>CM062294.1:86824477-87329353 GCA_031216915.1 Pictodentalium vernedei
GTGTAAAAAAAACCTATTGATATTTGTGAAATAGTTGCTTCTGAGATTGCCTATTTTCTATTCACTGGTCATGTATATATTAAAGAGTTGAACCACTTTTTTGTGTTAATTTCAATGAAAATTCCATAAATAAATGTTCTTATCTTTATCTTTTTTTCAGTTCTTTTCATATTTTATTTTTGAGGTTGGGGGAAGATATCCAGGGTGGGGGAAGATAACCTTGGTTATCTTCCCCCGTGGGACGATTCCCTGGCCTGGGTAAAGGGATAATATTATTCATTTGGGGCTACAGTTAAAACTCAAGACATCTTGAAAATTAAATTGTGGGTAAATAAATAATGACGATAAACCGATATTTTTGTAATTACACCGGTATTCAATTGATATTGGTTTGAATACCTGTATATATCGGTTTATCAATATACCATGCAGCCCTGGTGGTAAGTTATATTTTGTTACTTAAAAAAAATACTTTGACAAAGTGTCTTGTTTCAAAATTTGATGTTACGCCAAACTGTTTTTTTTCTGGCGAAATGTACTTTTGGCAAAAAGTCCAGGATTCATCATTATTTGTTTTTGTTCAAATGATGAATATAACAAATTTTTTAAGTGAAGTTAACCCCCAGAAACGAGATGAAAACTTTTTTAAATAAAGAGGTAGTGGCCTAGCCCAAGCTAGGCAAAAATCTCGAATTTGGGGGGCATTTTGGGTAAGAGAGGCACCAAATTGTCAGTTATTCAAGGGTGGGGATGCTACTGCAGGGATATTGGGAGGGGAATCCCTTTGTGGGGTGCAGAGTAGCAAAGTAAAGGGTGGGGTGTTACTTGTTGTTTGAAAGAACATTGTTAAAGTCTCTTGATTAATATTTGGGCTCCTTAGTGAATTTTTACTTGGTGCAACATGAGGATTATTCTTTAAAAATCTTCTTCTCAAGAACCCCCACTTAAAATCTTTTGATACATGGTATACACTATCCTTAGGGGAGTCAGGTTCAACATTGTTAAAATTCAGTCCCTGGGTTAATATTTGGGCTCCCTATTGAAGCCCAAATTTTAATTTAGTCCAATATGAGGAATAATCCTAAAAAAATCTGCTTCTTCAGATACACCAGTCATAATCTTTTGATATTTGGTATACAACATCCCTAGAGGCTTCAGATTCAGTTTGTTCGCATAAAGTCCCTGGGTTGATATTTGTGTTCCCTCCAATGGGGCCAAAATGTTAACTTAGGGCCATGTTAGGAATATTCTCAAAATCTGCTTCTCCAAAACCACAAGTCAGAATTGTTTTGATATTTGGTATACAAACCCTAGGTGGGCTCTGATTCAAGTTTGTTCAAATCAAGTTCCTGGATTCATATTTGGGGCTCCCTGTGGGGTCCAAATTTTAACTTAGTGTAATATGACTAACAATCTTTAAATATCTCCTTCTTAAGATCCAACATTCACAATCTATTGATATTTGGTTTATGGCATCCTGGGAGTGGAGGGATAACTGCTTCCTTCCACAGACAAATGCATTCATGCAGGATATGTCATCTTTAAAAATGATGAATTTCATGATGAAATGTTAATATGTGACAGCTCTGGTAAATAATACTTTTACAGGGGTCAGATTCAAGGTTATTCAAAACAAGTCCTGGCCTCATATTTGGGCCTCCTATGGGAGCTTGATTTTTAACTTAGTGCACTGCAAGAAATATTCTTCAAAGATCTCCTGCAGATCCATCAGGCAGAATCTTTTGAGCTGGAACAGCGTGCAGTTATATTGTTAAAGCACACAGTCTTTTCTGAATGTTGAACATGTACATGCTCAGTAAGTTTATAAAAGGATAGCAAAAGTTCAAGGCAGCTTCATACAGCTTCAACCGAAACAACAAGCATAGATCATGCCATTGAGGGGTCACATGATATGGTTTTGCTGAATATTTTTTTTAGAAAAATAATGTTTCTTCCGCTGCTAAATTTGTAAATTACGTGGGAGGATGCCACCGATTCGTTAGGTAAAGTATTAATCCAGTTATTACAGTTGAGAAATGTAGAATAAATCTATTACAGTAGAATCCTCTTAATTGAATATCCATTTTGCCAGTGAAAATTATTCAATTAACAGGAGTATAGAATTAACAGGGATTTGGTTAGTTTCCTGTGTTCTGGAGGTAAACTGAGCATTTATTCTAGTATATCTTGTTTGACAGAGCTCATAGAGCTCTGTCAAACAAGATATAGTAGAATAAATGCCTGTATTGGATGTAGTGAGGCCAAAAAGGTTGATAAATAAGGGGAATTTGGTGCGTGTCACAGTAATTTTTTTGACATATTACAAAAATTTATATACAATTAACAGGAGTTTACTCTATAACCCATATGCAATTAACAGATCAAATTTGTACTGAAGGTATGGTAAATGGTTTTGTGTTTGAAAATTATATTCAATTAATGGGGATATACAGTTAAAACTAGAAGTCCTGTCACGAATAGTGCGCTTAACTAGGCTTAATTGCACGTTGGAATTGCTCACAATTGCCATATCGAATGGCATCCAAAGCACGGCAGGTTCTCCTGGTTACTCATAGCAAACACATGCAATGTTTCTGCCAATGGACCTCCGGGTTACCCAGAGGTCCATTGGCTGAAACATTGCTTGTGCACAGACCATATGTACAGAACTTGATAGCTTTACTTGGGCCATAACGCTTACATTAACGCGCATATCAACGTGCTATTTGTGCGCATTTCATGACAGGACTTCTAGTTTTAACTGTACAATTAAGAGATATCCAATTAAGTGGGCTCCACTGTATCACCATTATATTTATGTACAAAATGTTTTTATCAAAGCCTCGCTCTCGTCAAGATATAGCCTTAGAAACAAAAGCTTGACTCTGATACAACATTTTGTACATAAACATAATGGTGATAATATATATTTTTATCACAATATTGTTTTCAACCTTGTCAGTCTGTCACCAGTATTGAAATCTGAATACCATGAAACCCTCATGTGTCACAAATTATGGTACCGTATTTACTCTATGTATTGGGACAGCTGAAAATAATTATTTTCACAGGTGTCCCAATTCTTAGAAAATGGGGAAAGAACAGAGCCTGGTCTTGATTTGATGCTGAATAAAGTTGTGTGTGATTCGTTTTCCATCACTATATATGAAAATCGGCATTCAATTTCAATTTTTTTTTATATTTTCATTTTTTGCTCCCAAAACATAGCTTATGATCCCTCATTGGAACGAGCGTATTGCGCTCGTTCCAATGAGGGATCATAAGCTATGTTTTGGAAGCAAAAAATGAAAATTTTTAGTTACTCAAGAATTTTTTTTTATAAGTGTCGTCTACTACTAGCGACGGGCCAACTGGAAACAAATATCCTGAATGTCCCAAACTTTGGAGCATAAAAAAAATATAGTTTTCTGGAAAAAATGTGTGTCCCAAATCATAGAGTGTCCCAATACATAGAGTAAATACGGTAATTCGTTTTAGACTTGAAATGTGTAAATCGCTTGCTTTTAAGGTGAAATGTTTGCCGATACACTAGTATATCTCGATGTTGTTTTTGATATCACAGGTATTGAAATATGAATACTGTGAAGCCCTACTACACAGGGACCAGCCGTGAGGGCGACTAGGGCGATTAAGTCGCCCTTCTAAGCCCAAAGTCGCCTAGAAAAATAGTCAGGGCGATTACAAGTCGCCCTCAAAAAATTGGCCAAAAAATGAGAAAAGGCTGAACTGAGTGATGCGAGGTTTACAATTTACATGAAAACGAGTATTTTCAAAAATCGAATGTGCTCGAGTGTGATAAATGGGCATTTTAATTCGTCAAATAAACATCCATTTATTTGAAATCACACGACAAGCAATTGTCCATTGTCGCTTTCGTCGGATTTTTTTTATTTCTATTTTGTTGCGTTCCAGTCGGTGCTTCAAGTGTTGAAACGAAAATAAGTGACTTACGCGACTCAACAAAAAAACCCAGTTTGAAAGTAGATTACGTCGCTTAGGATGCCGAAAATGTATACACAACGGACGTATTTTATAACACATTATTTTCATTTCGATTTGCTGACGACTGTTAACTGTTGGGCTGTCTATTCCCAGAAAAACACGAATGGAATTGAAACACATGAAAAAAAGCTTTAGTGATGTCAAGAAAAGCTTTGTACAGGACACAAGTGTGCATGTGGACGATCTTGAAAAAGGGTCCTCCTAAACATCGGAATGACATGAAATGACGCGGAATGACACCGGAATGCCATAAAAATGATGCGGAATGACATTTCTTTTACAAAATACTCGACCCCAGAATGTATTTTGTTTATTAACTAACAAAGTACCTCCCAAGCAACCTTCTTACATCTGGTCCTGTTCACACTTTCAGACTTAGGAAATTATTAGCTTAGTAGACTTTGTTGAAAGGCAACCACAGGAGGGTGTTGAGGGATTGGCACGAAGAAGAGGTGAGGGGTCATGAAGGAGAAGGTAGTAGTGGGGGATTTTCAGTCAATAATTACATTGTGATTTTTTAACCTGGCACAGATGCATCATAGACAACTGGACCTGGATTATTTGTACGTTAATGGAGGACCATAAATTGAAAATATGAAGGGGCGGCGGGGGTTGTACATGAATATTCTTAATTTTCCCCACTTGCCTACGAAGTCTCCCTACATGACTCTGCAGTCTCCCTATTTTTTCTGGAGGGAGACTTGAAGTCTCCCTAAAATTCCCCCCTAGGCCAGTCCCTGCTACTACATATGTACATGTACTCACAATACAGTTCTAACTTGAGTGATAGTGAAGGCAGATGTTCCGTTTTAGTTTAAACACTATTTATTTGTTAAATATTTTCAAGAGATACAAAGTACAACATTGTTGATGGTGGATCCGACAGAAAGCTAGAGAGCTTATACAAGGTTGTTTTCACGTATGACATTTACAATATCACGATATAATCGAATTAATGACACTCATACAGTTGCATTTTTATTAGCTCAACTTTGGCGAAGCCAAATTTGAACTTATGCCATGGCCCATCGGCCGTCTGTCCGTCTGTCCGTCAACAATTGGATACGGCTCAGGCTAGAGGCCGTATTTATGAACCGATCTTTACGAAACTTCTTGGGTATCTTTGTTATGACCGTGGGACGAGAACGAGTGTTTTTGGGTGTAGTCCGAAATTCAAGATGGCTGCCAGCCACCATTTTGTACCGACGATGCAGAAATCTGTTTTTTGTACAGAACTTCCATATGAAAGCTCTGATTTGAATAATTTTTTGTATGAATGTTTAGTACCATGGGATACATCACATATAATACGGGTTTTTTTCTCGTGCGTAAATTATGCAAATTAGACTAACTTTGATGTTTTTTGGTGTTACTTTCTGTAAGTGCACATGTCAATACGGCTCGGGCTAGAGGCTGTATTTATGAACCGATCTTCACAAAACTTCCTGGGTACCTTTGTTATCACCTTGGGACGAGAACGAGTGTTTCTGAGCGTGGTCCGAAATTCAAGATGGCGGCCAGTGGCCATTTTGTACTGAAATTAGGTCCAATCAGTTTTTTGTCACAACTTCTACACAGCTCATATTTGTGAACTGATCTTCACGAAACTTCTTGGGTACCTTTGTTTTCACCTTGGGACAGGAATGAGTGTGTTTTGGGGTGCCTTTGTTATCACTGTGCTATGAGAACAAATATTTTAGGGTTCAGTCAGACCCACTCTGGGACTCAAAGATTTTTTTCTAGTTCAGCATCTGACTGTCACCCACCTTTACAATACTTTACCTATACATTTGTTACAGGCAACGGCCAGTATTTATGTACAGACCGTTACAATACTTTATATCTACTTTTGTTATCAGGTCATTACCTAGATGTTTGTCATTGCTGTGTCACATACTATACATGTACATGTCTTTGTCTTGACAAGTTGAGCTACAGTGTCATTGACACTTTCATTGTTTAAACCATGGAAATTGGCATAAGAGATGCTGTAGGAAAAAAAGAGAATATTGAATGAAAAGAGAAAGCAAGAAGCCAACCTGGGTGGAAACTGATCCGGTAACTCATCTAGTATTACTGAGATTACAAGTAGACTGCAATCACAGCATATGTATAATTTGGATATGGACTATGTTCAGGGAAGCCGCCTACGTTCATACACACACACACATACATATATACACAGATACATATACACATGCATATATATACATACATACAGACAAACATACATACATACATATACGCATATGCATTCTTATACATACATACTTGGGAGCGCGGCGGCTCAGTAGCTAGAGGTGCATGCTGCAAGCTGAGAGGTCCTCGGTTCGAATTCCACCTGCGGCAACCGCGTTGTGTCCTTGGGCAAGACACTTCATCTCCATTGCCCGCGTGGGGGCACGGTGGCATTGTGTACTAAGGCGTACTGCGCGTCGATGGTGCAGCTGTCTTCAACCAATGCTAACCCTGCTTGTGTGGAGTTAGTATGTTGGGGAGCTGACAGTTGCTCGCCGTTGCTCGGTGGTTCTCTCCGGGTACTCCGGCTTCCTCCACCTGTAAAACTGTCACGGTCATGATTAGCCATTGTGCATAAATATGTGACCATAAATAAATAAATAAATAAATAAATAAATAAATAAATAAATAAATAAATAAATAAATAAATAAATAAATAACATACATACGCACAGACATAAACGCACATAAATGCACACACAAACATATACATTTACATACATATTCATACATGCATTCATGCACTCTCATTTGCACGTGGATGCATGTATCTATATACACTTACTAAATGCGCTTTGAAGCTATGATATAATCCTGGACAAGGTCAATGACTGAACGATTTTCCTCATTACTCAAAAATTCAGAGCCGTAGAGTACGACTGAAACATGTGGAGTAAATGATAGTTGGCCAATGGTACGGTTACGAATATTAAAGTAAAGAGGGCACATTAAGAGGAAATGCTCAGTCGACTCGATCTCACCACACTGGCAGTAGGGTGAGGGTGATATATAATTGGCATACAGATGTGAATTGAGATGACTACATCCCAAGCGCAAATGACAATGGTATATCTGTGCTGATCGACATTTTGCCTTACTGATAAATGATGGTGGCCGTCGATTATTATGCTTTAAATAACTCTTAAAATTACTGTAAGAACTATTCTCTCTAATAGGTAGTGGTATTCTATTCCATAATTTGGTTACTTCCTGGATGAAGGAAGATTGGTATAAATTAGTTTGGCAAAAATGGATCCTGAGGTTACCACTTGAACGAAGATTGTGTGTCCTCGGTTCGAATCCCACCTGCGGCACTAGGGGTGGTACCTTACTAGCAATGTATGGGGGCGTTATGCAATGGTACACCTTAAAAAATTGCATTAGTTTGTGTTTTCCGTGCCTGTCCTGGAGAGTATCCCAACAGGTTTCGGAGTATAATAGTGCTTTGCTGGCACTGACAGTTCCCCCAGTAACAACCCTAGCTGCAGCTACTTGAATTTTAATGTTCCGTTTTGTTTCACTAGAGAGTGTGAAGAGAGAACTTAATTGTCCTATGACACAAATTGTCCCCCAACAGTTTTGTCAGAGGACTGTTGTAATCAGCTGCGTCTGTGCATGCATGCGTCTGTGCATCCGTCCATCTGTCCGGAGTGATAACTAAAGTTTGGGTCATCAAATCAAAACCAAATTTAGTGTATATGTCCCTTTCGCCAATTAGTTGAATTCTGAATATCGGCTGGATCCAATAATTTTTGTTGGAGTTATGCCCCCTTTTTAGCTCACCGAAGGGAGCTTAACTTATCACTGGCCGTCTGGCATCCGGTGGCGTCCGGCGTCATGAACATTTTTTAAACGACTTCTCCTCTGAAACCACTGCTCTGATTTTCATGAAACTTCATGTGGATGTTCATTACTATATGGCAATTCATGTTTTTTCAAATGAAATGGCCACGTCCCATGTGGGCTCTGTATGGGGCATAACTCTGATAGCACCATATGAATTATAGAAAAATTATTAAAAAATCTTCTTCTCCAGAACCAGTGGGCAGAATCTTTTGATACTTGGTATGCAGCATCTTGGTATGAGTCTGATTCAAGTTTGTTCAAATCAGCCCCCTGGATTCATATTTGGGCTCACTATAGAAGCCCAAATTCAGTCCTTAAAATTTAGAAAACACCACGTGCGCTATGTATCGCGCTTGTGGTTTGAAGGCTGCCCGCGCTTTCCGAATGACGAGACTTAGTCAAAAAACCTAATAATTTTTCACCACAATTACTACTGAATACTTCGTATTTTGAACCGTACCGACGATGGTGGCATTACTCGTAGCTATAGCGGCTCGCAAAAAATGATACTAACACGTCCCACTCATGAAATATTTTCCCGATATTCGCAGACATATGGTGGACATAATCTTCTATTTACCTTACGACGAATGACTTTACCCTGGCAGAAAAAGATTGTAGGCGGCACATGACAAACATCACGTGATCGATGTCAATAATTTGAACTGAGAGCCGAAACGAACCTGGAAATGCCCGACCTACGGTAACTACTTTACTCGTCAAGACTTCCCTACGACACTAACTCACCTAGCAAATCAATACCAACGCCCTAGACCACTCTGCCGGTGGCCGAGTGGTCTAGGGCATTGGTATTGATTTGCTAGGCGAGTTGGTCAGTTGGTCCCGTATGGAAGTCTTTCGGCACTGGGCACGGGCTCGAATCCCAGTGGAGCCATTTAAAAAATCAACAGAACACACAAGACTTCCCTACGGCACCAACTCACCTAGCAAATCAACACCAACGCCCTGGACCACTCTGCCGATGGCCGAGTGGTCTAGGGCGTTGGTATTGATTTGCTAGGCGAGTTGGTGCCGTAGGGAAGTCTTTCGGCAGTGGGCAAGGGCTCGAATCCCAGTCGAGCCATTTCAAAAATCAACATAACACATAAGACTTCCCTACGGCACTAACTCGCCTAGCAAATCAATACCAATGCCCTAGACCACTCTGCCGGTGGCCGAGTGGTCTAGGGCGTTGGTATTGATTTGCTAGGCGAGTTAGTGCCGTGGGGAAGTCTGCCGGCACGGGCTCGAATCCCAGTCGAGCCATTTCAAAAATCTATAAATAGCGTCCTGTGATAATAAATCTTCCGTTCCGGTGAATTTGAAAAAGACAAGTGTCGCTGATTTGCCTCGGGGAACAAACCAAGTAGATTTAATCACCCTGATGCATTCCGGAGGCGGAAGCATTCGTCAATATATAGGCCTAACTTGTGTTGGTTTGTAAAGGGACAGAAGGTAGTATCTTCGCACAAGTATAAGATCGAGTGATTTGACATTTCGAGTTAAACAAAATAAACTGCACAAACTCGTGCGTAATAAAATGTTACGACAAATTACATGGTTCAAACACTTTAATTTGTTAAAATGATGATGGTTTATTATCCGGGTATTTCCCTGCGGATGTTCAACCTAGCAAAATGAATATGGTAACGGTTTCTTTCTGAAACTTTCAACGTTCTTGTTGGGGGTATGCGGCTTATTCGGACCTCGGCTCATTCGGACTTTGGCTTATTCGGAGACGGACCCTGGCCTTTTCGGACCCGGGCTTTTTCGGACCTCTAGCTTATTCACCTCCTCTAGTGGAATTAGATGAAAAACCAACTCGTATACAATTTTTTTATTGATTTTATTACGTAACATCAATTTATGACAAATAACATCAGAGATTTTGCAGATTCTTTCAACAGTCAACTCGCGGAGATGTCTTTGGCTGAGTATTAGAGAAAGGGTTGTGGTGAGGAGATATAAGCCGGAGGTCCGAAAAAGCCAACAACATTCACTGATTCAGCATAAATATTATTTATTCCCATATTTCCACGAACTTATATGAGAGGGACGTCGTTCAACATAAATATTCGTTCCCATTTTTATTTTATTTTATATTCTGATTTTAGAGAAAGGGTGGTGGTGGGGGGGGGGGAATAAGATGGAGGTTCGAAAAAGCCAACGTCATTGAGCATAAATATTTTTTCCCATATCTAATCGTTTATTTTATTACGTAATACCATACATGTGGGAATAAATATTTATGCTGAATGGCGTTGGCCTTTTCGGACCTCCGGCTTATCGCCCCACCACCACCCTTTCTCTCATGTTTTCGAGAAGTAATGACAAAGACAATGAATGAGTGGAGAATCGGTCGCCGAATGTCACGTGATCCCCTGCGATAAGAGATCTGAGATCAAAGAGTGCACTGCCGACACATGCTCCACATCAAACAACAGACAGGAAGCCGCGTACATGGCATCGTGAGCTGTTGTCACAGAAGTCGAACTCAACGGCTTTGATGACGTTACGTTGTTGCAATATAAATTATCTGTTGTTAAGTTGTTAACCAGTAACCGGCCAATATCTCAATGAACTACCTAAAATTGTACAAGCGCTACTTTTTTAACCCTGCGCGCACTTTATATAACGCACGATAATTTTAATTTGCCCGCGCACTACGCGCGCCGCGCGATCGCGCACGCTAAATTTTAAGGACTGCCAAATTCGAACTTAGTGCATTTCAGGCAAATTTCTTAAAAAAACCTTCTCCAGATCCAGCAGGCAGAATCTTTTGATATTTGGTATGCAACATTGTGGGGTGGATCTGATTCAAGTTTGTTCAAACCGGCCCCCTGGATTCATATTTGGGTTCAGTATAGAAGCTCGAATTCGAACTTAGTGCATTTCAGGCAAATTTCTTCAAAAATCTTCTTCTCCAAATCCAGCAGGCAGAATCTTTTGATATTTGGTATGCAACATTGTGGGGTGGATCTGATTCAAGTTTGTTCAAATCGGCCCCCTGGGTTCATATTTGGGCTCATTATAGGAGCCCAAATTTGAACTTAGTTCATTTCAGGCAAATTTCTTAAAAAATCATCTTCTCAAGATCCAGCAGGCAGAATCTTTTGATATTGGGTATGCAGCATGCTTAGGGGGGGGGGGGGGGATTCAAGTTTGTTCAAGCCAAGTCCCTGGGTTCATATTTGGGCTCACTGTGGGAGGCGAATGTTAACTTAGTTCTAAATGAGGAATTTTCTTTAAAAATCTTCTTCTTCAGATCCAGCAGATGAATGCTTTTGATATTTGGTATACGGCATCCTTAGGGGGGTAAGATTCAAGTTTGTTCAAGCCATGTCCCTAGTTCCATAAAATTGGTCTCTCATCACTTCATTCCTTTGTAGTGTTGAATCATGTCTAACTGAATGTGACCCCAAATACTTCTTTGAACCACTTTGTTTGAATCACTTTGCCCGGTGAGCGATTAAGGCCCCTTGGGGCCTCTTGTTGATGTTTTTCTGCCCAATTTTGCAACTTTGAAAATTGGATGTCCGGATGATAACTTCAGTTTGAGTTATTGAATCCACACCAAATTTTGTACATAGGTTTGTCTCGTGAATACGCAAGTTTGAAGTTGGGTTCAGTCCGACCAATTTTGGCTAAGTTGTGGCCCTTTTTTCATTTTTTTTTTTTTGAAAATTGGATGTCCGGCCTTGTTATATTTGTTTTGGGATGAACTCTTTGCATGCTGTTGGTAGATATTCCCGACTGGACAGCAATGCCCTTGTCACCAGAATAGGGATAATCCTGCCTAAGTAACAAAATATACCATTGTAAATTGGACCAATTCGTGAATGATTTCTACTTTTCATTGGTTAGAATTTTTCATCAAATTCAGTCATGGCTGCTTCACAGCAGTCATGGCTGTATTTTATGAAAAAGATTAGGAATTACTCAGCAGGTTAACCCTTTACCTATCACAGTATTTTTAAAAAATAAATTAAATTTCACATTTTTTTTAAAACAAATTTCACAATTTGTCAGTAAAAACCATACAAATATGGATATCATTAGAACCAGCTCGATGAGCTGGTTCTACTGATATCCATATTTGATTTGTATGGTTTTATTGAGAAACTACCGAGATATTTTAGGCTGTGGTGGGCTTATCCTGGTTAATTTCTTATCAACTTACCTCACAATTGTTTACTACAGGCTTGCACTACAGTGGAAGACCCTAACTCGGAAAATATACTCTCTATTTGATCTTTCCCAACAGATTTGAGAAAGAAAAGTGGTGCAAAAACACCACGAAAAAATAAGCCAAAACTGGGTCGAGCGCCATTGGCGCTCACCCAGTAGGGGATGCTATTCTCTTAGTGCAATTCCATGACTTCTGTTAACCAGTGCGCAAAGCAATCATCAAAATGGTCTTTTTTCATTTCTGTGTCCTCTCAGCTGTTGAGCACAGCAGTTTTAACCCTGCAGGGGTCTGCAGAGATGTCTGGTAGTGTAGACGTGGGGTATCGGCCTCGGCCTTCCCTGCCTTCAACTTGGCGAAGTTGGAAGGGGCTGCCGGCTGAACCCTCTGCTGTGGTCTCTCAGCCGTCGAGTACCGCAGTTTTTCTCATTGGATTTGGATGTTCATGGTGGAGTCACTATGAGCTCTGTGGCGTTTCCGCCCACGCACTCTGGTCCCATGGCCAGTTTTGCGGGACCAATGCTTTTTGTGCAGCCTGGACCTTCTGTCCCGCAGAGGTCCATGGCAACTCTCCTGAGTTTCCGCTCTGTAGATCCTCGGGGTATGTCATACACCAATACACATCTGCCTTCAGATGTTTCAGCTGCAGCCCGTCGCCCCGCGTCGGGTGTATTTGAGGATCGTGACTCTTCGCTGGTTAAATGGGTCAGGAGTGAAACCTCTTTGTCGGTTCGTTCCACGTCGAACCGTCCGACACAGTCAGTGAGCTTAGGGAGGCCCTCTCCTTGCTCACTTATGTTCTTCTAAGAGCCTTTTCTGTTGCTTCCAGTGAGGCTACGAGTGGTTTCCGGGTGCCCGCTGTGGCGCTGCCTCCCGGGATTGGAAACAGACCGCTTTCTGATCCCCCTGGTGTGCCTACACCATAGGATGATGGGCTATGTGTCTTCCGACTCATGGGATGAGTCCGACATACCTGACGTCGAGAGCCAGCAGTCTTCGGACTTGGGGGCAGCTCTTGACTTTGTGTTTGGGTTCCTTCCAGATCCCGAACCGTCAAACCAGCCAACAGTGTCAGCCTAGCTGCAATCATCGGTTGCACGCCTACAGCCTGTGGAGCAACCTGCTTCTGGGCACCTTCGACCGTGCCTGTCGGTACAGGTGGTTGAAGCGTTTACAGCTTTGGACTCTAAGCTGAGTTCCAAGGCTATGAAGACGTCGTTCTTCATCAGGGTTGACAATTTTTTTTGCCTCCGGTGCGTTATCGTTCCTACGATTCTGCCAATCTGTCAATCTCCCCGACTTTGATGGTCTTGGATCAGGACTCCAACTCCCAAGCTGGCCATTTTTCATATGGAGACTCAGGAGTCCATGTTGGGCTTATTGAGAGAGATGCTGCAATGCTTTCTCTCTTCGATCACGTCGTCTCTGCTTTGCTGCTTATCTGCTCCCAGATAAGTCTTGATGACGAACAGGGTTTTTGTGTGTGTGTGTTGTCCAAGGTGCTCTTGCATCTTCTCACACGCATGCCTGTAACACGGCTAACTTGGAATTAGTTCGCAAGGACGCTGTGCTGGACACAAGCCGTTTCCTTCTTGAGGGGCAGCACGTTGCTCATCGATCTGCCTCTATCGGCGTGTCTGCAACTATTCCATGGTTCCCTGGCGATGGTCCGGGATGACTCCCTATGTCATTCCATAGATCAGCTGCTGCTTCGTCAGCTTGATCAGCCTTCTGTTGGAGGCAGGGGCCATCTAAAGCCTAAAAAGTACCCTTCTGCTTCCTCTGCGAAGCCAAGGGCTGACCCTCCTGCCACCACTTCTACTCACTCACAGGGTAAGGGTAGGCGTCGGCAGTAGTCACCTCAAATTCGTCCCAGGTTGAGGCATTCCACTCAGTCGAGAGTGCCTCTTCCAACACAAGTCCCTTTCAACGTTACACATTGGGAACTTTTGATTACGGAGATAGGCAATCTCCTGTCAAAGGGGGCGATCGAGGTCATCAAGAACATTCTTTCAGTGGGATTTTATTCCCGCCGGTTCTTGGTACCGAAGAAGGACGGCCGACTCAGACAGGTTATCAATCTGAGTATCCTGACCCAGTCTATCATTGCTCCTTAGTTTAGCATGGAGGCTTTCAGGTCGGTTCGCCGCTCCATTCCCTAGAGAGTTTTCCAGTTCAAGACCATGCCCTTCGGCCTCGAACTGGATCCTTGGGCCTTCACCCGGGTGGTGTCGCATGTGTTAGTCTTACATCGCACACAGTCTAGGGTGTCTTCTTCGGCATATCCTCCAGAGGCATTCCAATGCTGCCTTTCTGGAGTCAGATGTCGACACACTGTTGAGTCTGCTCATGTCACTAGGGTTCAGAGTCAATGAGGAGAAGTCGGACCTGGTCCCTTCTCCGTCGTTTTGTCATCTGGGATGGGCTTCTGTACTCAGCGGTTTCCCATGCAACGGCTGTGATTTTTTCGGCCTTTTGCCCTGACTCTGTCCCAGTCCACGTCCGCAACAGCTCGGAGTCTTCCCCGACTGCTCGGTCTCTGCGGTTCGGTGACTGATCTCATTCCTCTAGGTCGGCTGCATGTCAGACCTCTCCAACCCTTTCTGCTCAGTTATTGGAGGCCGAATGTCGATCCTCTGGATCTGGTACTTCAGTTTCTGGAGTCTCTTCCTCTTCACCGTCTGCCCTAACAGATGTTCAGTGGATTATGCAGGGAGTTCCATTGGACTTCCCCATGTCCGATCGTGTTCTGACGGCAGTCGCAAGCAATCTCGGATGGGTGTGACATTGGACCCTCTAGGTCTTTTCCTTCCCAGGTCATGAGACCAGGATCCAGCAGCTCTTCATGTCAAAAAGAAAGAGCTTCTTGCTCATCGTCTGAGTTTCAGGCAGTGGATCCCCCGCCTTACGAATTGCCAGGTCCTTCTGTTGTCCGACAATTCGACAGTGGTTGTTTACATTTGGAACCAGGGCGGCACGCACTATGTTCCCATGTACGAATTGGTTCGCGATCTTCTACTGCTCGTTCAGGATGTCAACACCAGAGTGGTGGTTCGTCACATTCCCGGTCGTCTGAACGTCCTAGCCGACTCCCTGTCCCGACGGGGCAGGTTATTTTTCTCCGAGTGGATGCTCCACATGGCGGTGTTCCAGTCTCTTTGCGACCTCTGGGGTGGTCCCCACATGGATCTCTTTCCGACTCATTGGAACCATCAGGTGGACACTTTCGTATCCCCATGTCTGGATGCTCTGGCTTTCGCTGTGGACGCTCTGTCCCTCCTTTGGAGCAGTGTTGTCGGCTACACCTTCCTGCCGGTTCCGCTTCTGCCTCAGGTTCTAGCCCAGATACAAACCTGCGGTTGTCGAATCATTTTGATCACACCCCTGTCGCCTCAGTGGGTGTGGATCAATCTGCTCCGCTCTCTGTTAGTGGTGGTTCCGGCACGTCTCCCTCTACGTCACGACCTTCTTTGCCAAGGTCACCCGAGGAGGTTTCATGTCGACCCGACTTCATTGTTCCTTCGCGCATGTCTTTTGTCAGGTCCTGTCTCCTCCGTAGCATTTTTTTTCGAGACGAGCAGTGTTGCTTCTGTCACTCCTTCGATCACACAGATTGCGGAGTTTCTGGTATATGTTTGATCCTGGGGGTCTCCAGCCTGTTTCCATCAATGGGTACAGGTCCATGCTTCGGAGACCTTTTCGTATGTGGGACAGCGTCGTATCGGCACTAATCCATGCCTCTCCAAGCTTGTTCGGCACTTTTCCTTGAAAAGGCCTAGGACTTTGCAGCTTACCCCAAGATGGAATCTTTCTTGGGTGCTGCTCTGCTTGTGGGGAAGGGGGGGGGGGCGCTGTTCGAGCCTTTATCCCAGGTGGATATGCGTTTTGTCACATACAAGACAGCTTTTCTGATGGCTTTTGCCTCTGCCAGACATGTTAGTGAGCTTCACGCCCTCTCGGTTGACCCGGCCCTTTTCTGGAGCTCTCCCACCAGTGTTATGTTTACCAGTGATTGCTCCTTTCTGGCCAAGAATCAGATACTGGAAACTACTCTGCCTCCTATCTATATCGGAACTCTTCCTTCTGTTGAGGGTAAACATCCTTTGCTCTTTTGGAAGGGTAGGATCGATTTTCTGTCTCTTATTCCTGATCGACAGAAGATCTCTCCAGAATCCATTTCTCGATGGATTTGTCTTGCTGTTCGTGCAGCTTCTGCTCATCTAGTGACTGGCGATTGTTTTACCAATCATTTTTTTTGCCACGAGGTGCGTGCATTGTCTACCTCTTTGGGCTTATACTAACTCCGTCATGTTGTCGGATGTTATGCTGGCACTCTCCTGAATCCATTTCTCGATGGATTTGTCTTGCTGTTCATACAGCTTCCGCTCATCTAGTGACTGGCGATTGTTTTACCAATCATTTTTCTGCCACGAGGTGCGTGCATTGTCTACCTCTTTGGGCTTATACTAACTCCGTCATGTTGTCGGATGTTATGCTGGCAGCCTACTGGAGAAATGCTACTTTCTCCACTTATCTGCGACAGTTGCAGGAGCAGGCAGAGGACCTTTGTTCTACGGGCCCTCTTTCTTCTGCTCAGACTGTTGTCTATCCCAGCCATTCGGCTTCTTACAAGGCCAGTTCCAGCTTATGCGTCACACATAACCATACGCCTCATCTCTCATTGTCTTTTACTAATGTTTGTGATGCTATGGTTTGATAGGCCTAGGGACCTCTTCCTCTGTCCACGGTTCCAGTGCAATTGGGTTATGTGTGGGTTGGTTATGTGATTCCCTCCATCCTATTGTTTATTCAGCCTGTAGTAAACAATTGTAAGGTACGTTGATAAGAAATTTTATAGTAAATTTCCTTTCTTATTATACCTACTGCAATTGTTTACATGGAGGCCCTCCCGTCTTCTTATACGGGTAAGAATCCTGCCTCCCTGCTGATCACATAACTCCTATGTTGCCGGACTCAAAAGAATGATTTGATGACTGCTTTGCGCACTGGTTAACGGAAGTCGTGGAATTGTACTAAGAGAAGAGCGTCCCCTACTGGGTGTGCGCCGATGGCGCTCGACCCAGTTTTGGCTTATTTATTTGTGGTGTTTTTGCACCACTTTTCTTTCCCAAAACTCTTGGGAAAGATCAAATAGAGAGTATAATTTCCTAGTTAGGGTCTTCCACTGTAGTGCAAGCCTGTAGTAAACAATTGCGGTAGGTATAATAAGAAAGGAAATTTACTATAAAATTTAAATTTTCTGGCTAGTTTTGGCCGTTATGTTAGGTGAAGGGTTAGGATTCGAAAGGAGTATTTATATTAATATCAACTTCATTCCAGGTATAATATGATACTAATATAGAACTGACTGTACTGATGATATGAGTGGACAAGAAAAAAACTGTCAAGAAATTTTGGATGACATGGATGAGTCAGTGCAGAAGGAAACAACAGAAGATAAAGATGTGGCTGTAGAAATCAAGGAAGAATGTACAGATGACAGCGCCGCCAAGAGTGAGGCAAAAGTGCTGTTAGAAGCACAAGATCCTTACTTCTATCTTCAGAGAAAAGAATTTACTTCTGAAATCTTCAAGATTTCAGTGGATAATTTACCCAGATTTGGATTTAATGTAAGTGAATCAAGGTTCAGTGGTCATGGTCAGCATATCTATAAATATATGAAAATGCATTGGCTCATTCATACGGGTTAGTCTCACTTTGCCGGCAGCCTTCTATTAATTATCAGTGACCAGCATTAGGTAATGTTGTTATAGTTTGTTTCTATTAACTATCTGACTGGTGATCAGTTTGGTGATTTGTTTGAATTTCTTGCCGACAGCCTTCAATTAATTTACAGGTAACCGTGAATGCCTTGTTTGTTTTTTAAGTGAGCACCTTTCTCTTAAATATGTTCATCCAAACTAAATGCGGCATTCATGAATCTACAATTTTGCAACTTAATACTGGTGGTAAAGTTGCACCAAAAAAGATAAAGTACAGAAAAATAGACAATAGCATTTGTCATTTCAAAAGCATATTTAAAAGACGTCAGATAGGGGTACTTGAATATCTGGATGCAGTGTCTAAAAGTTCAGGGTATTAACTTTGACATGTATGTTTTGAAAAAAAAATCGAAAAAAAATCGCCATGTTCGGAAGAGCACTCCCTCGAAGCAGCTTTTATGTTTGACTGTACTCCAAGAAGTATTTATATATACTCCATGGAGTACAGTCAAACACAAACACTGCAAGGTGTCTGGTCCTTTGAAAATATGGTATTAACCCTTTACTCAACGAATCGCCCGCATCCGCCCACGTAATATGCAAATTCAGCAGTTGAAAAAATATTATATTTCAAAAAATTTCAACAAAACCATATCATGTGACCCCCCTTGGAACGAGCTCATCGAGCTCGTTCCAACGAGGGGTCACTTGATATGGTTTTGTTGAATTTTTTTGAAAAATTTAAAAAAATAATATTTAAAATAATAAATTTTGATATCGTCTGCGTTGGGTAAAGGGTTAAAGTGCAAAAACACAAGATTCTGAACAATATACTTCATTCCTGTAGAGATGTTGGTTTGAAGGAAAAACATGGTTTGAAGTAGCTGTAAAAGTTGTGTCTATTGTATTTAACTCCATTTCAAAATTCAATTCTCACTTTTTCAAAATGGATGTGATTCGCGAATGCTACAAATCATAAGAATAGGGACATCCCAGGCCTGGCATCTTCAGGAGAGTGATTTATTCGCTCGCCTACTGCTCGCTTTAAAAAAATTAAGGACGACGAAAATTTGCCCTCCTGGCCTTAGGAAATAATGATTACCATAACAGCCTATTCCTAAAACTCACATCTTTTCAAATCTCTGCTACATGTATGTTAGTGGTGTCTGTAAGATGGCCACACTTCCCACACCTCCGGGCCTTGGAGGTGTGGAAGGGGCAGTGCAGCAGTCTCAGACACTATCTTGTTTTGCAGCACCAAATAAAATGTACAAAAACCACTTGGCAGAATTCATTAATAGTAAAACTTTCAGCTTTTGTAAGCTTAAGGAGAGCTAATCGTTCCCCTAGGCCATGCGATAGGAGCGATTTTTAGCCCTCGAGCATTTTTAAGAATGCCAGGCCTGGACATCCCCCAACTTTCATTGAAGCAAATATGTCTGAGATAAAAAAAACCCATTATGGTGAAGTATTTAAGGTAGAGTGCTGAATTATGTTTCGTTGACAAAATTTGTTCACCTGTATTTTCCTTGTTACAATTTATGGGAGAGTGCCAGTGGGCACTCTCCCATAAATTTTAACAAAGAAAATCCATACAGACAAAATAATTTCAATCCAAAAATAAAATGGGGCACGTCCAAAGAATATGAAGCCTTTAAGTTGGAGTACCCGCACTTAAGAATAAAGCCCAAATATGGGCTTCCAGTACTCTACCAGTTAATAAATTGTTTTCTGATTATTCTGTCTCCCCCCCCCCTCCTTTATCCCAACCCATATTAGGTATCATGTATGCATATGATGTGAAGCCCAATTCTTTGCCGAATCCAGAACACCATATCTTGTTTGTATTTATATTAATTAGGCTCTGTCATAACCTGGGCAGGGTATCTAGTACTGATCAGTAGAGTTTGTAGGTCATACAGTCAAGTCATTGGTATTAGATATAGAAAACCTCTGATCCTAGAAGTCCTTTTTAACTCTTGATCAATCAGGAACATTGTATGTGGAGGGGTGGTGCTTGCAACTGTAATAGACATCAATTGATTGCAAACACAGGTCCAGAGTTCTCAGCTTTACCTCCACTGACACAAATAAATCAATTGAACCTGTCCTGCACTACTGCGCTCAGTCATAGCTTCATAGTTTTGAATGATGAATACTCTTGCCTGATGAATAACGGTGTCATAATAAGAGTGATAAACTTAAACATCAAGTGGTAGAGTGCTGAATTATACTACTCAAAGTTTGCTAAGCACCACATATTTGACACATTATTGTGAAATTTTCTTGTGACATATTTGCGATTTTTTTGGTGGATATGATTGAGGAATGTATTGAGATGGCCCCAGTGTTTCCATTAGCTCTCTGGACAGACAGACTTTTCATGACAGTCATGGAAAGCATGTACCCCTTGATTTCCATGATGTTTGCGTGTACTGTCTACATGTACATGAGATGTGTAAGGTGTCCAGTCTTCATTTCAACACAAACCCTCGTGATTTAAGGATTGAATATGGCAAATGCAAATGTAAGAAGACATTTGTTTGAAGCAGAAATGTGGTGGGCTGTAGAGATAGTGGAACAAGGGGCTACCCATCGTCAGGTTGGTGACGCCCTTGGTGTGCACCATACGGTGATCACCAGAGCCTGGGCAAGATTTCAGCAGTATGGCACACCAGTCAAACGACATGGTGGTGGCAGAGACAGGGCAACATCTGCAGCTGAAGACCGATTTTTGATCATTCAGGCCCGTAGGAACTGCTTTGACACAGCAACCCAGCTTTGCAGTGACCTTCAGAATGCATCCGGGGAAATGTTTCGATGCAGACTATCCGGGCAAGGTTGCACGAATTTGGTCTCCTATCGAGAAGACCATGTATTCGCATTCAGCTGTCCCAGAACCACCGCCAGGGCCAATATGAATGGGCCATGGACCACGTAGAATGTACCAGAGAAGGTTGACGACCTGTCCTTTTTACAGATGAGTCAAGGTACTGCCTAGACAATACAGACAGGCATTCTAGGGTATGGAGAAGACCAGGAGAGCAATTCCATGCAGCCAACATGGCTGAGTATGACCGCTATGGTGGAGGGTCAATAATGGTCTGTGGCGGCATCAGCTGGGATGGATGTACAGAGCTCTGTGTCCTTGACCGTGGTACATTGACTGCACAGCGATATATTGATGAGATCCTGGATGCCCACGTCAGATTGTATGCAGGTGCAGTGGGTGATAGATTTATTCTGATGGACGATAATGCCTGTCCTCATGTTGCCCATGCTGTCCGGGAGTACCGACAGAGGGAGGGGATTGAGCTTATGGACTGGCCAGCAAGATCCCCGACCTCAATCCAATCGAACATGTCTGGAATGAGTTGCCGCTTGCAATTTCAGTCCGTCCAGTCTAACCAAGAAGTGTCTAGGAGCTTGGTGCCATGCTGGTCCAAAAATGGAACAACATCCCACAAAGGACCATCTGGAACCTGACTGGGAGCATGAGAAGGCATTGTCAAGCTGTAATTAACAATAATGGGTCTCATTCTCGATATTGAACCCATATCAGTTGGCTCTGTCAACTTTTGGGCAAATTTCCTCTTTTACCAACAATATCCATTTTCCATGGTTATCGTATTCAAAAGCTAAAAAATAATTTCAAACACAAGCAAAATCTCAATTTCTGTGCTTACATCATTAAAGATATAATTAAATATAAAATATTTCCACTTTTCATAACAATATTTCAACTAAAACATAAAACAGGTAGTTGGATATACTTGCATCAGTTAAGTAAGATTTTACTAGAATAAATAAACCCCGTGCGAATGCGGAATTAAGAAGAAGGCAGTGAATAGGTAGAAATAAATATACATAAGGGATGTGTTTTTTCAGTTTTTGAATGAATTTCACTTTTTTCTCACTTCTCTACAAATTTTTAATTCTTTAAATTTACATGAAAATGGTCTTTTTGACCAATTTCAGGTAAATTCAAAGAACTAAAATGCCACCAAAAGCATTATATCTACATTATGTTAGTTACATGGTGACATAAAGCTTGATTTTGAAACCTCTCTTTCCCTGCAAAAATGATTACAGTTTATTTTATAATACAGTGGAACCCTGTTAATTGAATAGCCACTTTGCCAAAGAAAATTATTCAGTTAACAGGAGTATTCAATTAACAGACATTGTGCCACTTTTCTGTATTTTAGAGATAAACTTCGCATTTATTCTATTATATTTTGTTTGACAGAGCTCCATGAACGAAATATAATAGATTAAATGCCTGTATTGGATGTAAGTTATCTGAAAGTCTCTGTTCGTTTTTTTTTCTTTTATTCCTTTTGGCTTTATTTAGTACATGGAAATCATTTTGAAGATGAAATTGTTGAGGACTCTGAGCTGCAGATGGTCTCTTGACAAAGAAAGAATTTTGCAGAGCAGTAAACATGTCCCAGATACATGTGTGACGTCACGCTTATCTTTAAAAGTAATACATAGGAATTCCCTCAATCTGAATCTGAATCCCCTCAGTTTTCCATTAGTTTCACAAAAAATAAAGAACTCCAGTGTCTGATACATGTACTTGAAAATTCCTATTTATGAAAAGTGTGCAACAAAATTGGAAGAAACTTTCTGATGTATATGCCCCAACAAAAGCAAGCAGATTCTGGAAGAAAAAATTGTCTATTCTAAAGTATTCTTTCAGTAATGGGAGCGTGGTGGCTCATTGGTAGACAGTTGGACTTCTATGCTAGAGGTTCAGAGTTTGATCCCCATCTGGGACGACCCGTGTTGTGTCCTTGTGCAAGGCACTTTATCCCAGTTGCCTACATTGGGGCACTATGACTCCGTGTACTAAGGCATACTTCCTTTTCTTTGCTGTTACCCTGCTTGAGCGGTGCTTATACAGAGTTAGAATGTTGAGCTGTCAGTTGCTTGTCGATGCTTGGTGGTTCTCTCTGGGTACTTCAGCTTCCTCCACCTGTAAAATTGTCACGGTCACGATTAGCCATTGTGCATAAGTATGTGACCTTAAACACCAATAAATAAATTCTTTCAATATAATAGATTCATAAATAATTGTTTTGTTACAATTTATTGGATAGTGCCTATTGGCACGCTTTAATAAATAGTGACAAAATCATACAAGTTGAACACTCTCTTTTCTTTTGCTGAGCTAACAATAAGCTAATGCATGCAGTGTAAAGCCACTAAAGAGCTTTCTGTACTTTTCAATTGAGCCTTGAGAGTGGGTCAAGCATTCAATCAGTTAATAATAGTGATGCTGTGGAGTTACAGTGATAACATACATCAATGATATATTTATAACCATTACCACTGGCTCAAACTAGCTAGCTGGCTCTTTTGTTCAAATCTGTCCAAACACTTATTTTCTCCCCCCATCCCCTCCCCAACCTCCCAAAATTAGCCCCCCCCCCCCCCCTCAAAAAAAATAATACAATCCTGTATCGTACTCCGAAGATGAACCACTGTGCATGTGCAGAAGTCCAGGAAGTGCCATCCTATCCCTCCAGTAACCGATCTTTTGTTTGGCCTCAGTGTTGACAATTTTCTGTTACACCTGCTCTTTAAAATTTGAAGTTATGAAGACTCAGACAGTGGATCAACAGGGATGATTCTTGCAGAATAACAACAATGCTTATGGGGAGGATGGCAGATAGAGGAAATAACATCAGGACAGTGCTTTCTATCAAAAAAATTAATATCATTCTGGCAGCTCAATGTTTCCTTCTCTTTCCTTTTTCCCTCAGTCATTTCTAACAATTTGGTAGTCAGATTATATTTATCCACAGTATATTTATACACAGTACAAGTCAAAATAAGTTGTAGCATATCCACAATAAACTAAGTATACTGCTGCTCCTGCACTGATAAGATCAGAATCTTGACATCATTTTCTGGAAAGCTCTCAGTGAGAGCTTTCCAGAAAATGATGTGAGCTTCTGGTCTTATCAATGTAGGAAGAGAAAGATACATAGTTTATAGTGGTTATCCTGCAACTTATTTTGACTTGTACTGTATATGCAATTTAACAGGTCAAATTTTACTGAAGGTATGGTAAATTGTTTCGTATTTGGATTCAATTAACAGGGTTATTTAATTAAGAGATATCCAACTTAATGGGTGCCACTATATCAAATCACTGTGTACTGTACAATTTTTCTATGTGAACTCAGTGAAGCTTACTAAAAATTTGACTTCATAACAACTTACATCATCAACTCTTCTTGAAGATCTATGATCCTTTCTGAGTTATTTCTTTTGATTTTTTACTTCAGCAACTGAAGAAAAAATTAAATTCTATGAACATAATACCAAGAAAAATGAAGGCTTTACCAAATCAAAGATTTGCATGGATTACATTTGCGTAAGTAATACTGCTTACTTGGTATTTGTTATGGTTGTTTGTATTTTCAATCAGTGTATTGCCAAAAAAAGCTGCATAAATTTTTAGTGATCGTTTCCTTTTCAAGACTAAAAAAATTTTATTTCCAAATGAAACAAAATACTGCATTTTCATTGCCTGAGAGGTACGGTGTATCTTGCAATCCACAGTAGCTCTTTTTTTACACCATGGTTAACCACGGTGTAAAAACAAGAATATACAATAGCAGGCTATATGGCTTAACCCTTTACCTAATGAATCGACCGCATCCGCCCGCGTAATATGAAAATTCAGCAGTTAAAAAAATATTATTTTTCAAAAAATTTCAACAAAACTGTATCATGTGACCCCTTATTGGAACCGCCTCATCGAGCTCGTTCCAACGAGGGGTCACATGATATGGTTTTGTTGAAAGTGTTTGAAAAATTTGAAAAAATGATATTTAAAATAATAAATTTTGATATTGTCTGCATTGGGTAAAGGGTTTTAAAAAGTACCCATTTTTAACAAAAAAAAAAATACCAGAAATTTAGTATTTATGTATAATAAAATATTACAGATATGCATATCATTGGAACTGGCTCATTGAGCCAGTTCCAATGATATCCATATTTGTCTGGTTTTATTAAGAAACTTACAAAGTACAAATTTTCTGTCAGTTTTTTCCCACCATTTAGGATAAACTATTAAGTACACCAAAATTCTTGGAAATAAATCTGTTATCCTTGTGTTTTCCAGGGTGTATTGGAGTTTACACCGGTCTGGGAACTCATACACCCTTCATCTTCGCCTCAGGGTGTATGGGTTCCCAAACCAGTGTAAATTCCCATACACCCTGGAAAACACAAGGATAACTAATAGTATTACAAATTATTGTTGCTGATAGAGATAGAGCAGGGGTCAATCCTATGAGACGTTTGCATTTATATTTTCCAGAATTGTATTTTCTTACTGTGACCTTGCATAAATGAAATAAATTATTAGCTTTTTAAAAGACATGGCAATTTAACAATAGTAAATCATTTTGGTCACTTATACAGTATGTGTAGAGTGTATTATCGCTAAATCACCCAAGGAGTGGAGATTCCATCAAAACAATAATATTACTTACCCCGTGTCTGATCACATGGTATGGGTTATTACCTCCCCGAAGCCTGCCGTATCCCATGAGGCCGAAGGCCGAATGGGATACGGCTGGCTTCAGGTAGGTAAAAACCTATACCATGTGATCAGACACGGGGTAACAAATTTATCTATTGTCTTTCCGTTTTAGAAGTATAATCTATTTCATGTGTGAACACGCACAGCATGAGATCTTTTATCTTCCATTGTTGAACCATACAGATTTTTGTGGAATTTTTGTGCAAAAGAGTTTTTGTGAAAATATGACTAGTATAAAAAAATTATTGAATTTCTTTTTTTCTTTTTTGTCTCAAAAACAAAGCTTATGAACCCCACATTGGAGGGTACTCGACAAGCTCATTCCAATAAGGGGTCATGAGCTATATTTTGGAGATAAAAAATTAAAATATAATACATGTACACTGTAAAACTGGAATGACGCGTCTTCTAAGGGGTATGGACAATTTGTAGATTTCGGAACCAGGCTTCCACTGGGTATGGGAAATTTGTCAGTGGCTGGGCAAACATATCGTGGGTTTCAATGAATATGGTCTCATACCATGTATCTATCAACCAATCAAATCAAAAACTTCACTTTAGTCCATAGATAATTGCAAATTTGTTGCAAAGCATAACAAGCACAAGCAAATTTTCGGCCAATGGACCTCCGGGTTAAACCTGGAGGTCCATTGGCTGAAACATTGCTTGTGTTTTTTGTCCATTTGTATAGAATTTGAAAGTGATACTTTGGGTGATAAGACAACTCCATGGGTGATTTTGCTACAATCCACTCTCCACATACTGTAGACATTATTCTGTGCGTGGTGCCTATGATTTGTTTCTAGATTTCTGTTTGAGTTGTTTCTGTGAACAGAAATGTGTCCCTAAATCTTTCTGTTCACAAACAGCTGTAAACATGGCTTCCAGTTCTAATTCAGTGGAGATTACAGCAAACAAAATATGTTATAATGTTTCTCGGTTCTTGCTTCACCAGATCTGTGAACAAAGGTAACCCTCTATTGCCTATTCAGTGAGGCAAAACAAAGAATTAGCTGTGACAAAGCTCATGTAAATTCTACAGAAATAATTGTTTACTTCCTTTCAGCAATCTCTACATTTCAAGCATCTCTTGGATAAAAACTTTTCAACCTGAATAATGTTAAATATCTGTTGCTGAATAAACAATATAACCCTGACATCTTCAGTTTTGTCTGTGCATGCCCGGCTGGTCCCCTTCCAAGACAAATGGGATGCAAAATTAATCAATATCAGCATTTTTTACTAGTACAGTGGAGCCCACTTAATTGGATATCTCTTAATTGTATATTTCTGTTAATTGAATATAATTTTCAAACACAAAACCATTTACCATACCTTCAGTACAAATTTGATCTGTTAATTGCATATGGGTTGTAGAGTAAACTCCTGTTAATTGCATATAAATCTTTGTAATATGTCGAAAAAATTGCTGTGACACACACCAAATTCCCCTTAATTATCAACCTTTTTGGCCTCATACATCCAATACAGACACTTATTCTATTATATCTTGT
The DNA here is from genome assembly GCA_031216915.1 of Pictodentalium vernedei. NCBI lineage: Eukaryota > Metazoa > Mollusca > Scaphopoda > Dentaliida > Dentaliidae > Pictodentalium > Pictodentalium vernedei. The sequence goes on from CM062294.1 coordinate 86,851,355, forward strand.
TTGACAGAGCTCTATGAGCCCTCATTCCATAGGGCTGTTAATAAACTGTGAAGCGTGATAAAAATCATGTTATTACTATTATTACCACATAGATGTGCTTTCAGGAATTATACTTTTTTCAAGAGCTTCCAAATCAGTCTAATTCAAATCACTAGATTGGGACATTTTGATAGTTTTGAAGCATGTGTCGTCTGTTTACTAACATAGGTCATGTTACTTGTCAGCTGACGTGGGCCTTGAAAGTGGGGAGAATAAAACCCCGCATTGAAGATGATTGACAAATTATGAGAGATTGATGGATAAAATTTTTAATGCATACTTACTCTAGAGATAATAATCCAAATATATAGCTTAATTTCCAACTATGACAAGACTATAGTGTCGATAGAATAAAGTAAATATTTAAACCATTTATTCAAAACAAATGTACTCAGGCGGAAGTTCAAGGGATGTAAGCAGAGTAGTAGATCTAGCTTTTGGTTAGTTGCTGGGCTGGCAGGCCGATAATGAACTAAGCTTTTCATTATCGCCCGGCATTTTAGTAAAAATACAGAATGCTCTAAAAATTAAATTAATAACTCAGAAAATGCCCGCTAAAGTGATAATATACGGCAATGTATTAGGGTCAGGATCTTTTCATTTAATAAACTGTTTATACAGTTTAATAAACTGTTTTTACAGTTTATTACGAGACTGTTTTTACAGCTTATTACAAGACTGTTTTAACAGTTTATTACGAGACTGTTTTTACAGATTAATAAACTGTTTTTACAGTTTAGTAAACTGTATTTACAGTTTATTACGAGACTGTTTTTACAGATTATTACAAGACTGTTTTTACAGTTTATTACGAGACTGTTTTTACAGATTAATAAACTGTATTTACAGTTTAGTAAACTGTATTTACAGTTTATTACGAGACTGTTTTTGCAGATTATTACGATACTGTTTTTACAGTTTATTACAAGACTGTTTTTACAGATTAATAAACTGTATTTACAGTTTAGTAAACTGTATTTACAGTTTATTACGAGACTGTTTTTTACAGATTATTACGAGACTGTTTTTACAGTTTATTCTGAGACTGTTTTTACAGATTAATAAACTGTATTTACAGTTTAGTAAACTGTATTTACAGTTTATTACGAGACTGTTTTTACAGATTATTACGAGACTGTTTTTACAGTTTATTACGAGACTGTTTTTACAGATTAATAAACTGTATTTACAGTTTAATAAACTGTATTTACAGTTTATTACGAGACTGTTTTTACAGTTTATTAGAAGACTGTTTTTACAAATTAATTAGCCATTCGATTATTGGTTAGTAGTATAGCATGTACCCGATCGTGCGCTATTACACCGGACTTTTGGAGAGGCTGCTAGTGTTAAATCTTCATAGGAACCGGACTTTGTAGCAATTTTTCTGTACGAAACTTCGGCGTCATCTGGCTAGATCCGGCAAGTGGTATACGAACTGCATATATCGCCTACAATAGTGCTTCAAGTCGGTTGTAATGGCACAACGATAGAAGAAGATTATAGTACAGAGGACTACAGAAGAAGCTAGTCATAGCACAGAAAGCTGAAACCGATGGTAAGATCACCTGTATAGGAGCTATATAGGGCCTTGGAATCTCACTTATGGAATCCTACTTATAGAATACCTTTTATAGAATCATTATGGAATCCCCTTTTGAAAACGTCTGGCCTTCAGCTCCACTTTTTGCAAGATGAGGATTAGAGTCGAATGTGGAGCCACTCGTTCGACCAATTACTCTATGGCTTATTTGCTCGATGTGATTCTAGTCGTTTGATCAATCGGAGATAGTTAGCAAGCCTGCAGTAGTGCTACAAGTCAAATAGTAATAGTACAAGGAACTAATGGTACAAAGCTTCGAGGGTGGTAGAAATTTTAGTATTGGTCGACTACGAACAAGGTTATAGGACAGGAAGTGGAAGACAATATGTAAACAGATGGCAAGGTTATCTGTGTAGGAACTGTGAGATGATCGACTCGTCGCGGGGGGCGGGGGGAGCACCAAAAACTCATGTTTTAGAAAGGTTGTCGTGTGATACATCATTTTAAAGGTCTCGACGCGTGTAATCCGATTATTTGATATTTGCCAGGTCCATAGGGACTGAGACTTAGGTGCATAAAAAAATTCAATTTTTAAAAAGGTTTGTTGTCATGTGATACATCATTTTAGCCCGAATATTTAGTTTTTGTGTCTCCTCAAGGGGGTGGGACTGAGGGTTGGGACCTCAAACCCCGAATTTTAGAAAGGATGTCGGGTGATACATCATTTTAAAGGTCTCGATTTGAATATTCCGAATATGAAGTGTCCAACCCTCTCTGAGGAGGTGGGGCTGAGGGGCAAAACAAATTTAAGTTTTAGAAAGGTATTCGTGTCATATATCATTTTAAAGGTCTTGACTTAAATATATCGAATATGAAGTATCCAACCCTTCCTGAGGGGTGGGGCTGAGGGAAATTAAAAATACGTTATAGAAAGGTAGTCATGTCATAATTCATTTTAAAGGTCTTGGGTCGAATATATTTCGAATATGAAGTATCCGACCCTCCTCGAGTGGGTGTGGTGGGGCAAGGTCGTAAAACCTTAGGCGATGCGAACGACACACTCTCCAACATGTGACAATGTGTGTGAACGTGTACTTTTTAGTGTTTTATCAAAGGATTTCATTGAATTGGCGGTGATGTCTCGTATGTGAAATAGTCCAAATTGACTGAAATTGCAAAAAAACATATATTTTTCCGTCGGTGTTTTCCAGTATCTCTTCGTCGGATGCGATTGGTTTGGTGAAGGTCTCTCAGATGAGAAACATTTTCAACCGCACGATATCTTGGTTTATTCCAATCAGTCTGTCACAGACGAAAACAGCTTAAGGTAGTGCGCTTTTCAACGGATCTGATTGATTCGACAGATTCGACGGAGATCTAGCAAATGAGAAAGAGATTTCCAACTGCGTGGCATGCTGTGTGGCATGCTGCGTGGCATTTAGTATGCAAGTGTATCTTACCGTTAACCTGCCTCGGCTCGATAGTGTTATTAACCATAGTCTTATCAGAGTTATGTCCTATTATAGAGTTGATATTCTTCGCAAATGTGTTTGTTTTTAGGTGACAACAATTAGGCGAAATGGTGTCATATTTGGTGTGCAAGTGAGTAGTATATCGTGTACCCGATCGACCCTGATAACCCGAACTTTTGCCGGAGCAGCTCGTGTTAAATTCCCATAGGAACCGGACTTTTGCCGAGCATTTTTTCCTGTTTGTTCCCTCCAGCTAGATCCGGCAAATGGTGTACTTACAACATATGTAGTATACTGTGGTGTGTATAGTGATATACGTACACATTGGGCTTTGGGTATATATTATGGGTAAGTGGTGGGAAGATGATAGGAAAGTTGGGTTTTCTTGAAAGTTCTTTTTCGCGAAATGTTTGACGTTGCTATTGCCGTTGTGACATCCTGATGCGCACGCGACGTCACAGAGATGTTGACCTCTGTTGTTGTCTACTATACAATCTGACATAATGTTATTCGGGTCCGGGGGTGTCGGGTTTCTCGTATGGGGCGGGGTGTGTGATATGGTAGTGGCGGTATATATCAATGTTGGTATACTATTACCCCATTGGGCCTTCATGTCATTATTATTATTATTATTATTATTATTATTATTATTATAGAACGGCAGTACAGTATGGGCGATATATACCTCTGTGGCCCCCGCCCCTCCGCGAAAGCCATTGGTACTACAAATTGACTTAATGCTTTGTGTCATCCCATGACTGGGTTAGCTAGTATGTAATGCGGTGGCAGACGTTATTTTGGGGTGGGTGGGTGTAATGCATGGTCGCCGAGTGTGTTATCCTATAGGATGTACGAGTTGTACCACTACAGGGCCAATGTTAGCTCTTAGTACTATTATCCACCTGGTGTTATCCTATGACTGGTATAGGTATTATGTAATTCTAGGCCAAGCGGTATTGATGGTACAGGCAATGCCTGGCAGTTTAGAACGGTAGTATAACATGGACGGTATATAACCCTGTAGGCTCCCTGTTCGTGCTTGGTACTATTAACCAACCGACTGGTTTATTTTATTATATGGCTGGTATAGGTAGTACGTTATAGTAGGTCAAGTGGTATTATGGGGTTGGGGTAATGCTTGGTAGCTTAGAACGGTAGTATAGCATAGGCTGTATATACCCCTGTAGATCTCTTGTTAGTCCTTGGTACTACTAATTCGCCAGATGCTTCATATTGTCGAGCGGTATTGCGGGATGGGGTTAATGCCTGGTAGTACAGAAGGGCAGCAGAGTATGGTTGGTATATGCCCTGTAGGCCCATCTTAACCGTTGATAGAATTAACCTACCGAATATTTGATGTCATCCTATCACTGGTGAGGTGGTACGTAATCCTAATTCTTCCTACCCTTTTCCAATTATGGAAGCTGATTAACCAATCATATTGCTTCATTTTCCGTAATTTATACTTATTCATACAAAGTTGTCTCCCTTGTGCATAGCAAAAGCATATATCATTCCCAAAGCAAATAAGCTATCAACCGAGTGACTCGCACATACTGCTCGAACGACTCAAATCCCATCGAGCAAATGAGCCATATAATAAAACAAACCAATCGGTTGGTTAATAGTACCAAGCACTAACAAGGGGGGCCTACAGGGGTATATATGTCAAGGTGATAGCTTGAATTTTCGATTTTGTTGTTTAAAAGTGTATATATTTTCGATAATCATTCTCACTGGGCTAAATATAAAGCATAAGGATAAGGACATGGCAGACCCCGAAAACCGATTTGTCACTTAAACAGACCTGCAGTAATTCAAGCGCTGGTAATGAGGCATGCAATTTAATGTCCATTATGACGCTTTTATTGAACGCTACATGGGCGGTCTGGATAAAACATTAAAGGTAGTAAATCCAGTGTCATCCTGCAGTCGTTATCTGTGTAATTATGACCAGTTAATAGGTAATTATTGTAAATACGGTACATTGCACTTGTTCTAGACACACACCCATATTATGCATCTGGTCTGTCACGAATGTCAGGATATACCGAAATGCAAGACTTAAAGGAACTTAAAAGCGAATATTAAATTAAGATAGATCTAAGCGGCCAAGTTCAAGAGAAGCAATTAAAATGAGAATTAATGTTCTGGCTATCGAAATAAAAATCGATCGGGGAAATTCATTCCAGCCATTCCACTCGGAAGGTGTGTAAGGCTGTGGGTCGCTGAGAGTAGATGGGGATGTCCCATGCTTAGAGGAGGTGCCGCATCGGGGCGAAAGTATAGACACGTTGTGATGTAGGCGAGTCACAGAGCTCATATTTAGAATAGGAGCACCTATGTTTATCTCAGAATAATGTTCATACAGGCAAGCCTACTCTGCATACGTACGTCTTGCCTTCTGCAACAGCTATCTCGTCTTCCTAAATACTAATAGTTCCCTGTGCTCCGTACTTCCTATTTTTGATCCTACATTCAGAAATGGCCACCGACTTGGCCGCGACGGAGAGTTTAGCCCCACTGTTGGCTACTGCTTGAGTGAAAAGTGTCCAGTCAAGTGACAAAACGCTACTGGCCGTGCGACGACAGTGTAAGAGTGACATTTCGTCACTTGTTAGAGGGAAGGTGACATACTAAAGTGACAATACGTTAGCGGCCGTGCGAGTGCAGTTGTAGAGTGATATTCTGTCATATGTTGAGTAAGAACGTCTGTTAAAGTGACAATACATTAGTGGCAGTGCGACGGCTGTGAAAGAGTGAAGTAAAGAGGCGACTAAAGAACAAGCGCCAACGAGAAGGAAGGAAAACCAGCAAGAACAGAGAATGCTGGCCCGCAAGTGACTCAAAAACTGTGTGGGTAGGAGTGATTAACGTTTATTCATTTGATTTCATGTAAGCCACAAATTACCACATTTATTTATATGTATATGTATTAAAATTTTTGTTTCCAGTGAACCACAATTGATTCATGCTTTTTGACAAAACGTCACATACCCTTTCGGGATAAGGATCGCCCCATCAAAAGTGAAACGGTCGGGTTCCTCACGGTGAGACATACGTTCACGCACGGATTCAGGCAACATTCCTTGTTTCATATTCCACTCCTCTGCAATGTCGAGGCGAGATGTCTCTATCATAAAATGTTTACGAATGACTTGCTCAAACGTTTGCTCAAACGTTTGACATGTTTCACTCTCTCTAAATATTGTAGTAATAGCAACAAGATCTCTCTCTATCTCAGTACGTTCACGAATCACTTGCTCGAAAGTTTTGTTATATCCCACTCCCCTGCAATATCGAGGTGATAGCAGTTGGATCACTCTTTCACAGTATGTTCACGAATCACTTGCTGGAAAGTACTGTCATATTTCATTCTTCCGTAATGTCGAGGTGATAGCAGTAATATCTGTATCCCAGTATGTTCACGAATCATTTGTTCGAAAGTTTTGTCATATTCCAATCCCCTGACATGTTGAGGTGATAGCACTTGAATCTCTCTATCACGGTGTGTTTATGAATCACCTCTGCAAAAGGATTTCCACATTTCATTCTTCCGTAATGTCGAGGCGATAACAGTAGGATCTCTCTATCGCAGTACATTCACTTGCTGATTGTTTGTCTTATTCCACTCCATTGAAATGTGGAAGTTGTCAGATCTGTATTGTGTCACAATACCTTCACGAATCTCTCTCGTCAAAAATTATTCCTCTTTAATCGACTCGTAAACTTAATATTACATTTAAAAACGTTGATGAGTTCTTCGAGTAGTGTCGAGCTTCTGATCAACGAGTAAATTAGTTGTGTGCTATTGTTTTTAGAGGGTACATGCGGCTTCCTCAAAATGTATTCGTGGAGACGTCGTGTTGGTGTTTTGGGTTTCCTTCTCGAGAGGTTTCATCAGACACTTTAATGTATCATAATACTTTCACTCATTTCATTTGGACTCTCTCTCGTTTAGCGTGATATCAAGCTACACTTCAGCATGCCACGCAGTTGAAAATCTGCCCTCTCTCTCTCATTTGATAGATCTCCTTCGAATCTGTCGAATGACCCACACCCGTCGAACAAGCACACCACATAAAGCTGTATTCGTCTGCCACATACTGATTGGAATAAACCAAGATATCATGCGGTTGAAAATGTTTCTCGTCTGAGAGACCCTACGAAACCAATCGCATCCGACAAAGAGACACCGGAAAACACAGAGGGAAAAATACATGTTTGTCAGAGCAAAGCCAGCCTAAATATAGGGGCAAGGGGCCTCATATATAAAGATATTGTAAGTTCAAAAGATATTCCGCATCAAGGCGAAAAACCTACGTGAATTTCACTTCTCTGTGAAGTTGGGCATGGAAAAACACACGTGGTGTATATCCAGCTTCAGGGCAGGGACCAAGGGGAGAAACGGTATGTTAGATAAGGTCTAATCTCATTTAAGTTATACAATAGTCGTGAGTATTATGAGACGTAATCGGTTGGTGGCATGTTATCGTCACGGCCAATTGAGAAACGAGATTCTAAAAGATAAAAATGTCTGTCGTGTCGTCACCTGATCATTAGTATAGCAATGAGTGGCAGGAACAAATCGGTTCTCTCAACAAGTGAAATCACCGTTAAGTCACACGCGAGATGACTTGTATTGATTCTGCCTCCATATATGTCATCTCTCACCGTTTTGGCAGATGGACAGATGAGCGTCTGTCCACCTGACAGTTTAGGGTAAAAAGTATATATATACCTTGAAGAGCAGAGCATTCGACACACACTTGGGGTCACACACACGTTGGTGAAGTCCAGGGCAGGCGGACTCTGTTTCCTGGCATAGGGGTACCTTCGATCACAGGACCCGGAAACGGCTGGAATCGCCAGACAGGGCATTCCACGATTGATTTAGCTTAAGGTTGATAGGCGGCTACAGTGCCAAATTCGTTGAGAAGGAAAACCCAAGGTGAAACGTTAAAGTTTAGATTGTCGAGTAGCAGGTATCAGCCTGCAATAGTCAGAAGGGCAGGTTAATTGTATTGTGCGTGTTAACCCTTTGAAGTGTCAGACTGAGTGCGTTGGGAGTAGTTTGTTTTGCTGTTGAGCATCGTAATACCGACTGGAGATCGGTGTGAGTGACAATCTCGCCCTAGCACAAAAAGGGGCATTTGTGAATCGTGAATTCAACCAGGAACATTGAACATTTCAATAGGACTTTCACGGAAGACTTTCAAAAGGCACATGAGGTATGAGTAGACAACATCTGACCCAAATCAGAAGTAAGGTGGCTTTATAGATGACAAACATTGCTGGTCGGAACCCTCCGACAGCCAGAGGTACAGTTACTCGCAGACGTTGACATTTGAGCCTAAGCGGGTGAAGCTCTTATGGCGAGCTCATGGTAATAACATTTCAGATTTGTGAAGCTCTTATGGCAAGCTCTCCGTAATATAATTTCAGATTTGTGAAGCTCTTATGGCGAGCTCATGGTAGTAACATTTCCTGTGTATAGACTATAGTGCCAGCACAGGGCTATAGAATGACTATATAATTGTTGAGAATTATTTAACCCTAGCAACCCATTTTCTGTGAAAAGAATCGAATTGTTGATTGTTGAAATATTGAAACAGCTTTATTTTTATGTGTAAATAAAAGAATCATTGTTACTTTAAATCATTCTTTCCATTACACAGCCTGGAGTGATTAGGAATCACACCTAACGGAAATCGAACCTATCTTAGACCAATATGGCAGAGGAGAAACGAAATCACAGCGCCGGTCGAACTCAGCTCCCAGCGCCGAGTTCGCGGCACTAGGATTCCGACTCTCCAATTTCATCAGCGGGACTAAATAACCACACGACAGCCCAGGCCTTATGGGGCCTCAGGTGTCCTGACAATGTTTTTGCATCTTCTGTCAATTTGGACTGTTTCACATACGAGACATCACCTCCAAATCAATGAAATCCTTTGATGAAACATTAAAAAAAACCAGCTAAAACAGTACACGTTTTCACATATTGTCACATGCTGAAGAGAGTGTCGTTCGCATTTGCACGACTACCTTTCTAAACCTTAAGTTTTGAAACCCATCCCACGGCTCCATCCCATCGGGAATGCTGGATACTTCATATTCGAAGTATTCAAGTTGAGACCTTTAAAATGATGTATCACATGCCTACCGTCCTAAAACTTGAGTTTTGTGGCTGCACCTTCGGCCCCCACCCACTCAGGGATGGTCGGATACTTCAAATGCGAAATATTCAAGTCGTGAACTTTAAAATGATGTATCACATGACTACCTTTCTAAAACATGGGGTTTGAGGCCCCCACCCCTCAGCCCCACCCTATCGGGAGGGTCGGATACTTTATATTCAAAAGATTCAAGTCGAGACCTTAAAATGATGAATCACCCGCCAACCTTTCTAAAACTTAAGTTTTGAGGCCCCACCCCAGAGCCCCCTCGGATAGATGCAAATACCAAATATTCGGACGACATGCGTCAAGACCTTTAAAATGATGTATCACATGCCAGCCTTTCTATAGCTTGAATTTTATATGCCCCCAGCAAACTCCCCCCCCCCCCCCCCACCCACCCCTCTCGGGGAGGGAAAAATACCAAATATTCCGACTACACGCGTCTAGACCTTTAAAATGATGTATCGCTTGTCAACCTTTCTAAAACTTGAATTTCTTTATGCCCCTCAGCCCCATCCTCTCGGGGAGGGACAAATAACAAATATTCGGACTACACGCATTGAGACCTTAAAATGATGTATCACATGAAACCTTTCTAAAATATGAGTTTTTGATGACCCTCAGACCCACCCCCGAGAAGAGTCGATCACCTCATTTAACCTTTACGCGCTGAAGCTCGAACACAGTTCCTAAACAGATAGCCTTGCCATCTGTTTCCATCTTGTCTTCAACTTTCTGTTCTTTAACTTGCCTCGTTCGCAGTCATCCAATACTACAATCTTCTACCACCCTCGCAGCTTTGTACCATTAGTTTTTTTGTACTTTTACTATTTGACTTGTAGCACTACTGCAGGCTTGCTAACTATCTCCAATTGAACGAACAACTAAAATCCCTTCGAGCAAATAAGCCACAGAGTAATGGGTCGAACGAGTGCATCCACATTCGACTCTTATCTTCAGCTCGGGAAAAAGTGGAGCCGAAGGCTAGACTTTTTCAAAAAGGAATTCCGTAGGGATTCAATAAAAGGTATTCTATAAGCGGGATTCTATAAGTGAGATTCCAAGCCCTGTATGGCTCCTATAAGGTGGTCTTACCATCGGTTTCAGCCTTCCGTCCTATGACTAGCTTGTACTGTAGTACCATATCATATAATCTTCTTCTCCCCTTCTACCATTACTGCTGATTTGAAACACTACTCTAGGCTTGCTAACAGCCACATATTACCTCTACCCTAGGCCAAGTCTTAGAATGTCAAAGAACCATCCATACCCTGCTAGGAGACTGGAAACCAAGCATACACCACACAGCAGTACATTTCAGACAATCTATACTATATATGGGATAGCACACCAGCCCAGGTGGATTGTTGTTCCAATGGTTAACATGGGACCTAAGTCGGTTTATACCGCCCATACTATTCTACTGCACTACAGAAGACATTACCCCCGCCCACAATAGCTCTTCTTCTATCATTACGTTCCACCTATACCAGCCATAGGGTAACATGAACCATTAGGTCGATTACTAGTACCAAGGGAAAAGTTGAACCAACAGGGATATAAAAAAACGTCCTTTACTTCCTAGCAAGACAACAATGGATTACCCCTACTCAACAATACCAGGCCTTACCCCTACCCACAATACTGGTTGTTCTAGCGATACGTACTATCTATACCAGTCAGAGGATAATTTGAAGCATTAGGTGGATTAATAGTTCGAAGGGCTAACATGGGACCCCTAGGGTGAGGAGGGAACATCCCATACTGCCATACTAGGCGACCATGCATTACCACCACCCACCCTACAATACGGCCTGGCCCAGCATTACATACTCCCTATATCAGTCATAGGACAGTACAAAGCAACCGGCAGGTTGATACAACAAGGATTAAGATGGGATCTATAACGCTCATACTATACTACAAATCCAAACCACCAAGGACTATTTCGCAATATCACACGAGACGACAACCGTGCATTACCCCAACCCACAATACTGGTTAACTTAGCATTACGTACTACCTATATTAGTCATAGGATAGTACAAAGCAATCGGCAGGCTGATACAACAAGGATTAAGATGGGATCTACAATGATATATTACGCCTATACTATACTGCAAATCTGAATCTCCAAGGACTATTTCGCAATACCGCACGAGACGATGACCATGCATTACCCCACCCGACAATACTGGTTAACCTAGCATTATGTGCTACCTATACCAGTTGTAGGATAATATGAAGGTTGATTAGTAGTACCAAGGGCTAATAGTATACCTAAAGGGGTATATACCACCCTTACTATACTACGATATCAGTCAAGTACGAGAACCCCGATACACCCTGACCCGAAAGATGTCATACCACATTGTATATGGTTCAACAACAGCAGTCAACGTTTTCTGACGTCATGGTGCGCATAATGACGTCACGACGTCCATAGCAACGTCAACCATTTCACGGGAATTTTTTTCTCGAGAAACCCCACCTTCACCATTAATTTCCATCATACCCCACACTATATATCCATAGCCCTGTGTGTACATATATCACTGCACATGTCATAGCATACTATATATGCTGGACGTACATCGCGTGCAGGATTTGGTCAGGTTGCAACCCAAAAAGTCCGGTTCCTACGTGAATTTAACAATAGCAGCTTCCCCAAAAGTCAGGGTAATAGCTCACGATCGGGTACATGCTATACTACTAACCAATAATCGAATGGCTAATTAATTTGTAAAAACAGTCTTCTAATAAACTGTAAAAACAGTCTCGTAATAATCTGTAAAAACAGTCTCGTAATAATCTGTAAAAACAGTCTCATAATAAACTGTAAATACAGTTTACTAAACTGTAAATACAGTTTATTAATCTGTAAAAACAGTCTTGTAATAAACTGTAAAAACAGTCTCGTAATAATCTGTAAAAACAGTCTCGTAATAATCTGTAAAAACAGTCTCGTAATAAACTGTAAATACAGTTTACTAAACTGTAAATACAGTTTATTAATCTGTAAAAACAGTCTCGTAATAAACTGTTAAAACAGTCTCATAATAATCTGTAAAAACAGTCTTGTAATAAACTGTAAATACAGTTTACTAAACTACAGTTTATTAATCTGTAAAACAGTTTATTAAACTGTATAAACAGTTTATTAAATGAAAAGGTCCTGACCCTAATACGCTGCCGTAATAATAATATGATATGTGTATTTTAATTTACCCGGGAAGTATTTTTCAAGATCATTATTTAATTCCTTGCATGTGGCTGGTAGGTATTCCTGCCCAGGACAGGATTTCTTTTGCTCTTCGGAAATAAGTTTAATCTGGGCACATTTGGGCCATGAGCTGTGAAAAGGGACCTTACAGGATTTCCAATGAAAACAGAGAAAGACGTCAAAAACGAACGACGTAAAAATTGTGGGCGTGATCAAATAAGTTTTATAAACACACGTGGCTTTTTATTTTTTTTCTTTCCACACGAGGAACGCACTGATTTAATGTATTTAATAAATTAAAACTGGTTACCGTAACTAAATAAATGTTTTCTGTCAGAGACAGAATCAAACTCTCAAAACTTTCTCTTGAATTCTGATGAATTGAACAGTTCTTTGCCAACGAAATAGCCGAGGCGACAGTGCAACACGCATTCTTGACTTTCAAGAAGACGTGTTGTCTACTGTGTAGCAAACCAGCTTCAGACGAATCCAATTGTTTGGTTGTTTCCATATGACTTTACATCTTTCCTGTCAATCGATGACATTAATGTCATAAAACTTCAAGACAGACAGCATTTTCTGATGAAAATTAACACACACAAAAGATATATTGACAAAAACACGCCGATTTCATTGTTTTCCAAGAGAGTTCGATGGGCTGTCACTAAGGAAGCGTATTAGGGACATGAAAAAAAAAATTTCTCACACCCAGAAAGTCGAAATTTCGACTTTTTATCTCGAAATTTCGACTTAAAATCTCGAAATTTCGACTTTTTATCTCGAAATTTTGACTTAAAATCTCGAAATTTCGACTTAAAATCTCGAAATTTCGACTTTTTCTCTCGAAATTTCGAGATTTCATCTCGCTAGGTATTTACGTGGTCTTTTGTTCAGTAGCAGTGTGTGATAGATTCCGATACACCAGCTTCTGAGTTCTAACAAATTCTCACCTAACCGACAAGACAGGAATGCTGCCCACCCCACCTCCGGCCCTTCAGAGTTCCGTTATCTCACTTTTCAATAAAATCCAATACTTGCGTTTCATTGAAGACTTCCCACATGCCCTTGGAAATCTTCCCTATCGTGCCATTATAGACCACAGAGGTTCACTGAAGACTACCGCATGACATGCCCCTGGATATCTTCCCCATCCCGGCATTATACATCACAAAAAGGCGATACATTCAAATAGAATTAATGCACACATGTGTCTCCCACCCTCTGATAAGTAATGCTGTATCAGCCCTACCCCCCCCCCCTCACCCACCCCAATCCCAGAAAGTGCTGCCCAGTAAATATCGCTGGAGTATTTATTTATTGGTGTTTAAGGTCACAGATTTCTGCACAATGGGTAATCGTGACCGCAACATGGAGATAAAGTCAAGTTTAGTCAATCGTTTATACCCATTTTAGAGAACTTCCACCGAAGCATTGATGAATGGCTCCTCTATTTTAAAAGTAAAACGGAGCTTGTTTACAACAGTAAACGAGCACTAAGCACAACTTCACGTCCCGGGTTACCTACGGTGAATCACGGGAGTAGTCTACCCTTACAAAGATATGCTGCCCAGGAAATTGGGGTATTTTCTCTTTACGAGGAGGTGCTACTTTTTACTCAGTACACCACCAAAATATTACAGAAGAAAAAATAAAAAAGAGAATCAAAACGAGACACATGCCACCCAAGTGAATCGTCATTGTGTGGATAAACAACAAATACGACCCCCCCCCCTCTGACCCCCCCCCCCCCCCCCCTCCGACCCCCCTCCCCCACACCCGACCACCACGAAGTTAAATTATGGGGGATGCACTGCCAGAAGTGTATTCTGTAAGTGTTTGAGCAGCGCATTGGGTAAAACTGATATTTATTGGGCAGCACTTTCCGAGGGTGGGAGAAGCATGTACGCACTAAGATCATTTCGATGTATTTTGCAGTAAACTTTAGGAAGCTGTGTATCGGGTGTAAATGCATTCTTATTGACCGTTAGCGAACGGCTTGGCAAATTCGATGTATAAAACTGGACATTTTATGGCCGTGGACTGTTGTACTCTTCCGGAAAAAACAATATACCAATTTGAGGGCCATAATTGCTTTATTTTTTTACTGGGGTTTAACGACACTTCTAACAGACAGTGGTGGTCGGGTGTGGGGGAGGGGGGCTCGGAGGGGGGGGGGGGTATTTGTTGTTTATCCACACAATGATGATTCACTTGGGTGGCATGTGTCTCGTTTTGATTCTCTTTTTTATTTTTTCTTCTGTAATATTTCGGTAGTGTACTCTGGTGTACTGAGTAAAAAGTAGCACCTCTTCGTAAAGAGAAAATACCCCAATTTACTGGGCAGCATATCTTCGTAAGGGTAGACTACTCCCGTGATTCACCGTAGGTAACCCGGGACGTGAAGTTGTGCTTAGTGCTCGTTTACTGTTGTAAACAAGCTCCGTTTTACTGTTAAAATAGAGGAGCCATTCATCAATGCTTCGGTGGAAGTTCTTTAAAATGGGTATAAACGATTGATTAAACTTGACTTTATCTCCATGTTGCGGTCACGATTACCCATTGTGCAGAAATCTGTGACCTTAAACACCAATAAATAAATTCTCCAGCGATATTTACTGGGCAGCACTTTCTGGGATTGGGGTGGGTGAGGCGGGGGTAGGGCTGATACAGCATTACTTATCAGAGGGTGGGAGACACATGTGTGCATTAATTCTATTTGAATGTATCGCCTTTTTGTGATGTATAATGCCGGGATGGGGAAGATATATCATGTGGTAGTCTTCAGTGAACCTCTGTGGTCTATAATGGCGCGATAGAGAAGATTTCCAAGGGCATGTGGGAAGTCTTCAATGAAACGCAAGTATTGGATTTTATTGAAAAGTGAGATAACGGAACTCTGAAGGGCTGGAGGTGGGGTGGGCAGCATTCCTGTCTTGTCGGTTAGGTGAGAATTTGTTAGAACTCAGAAGCTGGTATATCGGAATCTATCACACACTGCTACTGAACAAAAGACCACGTAAATACCTAGCGAGATGAAATCTCGAAATTTCGAGATTTTAAGTCGAAATTTCGAGATTTTAAGTCGAAATTTCGAGATAAAAAGTCGAAATTTCGAGATAAAAAGTCGAAATTTCGAGATTTTAAGTCGAAATTTCGAGATAAAAAGTCGAAATTTTGACTTTCTGGGTGTGAGAAAATTTTTTTTCCATGTCCCTAATACGCTTCCGTAGTCAGCAGACGTGAAACGACTGATTTTTCGCTTCACTCTGTTCGACCTGTTTAAATGACGTTTCACACTCGCTGAATTGTTTACATCAATGAAGGTTTCTATTTTTAAATCACGGCGCGACATCGAAAAGAAAGTTGCCGAGAACTCAGGTTTCAAAATGATCTTTGTTTCCGTCACTTGTTCTAACATGAATTTATCATGTTCACGCAGTAATACCTTCTGAAAACCAGTTACAAGTTACAAATTTTATGTGCCTGAAATAAATGATTTTTAACGTAGAAAGGTTTTTTTGTTGTTGTTGTTTCTGTTTTTATTTGAAGTTCCGCTGTGGCGTAGAAATGACTAATGTTGTCTGTTCTGTAGTCAAGCTCTACTCTCCGTCTCTACTAGTCATAACAGTACACACAGATCATACTGACAACGCATTGCGGTGTTCTATTTTCTAACAGCATGGTTGGACTGTGAAATTGAATATGATTTGTCTTCTAGTCTACAGCCCTGGATACAGCATGTCCACAGCCTACATTCTTTACAATCTCAAAAGCCGCAACATCTCATGTCAAGCGCAGTAACTTGTGACCATGACGATGCTACGGATGTGGGTGAGGTGAAGGGCATTTACCCCGTCCCCAAACATAGATTTTGCCAGCCATCCCCTTTCTCCCATTCATCACAAACACATTCACACACCCTCTCTCTCACAAACATTGACTCTGCTTTTTTTTTTGTTATTCCCATTACACACCCTGCCGATGAACTTATCCTGTAAAGAACCATAAGCTTGAATGCAGTTAGCCAACACAGATTGTGAATCTTGCCCTCGAAATATGGGTCGTAGGAATTACCTCATTATTTTCAACGTTCAAAAACTGTGTAAACCTTTAAAAGCCACAAGAATAGTCCGAAAGCAAAATTTTTTGTCTGTTTTTTTTATCTGGGTGGAGAGGTCTGGGAGCTCGAGAAAAATTGAATCACCTCCCCTTCCCCCTCCAAAATAATAATAATAATAAACAAATAAATAAATAAATAAAAATAAAAATAAAACCCTCCAATAAATCTTCAAGGATTGCTCCTGCCTTAAAAAGTACTGATATGCACCTCTACCCCCCCCCCCCCACCCTCCTCCCCATGGGGAGCATATCATGTCCCCTACTTGATGCCCCCCCCCCCCCCATGCCTGTTTTTCTAGCATCACCCCTGCTACTGGTCAACTTTGGTAGCTCACAACTGTGTCAGTTTTTCTTTCAACTGGAGGCTTATTAATTTTGTGATCGTGATGCAACTCAATTATATTCATTTAACAAAATTTTTAAAAATGACAAAATTCAAGTAGGCTATCTTTCAAAACTTTCCTTCGAAGCTGTTCGAGAAACATTTCTCGGTTCTGGTAATTGTTGCTGGGACAAATAATGTATAACATTTTCTAAACTCATTTTAAGAAGGGATTTGCGTTTCAAAGAAGTAGAAAGTTAAAAAAAAAAAATCCTTCAGTTTTTTTTTTCAAGTCCTCATAAAAGGGGGTGGGGGGGGGGGGGGGGGGGCGTTAGCTGTAAATAAAAAAACACGAGGCCCAAAATTTAGCCCTTGGAATAACCTCTGACTGGGTCAGAAAAACATTTGCAAGATGCTAGGCCCCGTGGGGTGCGCCCCCCTCCCCCCCCCCCCCCCCTCCCCACTTCGAAGCTAAACCATTTTTTTTCAAATCCACTTTTACACATTTATTTCGCTGATAAAAGACCATTGAGCATTGTTATATCTTTGGTGGTCACTTAAGAACATGATAGGTAAAAGATATAGATTTTATTTGCTTTGAAAGTTACTTCTTCTGTTTTCATATTTCTCATCAAGACTGGATTTTTGCACACACACACACACACACACACACACACACACACACACACCACACACACACACACACACACACACACACACACACACACTCACTCAAAAAATGGCTCAAATTTTGTTTTTAGGTAGTCCAGGGGCAGAATGTTACTTTTTCGGCCTCGTGTATTTTTTTTTTTTTTTACAGCTGACCTCCCACTAGTCTTCGTGAACTGAAGTCGCTTCGTGACAATTGAGTTCTTTTTTCCTGATGAAACATGAAAGACTAATTTTGTTTGAATGATTGGTTGGGTGGTAAGGTAGACTGCATGTAAGCTTGGAATAATTAGATGATGTAATTTCACTGCATCATGATGCCAATATCACAAACACGCATACACAACAACACAGAAGGGAATACCCGTGAGCGGTGGGGGTGGGAGTTGGGGGGGGGGGGGGGGGGGCTGTAAAAATAATACACTAGGTCCCGAAAGCAATGTTCTGCCTTGGACTATCTAGAAAACAATTTGAGCATAAAAAAATGTCTTTTTTTGGGGGGGGGGGGGGGGAGGGGAGGGGCCAGGTGGGGGCAATTTTTTTTTTCAATTTTGGTGTACGACAACCTTTAAAAAAAAATCTTTCAAGGCAAATGAAACTGTCATGTTCTTAAGTGACCACTAATGACATGCATGACAATGCTCAAAGTCTATTTCTGAATGTAAAAAAAAGTAGATTTGAAAAAATGCTTCGGCCTCGGCAGATCCCCTCTCCGCGGGACCCTGTGTCTTGCAGTTTTTATCTGCCATCTCCCCGAACAAATCGTGTTTTTATTTATTTATTTACTTTTTACAACTGATCCACCCCCTCCCTCCCTCCACCCCACCCTGGAATACCGAAAGACAAAAACAAAAACAATACTTACCCCGTTATCGTGTAAAATAACTTATTTTGCAGAGTATTGTTTTTGTTTGCTTGTTTGTGTTTTTTGTTCACTGATCCCTTTTCTCCTGGCAGGAGCGAGAGGTGGTAGGGAATGGAAGTTGTCTTGAAAAACTAGAAACTACAGTCGGCAATCGATAACTCGAAATCGGACGATTCGAATATATGAGATTACTCGAAGTTGGCTATCAGTCCTAGCAATCAGGGACCAGCAATCCCCCTCCACCCCTCCCAGGAAATATAGACCATCGCTGTTCTATATTTTCTGGGAGGTGTGGAGGTGGTTCCTTTGTCCAGATTACAAGTTTCTGTGTTCTTGTGTTCAAGGCTTCCAAATCCCTCAAATACATATCAAGTGCCTAACTCGAGGACCGGGATAAGTCGAAGTTATCGGCCGGTCCCGTAAACTTTGAGTTTCGACTGTACAAGTGAATTGTGGTTCTACAAAACGTGTTAATGGTGGTGTCGAAAAGTACTGAAAGGCAACAAAATTTAGAATTGGGAAGACAATCTTGCAGTACATTGTACTTCAAGATAACTTGTTAATGGGAGCTCAAATAAATAAATCAGTTTTTGTGATGTGCCTAAAATTATGTTGTCTTCAAGATTTCTTTTCACGCCATTTCCTTTCAAAGAAAATGATGGCGTTTGTCAGCAAACGTTTTACCTAGGCAACAAAATATTACAGGTGCCTCTCTGTGCATACACTTGTATGCGTGTAGTGGTTGGTCCTGACCCCTCGATCCACTTTCAGATTCGAGTTTAGAGCCTCTGACAAATACACTCACTGAAAAATCATAACGCCTCCAATTATTTTCCTACTACATGTAATTTATTGGCTGATACTGGGAAATTAATAGAAGAAATGTTGTCACCAAGATGAGATACGCGATTGCTCATTCTCACACATTGCTTCTAACTTTAGAGTCAGTGTCAGCGAAAAAAACCCCCAAACTGTCCAGAGACGTCAGGTTACCAAGGGCTGGATTCAGAAATATGGGGGTGGGGGGGGGGGGGGGGGGGGTTGGGGGGTTGGGCTGGGCAGCCTCGAGTAGAAGCTCAATTTTTTCTTACGCTCATAACAAGCAGATCCCAAAGTGGTCTGGCCGATGAGCAGCTTAATTGGGGTTCTATGGGGGTGAAGGTGGGGGGTGTAACACCCCAGGTAAATTTGGATTTCTGGAGGCTCTCAGGAAGTTTCTGAAAGCACTCTGAGCTCCAAAATGTGTAACATTTCAACAGGAAAATGGGAATTTCGAACAACATGACAAAATTCCCTGCCAAATGTGGGGGCCCTTCAAATGAGGGGCCCTGTGCGTCCGCCCAGTCTGCCCATTCTTAAATACGGCCCTAAGGTTACCTAACTGCTCTGAGAATATTTGTTTCAGTTTTTCTCATCGAATAAAGGGATATATGACCTATTTGTGGCCTATAACAGCCTCTCCCGACAAAAGGAGTAAAACTTGTGACAGTATATATCAGTCACCTTTTTAGGTTTTTTGTATAGAAGACTCATGCGGGCCATTAGCTGAACCTAACTTTCATTTAAATACAATTTGCGATTTAAGTATTTATTTATTGGTGCCAGCATCAAGGCTATATCATGACTCAACATAACTATAAAGTCAAGTCTTGCCAATCATTTATGCCTACGTTTCCCACTTACTGAGAGATGGCACCAAGCGGCGTTGGTTGCCAAGTCCTATTTTACCTGGACGTCCCACGGGAAGAAGTTCTGAGATTGATATTGATGAGATTGATATCACCAACACACATACCCCACACTGACCTTGATAATCCCTCCCGGCAAAGATTGAGACTAATGACAATCAGGCAACTTTCGAAGGAAACTCACATAGGTCTTGGCTGAATCTACATTTGATTTCAAGACGTTTTAAAATTGAAATGTTCAATTTGATGGCCCGCTCCACGAATTATATAGGGCCTACGTGTTCAGACCCAAACGTGTTTCAATGTTATGTTTAAAATCGAGACACATTTTAGAGTTAGGCTTCACCACAACTAAATGTGTTTAGAAATTCCATACTATAAGTTGTGTTTTGAAGCAACTGAACATCTTAACACGTTCCAGAATTGGACACAAACTGACGACAAAAAGCACTTTTGTACGTAATCCTTGCACTCCAGGGATGCTTAGAAATTGAATACAAGATTTTGTAAGCATTTTGGTGTTTAAATTACAAACCAAAATACATGCTTTGACACTCAGAAATCATGTCTTTGTCTTGTGAATATCAATTAATCCAAAGCTTGTCAGGGGACAAAAAATAAGAGAAAAATAACAATTTAAAATTAATGGGCAACACATTAATATTTAGCAAAAAACAAACAAAAACCCAGCCTGTATTTGTTTAATAATTTTTATAGTGGTCAGAGAATAGGCCTATGTGCATGTGCATGGGGGGGGGGGGGGGGGGGGGATAAATACTCCCTGGCGTAGCCAGGATTTCTGATTGGTGGTGCAAAATATACGATCTAATGTATGTGTAGTATGCTGGGGTGGTACATTTAGATAATTCTCTATGCAGAGCTGTGCAAATGGAAGACTTAAGAGTCACTGGTACTGCATAGGGAATAATAACATTTTACCACAAAATTATCTGGGTGAATTTTAATGCAGTAGTGTTTGTATGTGAATCCATGTATGAATAAAAACTCTAAGAATTGTTTTCCTGAAGTCGTCATTCGTCATTAAGGGGACAAGATATGTTATTGGCATAATATATCACGCTGGCTGAACGTCGGTGGGAGTGAGTACGTACTGCCGTTGGTTGGAGATTCGGTGTTAGTTCTCTCGAGAAAAAAATGTCCGCCGTGCTCTGATGCCTTTGCGACGTTGTGCAAATTGGCCCATATTACCATTATTGGAGATGGCACCGTAAAATTTCTGTTGGTTCGATTTCTTTTTCCTCTGTTTTTTTTTTTTTTTTTTTTTTGTTATTATTGTCTGTTTTCAGCCAACTACTTATATTGGTGAGGAGGGCTGCGTGTTAATAGATTTTCTTTATTCAATTTTTGCGATGCATGCAAAGCAGCTGAAAATGTGCAAAAAGCATCCTCCCCCCCCCCCCCAACAACAACAAAAAAAACCCCAAACAAACAGAAAACAAACATTAAATGAACAAGAAATAAACAAAAATGAAAAACCTGACAGCTCGGGGAAAACGAATATTTTTCAAAACGTTCTTTGCAGATTGCTCCCCCACACCGTGAATTAAACCATATCCACAGTGAATTTTTTTTTTTTTTAAACAGTATTTTATTTCTCCAATATAGAAATGGGTTTGGTAAACAGGCATAGCCTATGTAAAACCGTACCCTACACGAACAAATTACACATAAAACTTAGAAACAAACAAAACGATAATAATAGTGGTGCTTGTGCTCTTTTAGTTGAGATGACTTTTATGTACAAATGTCAGCATTACCAACAGTATTGATAGTTAACCTACAAGTGCCCCTGAGGTATCTATATGGGTTTGTATCCCAATGTCCAATGCACCGCTCCCCGACATGACACAGGCATGACCGCAATGGGGGAAAAATTATCTATTTCAACTTATCCTAATGTCAATCAACATCTACAGTGTACTTTATCTACTAAATCTATCAGTAAGGGTCCATAAATCTATGGACCTTTTCAAACAGTATCGTATTCTCTTCCATGGTTGAAGTGTCGTTCCCGTACAAGATATCAGAAATAGGCATCATTTCTACCTGCAAGTTGTGGAAGCTATTTTGCCTTTGATCACGATAAAGAGGGCAATGAAACATGAAGTGTTCTGTATCTTCATATATATAGCCACTTGAACACCGTGGGTTGTCAGTTAAAAATCTTTCAAACATATGCGCGTTCAGCTGACTACATCTGAGACGCAACCTGCAGTGATTGATTTGGTTTGCTCTAGTACCCACAATTGTAGTACTGAGGAATCTTTATGTCCCTGTTTTTAGCTCACCTGAGCGAAGCTCAAGGGGAGCTTTACTAATCACTTTCTGTCCGTCGTCCGGCGTCCGTCGTCCATCGTCGTCCGTCCGGCGTTAACTTTACATTATCGACTTCTCCTCCTAAACCACTAGCCCAATTTTATTCAAATGTTGGCTAAATGTTTATTACCTAATGCCAATTCAGATTTGTTCAAATGAAGTTGCCCCTCCTCCTGGGTGGTGCCACGCCCCCAAGGGGCACCAAAATCTTTGTAAATCTTCTTCTCATGAACCAGCAGTAGCAGAGACTTGATAGTTGGTGTGTAGCTTCCTTTTGAGGTGTAGACTCAGATTTGTTCAAGAGAAGTTTGTGGGGCTATACTTGACGTTGTTATGAGAGGGGCAAAATTTTTTGCCCCGCCCAAAATTTCTATTTTCCAAACCGAGAGGCTGATTTGAACCAAATTTTATGTGAGGGCTTATTGGGTCATGAGTACTTGATTTATGCAAAAAAAATTTTTCCCGCAGCCCCGTGGGAACCGCAGGAGCTAAAAATAGAAAAAATTTAAAACGCCCATATCTCCAAAACTGCATGGCACTGAGAATTTTTATTTGGTGTGCAGCTTCCTTAGGACCAACAGAAAGGATTGGTAAAAAAAAATTGCCATCGGTTTTATCATAGGGTACAGTTTCGGGACTTTGAAAAAGTGCTGAGTCAGCACTTTTTAACACTGTAGGCAATGGGAAAAACATTAAAAAATCTTCTTCTCCAGATCCAGCAGGCAGAATCTTTTGATATTTGGTATGCAACATTGTAGGGTGGATCTGATTCAAGTTTGTTCAAATCGGCCCCCTGGGTTCATATTTGGGCTCAGTATAGGAGCCCGATTTCGAACTTAGTGCATTTCAGGCAAATTTCTTAAAAAATCTTCTTCTCCAGATCCAGCAGGCAGAATCTTTTGATATTTGGTATGCAACATTGTGGGGTGGATCTGATTCAAGTTTGTTCAAATCGGCCCCCTGGGTTTATATTTGGGCTCAGTATAGGAGCCCAAATTTGAACTTACTGCATTTCAGGCAAATTTCTTTGAAAATCTTCTTCTCCAGATCCAGCAGGCAGAATCTTTTGATATTTGGTATGCAACATTGTAGGGTGGATCTGATTCAAGTTTGTTCAAATCGGCTCACTAGATTCATATTTGGGCTCACTATAGGAGCTCGAATTCGAATTTAGTGCATTTCAGGCAAATTTCTTCAAAAATCTTCTTCTCCAGATCCAGCAGGCAGAATCTTTTGATATTTGGTATGCAATGTTGCGGGGTAGATCTGATTCAAGTTTGTTCAAATCGGGCCCCCTGGATACATATTTTGGGCTTACTATAGAAGCCCGAATTCGAACTTAGTGCATTTCAGGCAAATTTCTTAAAAAATCTTCTTCTCCAGATCCAGCAGGCAGAATCTATTCATATTTGGTAAGCAACATTGTGGGTTGGATCTGATTCAAGATTGTTCAAATCGGCCCCCTGGGTTAATATTTTGGGCTCAGTATAGGAGCCCGATTTCGAACTTAGTGCATTTCAGGCAAATTTCTTAAAAATCTTCTTCTCCAGATCCAGCAGGCAGAATCTTTTGATATTTGGTATGCAACATTGTAGGGTGGATCTGATTCAAGTTTGTTCAAATCGGCCCCCTGGGTTCATATTTGGGCTCAGTATAGGAGCCCGATTTCGAACTTAGTGCATTTAGGCAAATTTCTTAAAAAATCTTGTTCTCCAGATCCAGAAGGCAGAATCTTTTGATATTTGGTATGCAACATTGTGGGGTGGATCTGATTCAAGTTTGTTCAAATCGGCTTCCTAGATTCATATTTGGGCTCACTATAGAAGCTCGAATTTGAACTTAGTGCATTTCATGCAAATTTCCTTAAAAAATCTTTCTTCTCCAGATCCAGCAGGCAGAATCTTTTCATATTTGGTAAGCAACATTGTGAGGTGGATCTGATTCAAGTTTGTTCGAAATTGGCCCCCCTTGGTTTATATTTGGGCTCAGTATAGGAGCCCAAATTTGAACTTAGTGCATTTCAAGCAAATTTATTAAAAAATCTTCTTCTCCAGATCCAGCAGGCAGAATCTTTTGATATTTGGTATGCAACATTGTGGGGTGGATCTGATTCAAGTTTGTTCAAATTGGCTTCCTAGATTCATATTTGGGCTCACTATAGAAGCTCGAAATTCGAACTTAGTGCATTTCAGGCAAATTTCTTAAAAAATCATCTTCTCCAGATCCAGCAGGCAGAATCTTTTGATATTTGGTATGCAACATTGCGGGGTGGATCTGATTCAAGTTTGTTCAAATCGGCCCCCCTGGATTCATATTTGGGCTCACTATAGAAGCTCGAATTCAAACTTAGTGCATTTCGGGCAAATTTCTTCAAAAATCTTCTTCTCCAGATCCAGCAGGCAGAATCTTTTGATATTTGGTATGCAACATTGCGGGGTGGATCTGATTCAAGTTTGTTCAAATCGGCCCCCTGGATTCATATTTGGGCTTAATATAGAAGCCCGAATTCGCACTTAGTGCATTTCAGGCAAATTTCTTCAAAAATCTTCTTCTCCAGATCCAGCAGGCAGAATCTTTTGATATTTGGTATGCAACATTGCGGGGGTGGATCTGATTCAAGTTTGTTCAAATCGGCCCCCTGGATTCATATTTGGGCTTAATATAGAAGCCCGAATTCGCACTTAGTGCATTTCGGGCAAATTTATTAAAAAATCTTCTTCTCCAGATCCAGCAGGCAGAATCTTTTGATATTTGGTATGCAACATTGTGGGGGTGGATCTGATTCAAGTTTGTTCAAATCGGCTTCCTAGTTTCATATTGGGCTCACTATAGAAGCTCGAATTCGAACTTAGTGCATTTCAGGCAAATTTCTTAAAAAATCTTCTTCTCCAGATCCAGCAGGCAGAATCTTTTCATATTTGGTAAGCAACATTGTGGGGTGGATCTGATTCAAGTTTGTTCAAATCGGCCCCCTGGGTTTATATTTGGGCTCCTTATAGGAGCCCAAATTTTAACTTAGTGCGTTTCAGGCATATTTCTTAAAAAATCTTCTTCTCCAGATCCAGCAGGCAGAATCTTTTGATATTTGGTATGCAACATTGTAGGGTGGATCTGATTGTGATTCATGAACGTATTTATTTGTAAGTTGATAGAATCTTAGACAAAATTTGCAGAAAAGATCTACTATAGAAGGGGTGGTATCCAGGGTGAACCGTTTACCCAAATCTAGCAGTACTAATGCATTATTCACACAAATCTTCGTTCAAATTTTATGACCCCTCATTGGAACACATGCATTCAGCTCATTCCAACAAAGGTCATATGCCATGTTTTCGAGACAAAGGAATAAAAATTTTAGTTATTCATGAAATTTTTAGGCAACTGTTGTCTGTTATTCACATTGCTTCATGAAATTTCAGTACTTTTAGAAGTTACCTCAGTAATCAAGGGTTAATTCCCCTTAATTAAATGTCGCCTCTAAAAAACAACCACTTTGCATATCTTACCTTTTTACCAGCATAACTGCCAAAACTTGTCAGCATTCTTCGCAAAAATCGCTATTCAAATTTTAATTTTTGTCTCTTAAACATACATGTACTTATCGCTTGTAAATACCCCATTGGAATGAGCTTTTTGAGCTCATTCCAATGAGAGGTCGCACACCATGCTTTTTGAGTCAAAAAAGCAATTTTTTTAGTTATTCCAGAATTTCGTACGTAAAACACAGCTTTATGACTTCACATTAAAATGAGCTCTCTAAGCTTGTTCCAATCAACATTCACGCACTATGTCTTTCACACAAAAAAATAAAATTTTCCATTTATTCAGGAATTTTGTTTGCAAGAACACTCTTACCCCCCCCCCCCCCACACACACACACACAAACACACACACACACACACACACACACACACACACACACACACACACACACACACACACACACACACACACACACACACACACACAAACACAGACACACACATCTAAAAGTTCGTCAGCAAAAATGCATTATAGGAACAACTTGCCTAATCAAATTTAAATACTTTTGCATCATTCTGTATCTAGAACAAACCATTTACCATATCTTTACGCAAAATTCTCCAGCATCATTCACAAAAAAACACCATTATTTATATATTCACATTTCTGTCTCAAAAATATACCTGATCTTCCCATACCCCTATTGGAATAAGCTGTTTGAGCTTGTTCCAATGATGATAAAAAAAAATAAAATTTGTGAAAATTTTTGTTTTCTTGCATGCAAATATATACATGAAGCACATGGAAGATATCCACAGTTGGGGAGAGATGTCCAAGGCTATCTCTTCACATTCCTTGTTTGTGCTTCATGCTAAACCAGTTTGTCTGCAGAGATAAATTTGCTTTATTAAAAATCATTGGAGATTGGCCACACACCAATGATTTTAAATAAAACTAATTTTAGGTAACAAATGTTGAACTTCAAACAAAATCTATCACTCAACCAGTTAATGTTGATGAGGCATGACATGGTGAAGGTGACCTAAAATACTTCTTAGAGTCACTTTGTCAGGTGAGCGATTAAGGCCACGTGGGGCCTCTTGTTTAATTTGTCTTTGAAGGACTGTATTGAAATACTATTCCGCGTAATGGGATCCAGAGTATTCCACAATTTAATTGCAGAGGGCAGGAATGACATTTGATAATTCCGAGTTTTACACTGAATCCCTCGTAATAAATTCGAAGACCTTAATGGATAATTAGAAAAACTTGAGACATGGCGGGGTGCTAATAATGACAAATAAGTTGGGGATTGATTTGTAACAATTTTATATAGAGCCACTAGTTTATGTCGTTTCCTTCGTACACCGAGGGTGGTAAAACCTGTCTCTTCGTATAACAGTCGGTGGCTGGTCCCTCTAATTGCACCACAGATAGTACGTAGTGCGTCTAATTGTAATTGTTCTAGTAAATCTGCTTTAGTTACAGAACAGTTGTCCCAGATTATATCAGCGTAATCAAACAAAGGTAAAATAAACGACCTATACATTGTCTCTAGAGTCAGTCTATTAAGCCTATACTTTAAACTACGCAGGCAGTTTATCATGGGATTCACTTTGCTGATTAAAGTGTCAACGTGAAAGTCCCACGATCCTGATGAGTGAAAGTGTAAACCAAGATATTTGTGAGAGCTAACTTCTCTTACCGGGTGACCTAGTAGATATAAAGTTGGATACGACTGGGGATTTGTCTTTCTACTTACACACATAGTCACTGTTTTTTCAGGGCTGAAAATAACCTGCCATTCTGTTGACCATTTACCAATTTTTTCTAAATCCTCATTTAGTACTACACACTAGCTCGGAAGGGATCCTCAATTATTAAGTATAATGAAGTATCGTCGGCGTACAATCGAATATTGGACGTAACGTCTTTGACAATGTCGTTTATATATATATTAAACAGAAGGGGCCCAAGAACGGATCCCTGTGGAACACCTGCCGGGATGTGTTTACTTGACGACGCTTGACCATTTATAACGACTTCCTGCGAACGGTTGGTTAAATAGTTTTGGAACCAGGTTAATAATTTACCCCTTATTCCCATACCCTCCAATTTGTGTATCAGGCCTTTATGCCACACTCTATCAAATGCCTTACTAATATCACAGAATATAAAGCGGATATCTTTACCATGATCTAAGCATTGCCTGATAGTGTTATCAATGTCGATTAGCAAATTAACGGTACTGTCACCTGGAATGAAGCCAGACTGCAATTTCGTCAAGAGATTATTACTTACAAGAAAGGAATAGACATTCTTGAAAATTATTCTCTCGAATACCTTGCTAACACAGCTAGTTAGAGAGACTGGGCGGTAGTTAGATTTACAGTTAATGGAAAGTTTTTTGTGAATTGGCAGTACGTTAGCTTTCTTCCAGGCAGTAGGGAATATACCTGTAATAAGTGATTTATTAAATATATGCGACAGTGGAAATGCTAACTCCGATGAGCAGGATTTTAGTAAGGTATTGCTAATTAAGTCGTGTCCACAGGCCTTACGTGTGTCCAGTTTAACTAACTCTCGTTCGACTTCGTCAATCTGTATTTCAAATTCTGTAAGCTCATATTCTGAATGTTGAATTGTCGGGAGACGATTATCTTGAACAGTGTCGCATTGTTCTATGAAAAAATTGTTAAAAAGTTCGCTGATTTCCCTCGGATCGTCAATAACTACTCCATTCTCCAGCAGTGGTGGAAACATAACATTTTTATCACACTGTTGTTTCGAAAACTGTTTCATAGTTTTCCACCACTGCCCAGAGGAGAAACAATTCGTTGAGACAAAATCATCTATCTTTTGATCATATTCTTGTTTGGCTTTTCTTACTGCGTCAACTGATTCGTTTCTCAGTTTTCGAAATTTCTCCCAGTCCTGCGGGCGATTGGATTGTTTTGCAGTGTTATGGGCTCTCTTCCTTTTTCTTATTAAAGTACGGATATGGGAATTCATCCAAGGCTTATCATTTGGCCTGATGAGTACAGTTTTAAAGGGTATATAGCATTTTGCAGAATCGAGAATATATTCGGTAAAATTGGAAATAATATCGTCAATATTATTTCCATCTAAAATGGGATCCCAATCAGTTGTTGAGAGAAATGATTTTAAACCATTTACGTCCATTTCTCTGTAATTCCAAATTTGTCTCCAATATGGTTTAAACCTTAACCTTTTACATTTTATTTCTACGTAAACGGCGTGGTGGTCACTGTAGAAAGTAGGCGTAATTACTCCACAAGTAGAAACTAATTCTGGGCACGATGTTAGTATCAGATCAATGAGTGTTGCTGACGTTTCGGTAATACGGGTTGGACTCTTTATAATTTGAGTGATATTATGCGTACATTCCAGATAAGAAATTTTAGGATGCAGTGAATTATGACAATTCACATTAAAATCACCCAAAATAATACATTTAAGAAATAAATCATTTCTAGCAGCTGAGATCGATTCATCTATCAGATCCCAGTACCCAATGTTTGCGGATGGCGGGCGATAAAAGACTCCAACTAAATATTTATGATTCTGCTGTCGTATTTCACACCACGATGCCTCTAAGCCAGGAGATCTAGGTCCTCACAGCCTTTGAAAATGAGATCAAGTTTTATATATAAGACTATCCCACCCCCCTGTCCAACACCCCGGTCTCTTCGGATCGGTGGGAAATGGTATCCATCAATCTTGATATCCCTATTATCAACGTCCCCACTCAAATTCGTTTCTGTCAGGGCAATAATATCAAACTCATCTAATTCGGCAGTAATACATTCTCTCTTGTTCCGAAGCCCCCTGACATTGAGATGAACGATTTTTATTCTATCTGTAACGCCTCCGGGAT
This sequence comes from Pictodentalium vernedei, assembly GCA_031216915.1. NCBI lineage: Eukaryota > Metazoa > Mollusca > Scaphopoda > Dentaliida > Dentaliidae > Pictodentalium > Pictodentalium vernedei. The sequence goes on from CM062294.1 coordinate 86,881,195, forward strand.
TGGGTTCGATATCTCCACATTGCATAAGAAGCAAAAATATAATAAACAATACATTAACAGATCCCAGTCCAATTATATTTTTTAGCATATTTGTGCTGCTCCCAGGGCACAGTATATACTTACATTCGTTAAATCGGCCAATCCTAATGCGATAGGTTTGTATATCAATAGCCATTTTTATACAAACTTGATGCGATCAACAGTTAAAGGATTGGTCGGTAATACGTAAACCAGCGGATAACTATCACTTGGTGGCAAAGCTGACAGTGATTTGCATCTGAAACTAAGTGGTTGTGCATGAAAAATAAAAATTGGTATGATACTGTAAATCATATGTGGGAATTTAAAATGTGTGGCGGCTGGCAGCAGCTACTAAAAGTGGAAGAAAAACTCACGAATGTGAAGGCTATCCCCTCCGACTTCACCTTAAAATATTCTATAATTGTCTAGTCGAGCGAATGTAACTGTATCAATAACTGTGTCACAGATCAGGCATTTATAATTCTCAAATTTTGCAATGTTCTACATTTCCATCGGTCCGCCCTCCACGATTTTTTAGCATGTGACACCATTAAATCACCGATGCAAAGATACAGAACGCATTGTTGTTTTTTTTATATGTTTCCGAAGTGAGGATTTTAACAGATAAATACTGTGGATAAGTACTTTCGACATACAAAGGAATATAATAATTAATGGGATTGACAAAAGTTAAGCTTCAGTCAAACAGTTATCCCACAGTGCACGCGTACGCTACAGTTACAGGCCAAATGATTAGCATATTCTGATTAGACAATTTATTAGGGCCCAGAGAGCCCAAGGCGATAGATTGCCTCCATAGAGAGTACTACAACCAACCCAATATATCACATGCAACACTACAGCTGGTGATTAAATATATGACTTTGCCACTTATATATTTGTCCAATTGATTTTATTGTCGCATATTTCAGCAGAAATGGTTATTCATCACCACAGAGTTGGTATAAAGTCAAGTCTAGCCAATCGTTTATACCCATATAACACTAGCTCGTGATTTTACTAGTGATAACCACAGTTATAGGAAAAGTGACTGTGGTAATACATTATTCATATACTGGTCCTTCAATAATTCCATAGCAGCACTTTATATACCACACAATCCCATATCAGTATATACATTATCGCACTATCTCATAATATTGCTTTTAAATTATAGTTATAGATTGTAACTTGGTCAGTTAGTTTTCATTAAACTCCAGTAATGGTTATTCAAATCCACGGAAATGGGTGTAAAGTCAAGTCTAGCCAATCGTTTATACCCAATATGACAATAGCCGTAATTTTACTAGTAATACTGCAGTTACACAGTTACAGGCAGGGTGGCTGTGGTTTTTTATTATTAAATGCTAGCCCAACAATAATTCCATAGCAACACTTAATATGCCACACTCTCCCATAAAATTATAAACACAGCCAGGCCATAATATTGCACACAGTACTACAGCTCCAGCCAAAATAAATGACTTGACCAGCTGGTTTTCACCATATTCCAGTATACCAATCCTAAAATCATTGTAACATTTTAATGTTATTTCCGCGGCATTCCATAGCATCACATAATATACCGCAGCCCAGCCACAATATTGTATACACTACTACAGTCATTGGCAAAATTAATGTCTTAACAAGTTAGTTTTCATCAAGTTTCAGTAATTCTATCCTGCCATCTTGCTAAATTAAAATGTTATTTCTGCAGTAATTCCACTGTATCTCTTAATATACTGCAGCTTAGCCACAATATTTGACAGCCAAAATAAATGACATGACCAGTTAATTTTCATCAAACTCCAGTGCACCTATCCTATATCCTAACACCTTACAATTTATATTGTGTGTCTGTAGTAATTCCATAATATCAATTTATATACTGCAGCCAACCCTTAATAAAGTATGTAAAACTGCAGTTATTGGTAAAATAGATGATTGACAAGTCCAATATACTGCAACTAAGTTACAGCATTGTGCACAATAGTACAGCCAATGGCAAAATAAATATACGATAATACCATAGTGTGTTTTGATATGTTTGATATCTCAACGAGTTGAAAGTGAGTTTTTTTCGCGAGGCTTGCCGAGCGAAAAAAACTCACTTTCAACGAGTTGAGATATCAAACATATCAAAACACACTATGGTATTGTTGTATTTATCTTATACCGACCATTTTTGTTCTTTTCTTCATTTTTAAAAGGGTTTTGGGGATGATTTCGTGTCTCCAATCGTTCTCCAATCTATATGACATAGGGGTATGTGTTATAGATAATCTATAACACATGGGCTATATCTTCAACAGGTATAAGATAAATGACCTAGCCAGCTAGTTTTCAAGCTTCAGTAATCCTATACTAACACCTTACTAAATTAGAATGTTATTTCTACAGCAATACCATAGGGTCCCTCAGTATACTGCAGCCGAGCCACAATATTATATGCAACACTACAGCTACCGACAAAATAAATTACATGACCAGTTAGTTTTCATCCAATCCTTGACAATTTATTCATTAATACAGTTAGTATACTGCAGCCGAGCTACAATCTTATATGCAACACTACAGCTACCGACAAAAGAAGTTACATGACCAGTTAGTTTTCATCCAATCCTTGACAATATATACACTAATACAGTGACTGTCAAAATAAATGACTAGACAAGTTAGTTTTCATCATGTTCCTTGCTAGATTAAAATGTTTTTTTTGCAGTAATTCCATACTATCACTTAATATACTGCAGCTAAGCCATAATATTATACACAATACTATAGCTCCTGCCAAAATAAATGGATTGACCAGCTGATTTTCATCATGTTCCAGTGCACCTATTCTAAAATCATTACAAAATTTAAATGTTATTTCTGCGGTATTCCATTGCATCACATAATATATTGTTGCCAATCCACAATATTGTATACAGTAGTACAGCCAATGGCAAGATTACTGACTTAACCATTTAGTTTTCATCAAGTTTCAGTAATTCTATCATGACATCTTACTGAATTAAAATGTTATTTCTGCAGTAATTCCACTGTATCTCTTAGTATACTGCAGCTTAACTTTAACATTGTACCCAAATACTACAGCTATCAACCAAAATAAATGGCGTGACCAGTTAGTTTTCATCAAACTCCAGTGTACCAATCCTATATCCTAACGCCTTATGATTAAAAATTGTATGCCTGTGGTAATTTCATAATATCATTTTATATACTACAACCAACCCTCAACAATATATGCAATGCTACAGTTACTGGCAAAAATAGATGACTTGGCAAGTTAGTTTTCATCATGTTCCAGTATACCTATCTTAACATCATTATAACATCCAAAACTTACTTTTTTTTGTAATTTCACAGTATCACTTAATATACTGCAGCTGATCCATAATTAAATGGATCAGCTGCAGTATATCAAGTGATACTGTACGGTATCATACACATCACACAATACTGCAGACACTGACACAATAAATGGCTTGACCAGTTGTCATCAAATTCCAGTAACCTGTCCTTACACCTCACAAAATTCAAATGTTATTTCTGCAATGTTTCCACAGTATCATTTAATACACTCCTGCCAACCATTAATATTGGATTTGTACACGACTACAGCTGTTGGCAAAATAGATGACTTGCCCAGTTAGTTTTCATCAAGTTCAGTATACATTTCCTAACACCCTTTCCAACATCCAGATGTTATTTATACAGTAATTCCATAGTATCATTCAAATATACTGCAACTAAGCCATAATATTGTATACAGTACTACAGTTATATGCCAAATAAATGATATTAACCAGTTATGTATTATCAAATTCCAGGTATCCCATCCTTAAACCTTACTGAATTCAAATGTTATTACTGCAGTAATCCCACAGTGTCATCAAAATGCCACAGCCAGTCCATACTATTGTATACAATACTACAGCTACCGACGGAAATGAATGACAAACGGATGTCATCAAGTTTCGGTAAACCTATTCTAACACCTTACAAAATTCAAATGTTAATTCTGCATTATATTCCATAGTATCTCCTAATATACTGTAGTTGACTCACAGAGTGTATACAATACTCCAGCTACTGACAGATTAAATGACTTGACCATTAATTTTCATCTAATTCCAGTATACCTAACCTAACAGCATCACTGCATTCGGATTTTTTTTTTTTTTTTTTCTTCTTCAGTAATTTCACAGTATCACTTAATATACTGCAGCAAAACCATAATATGGTACACACTACAACAGCTCCTGCCAAAATAAATGACTTGTCCGGCTAAATATTTATCATGTTCCAGTATACCTTCTACAACAGGATTTCATATTATCACTTAATATACTGCAGCTACACCACAAAATTTTAAACAACACTGCAGCCACAGTGTCATTAAAATCCTACAGCCAGTCCTTACTATTGTATACAATACCACAGCAACAGACAGAAATGAATGACTTAAAACGAAAGCCATCCAGTTTCAGTTAACCTATCCTAACACCTCACTTAATTTAAATGTTAATTTTGCATTATATTCCACAGTATCTCACAATCCCAGTTATTTTTCATCATGTTCCAATATTCCTATTTCAACACCATTAGTTAATATTCAGATGTTTTTTTTTTGTTTTTTTTTTAAAGCAGTAGTTACACAGTATCACCCACTATGCTACAGCTAAGCCTCAGTATTGTATACAATAGGAAAGTACCTGACAGAAATAGATTACATAACCAGTTAGGTGTTATGCAGTAGTTCCATAGTATCACCCAATATACTGCATATAAGCCTCAATATTGTATGCAATAGTACAGTACCTGGCAAAAATAGATGACTTAACCAGTTAGGTGTCATCAAATTTCAGTAATCCTATCCTAATATACTGCAGCAAAGCAGCACAGTATTGTATACAGTACTATAATTACCGACAAAATAAATTTCATGCCCGGCTAGTTTTCATCAATACCACAGTTACAGCCAAAATAGAAAACTTAACCAGATAATTTTCATCATGCTTCAGTATAACTGATAAAATAAATAACTTGTCAAGTTGGTTTGTATTGTGCTCCAGTAAGCTCATACCATCACATAATCTGATTCAAGTGATATTTGTGAAATAATTCAATTGTGTCACTTAGGCTACTGTAAATCGTTTGCAGTACATTATGATTCTACTTACAAATGGCAAAAAGTGAAATTTGTTGTTTCAGAGAGGATTTACATTGCATATAGACAGGTATAGACAGGTATATGATGGCAATTGTCTGCCACTCCATTGAGTGTCACGCGCAGTGTCAGGCGCACCCATCGCCTACCAATCGTATACTTTTTGTTGGCAGAGAAATAGGGAGGCCCAAAAATGTCCTAGTATGTCAATTTCACTGAAGAAAAAGAAAAAAAAAGAAAGAAATTCACTGAAGTTTAAGTGGGAACTGTATGTCTTGGGTACTCTTGATTTTATACACTCAAATCTTTTCAGTGAATCAGATGGTAGTTTGTTATCTTCCTTCATTCTTAAATATTTCATTTTTTCGAAAAAGAAATAACTTGTTACTGTTCGCTAAACGTACACATTTTCACGAGAGATAACGTTGCACACAAGCGTCATATAAGTATTAGGTTGAAACGTCAAACGGTCGATTCAAGTTATGGAGCTCTTGGCCATCCCACTTTACACGTCGCGTTGACCCATTTATAAATGTCGGATGAACCTAAAGTAAACTTTGTTGGAATCCTCGATTTCAGGAGAGTAGAGTTGTAACTCTAACTCAGTTTCAAATTTTTGACCCCTAAGATCCCTTTTCGCAGCTCACGGCCCATTTAATCAAATTTTCTACCTGTAAATTGAATGGATTTTTTCACCAATGATTTCTTGAATTAAGTTTGAATGAATTTTTCATCAACTTTAATCATGGCTGCTGTGAAGCAGCCATGACTGAATTTGATGAAAAATATCTTAAAAATTCTCAGCGGGTTAAGAGTAAATTGATGGTAAATTTCTATCCTCTCAATTTTGAATCATTATTTCGTGGACCAATCAATGTAATATATTTTTATTAAACATTGAGGATTCACTTGACATTTCATTGTTTTTTCATTTGTGGGGGCATGATGACGTGGTGTACAAAGGCATACTGCACGTCGATGTGGTGTGTGTGGTTCGGTAAACAAAGCTAGAAATGTTGCTCGATCGAGACTTGATTTGAATGACATTTTCATGACATTACAATCAGAAATGTCAACTCATCACAGCCATAGTTTTATGATTGTACTGAATAGTTGCATAAATTATGTTAATATCTTAATGTTTTTAAGGGGAATTAAATACTTATCAATTAGAATATCTATAACTGGAGCAAGAAAAAAATACCTTTGTAAGTCAAGACCCATCACATCAGTGGTCATCAGTGTGCAAGTTTCTACAAAAACTGGGTAACCAAACTGCCCATAACAGCATCAAATTCCGAACAGAATTCTTCTGGTGGCCTGAGAGCTTGGTGAATGGAATGCTGGTGGTACACATGTCATCACAAATGCGATTCAGGTATAAGCTGTCCTTGTACTTGGTAAAAAAGTTTAAAATTTAAAACTTCCTTGCATCTTCTTGCTGATTCACTTTGGGAACTCAAGCTTTCTTCACCTGTAAACCTTTCCAACAAAATATCGAAGCTGTTAAAGGTGTCGTTGAATGCAAAAGAAAAATAAGTGTTTTTGGACAATTAATTTAATTTTTGTTATGTTTTAAGATCTGATGCAGCAAGAAATGAAGCTTTAGAGAAGCTTGATGGACATGTCTGGAAAAGTTGTACCCTGAAAGCTAAGGTGAGAATACATGTCTTAAATCCTACTAGCCCAAGTGAAATAACATGTCATAGCGGGGGGTTTGAACCCACGCCAAGAGAGTTTCCTTCGACACCAATTGTCTAGCAAAACTATACTGAACCACGCACACCACTTGGCCACTGACAGACCCCAAAAAGGGAATGCTAGATAACCAAGTATATACAAGACCAGTACAGATCACACGGAATTCTTTCTCAATTATTTTTAAGTTATTCATCAAGTAATTGCATCAATTCTGTTTACTGCACCTCATGGAAATCAGTGAGAAATTTGAAAAGGAGACATTCTGGTGCATTTCCATGAGGTGTAGTATGTAGAATCAAATTGACACAGGCCTGTATTTAACAGCAGGTGCATAGCCAGCTATTGCTCTAATTTTGAGGGGTGTCATGTTGCATATCACTGTTTTCATGTGTTCTAATTACCCCAATGGACGGTCATTAATATGCCACCTGACTTTGCATTAAAGTCTGGCAGTGTAAAAAACAGTACAATTTTCACCTGTTCACAAAGCTGTAGTCACTTTCCGTTTACAAATAAAATGGATCATTATTTATTGGCAAGGATGCTTCAAACGGATATTAATTGCATTGATATTCAAGCCTACTTACAAAATTGGGAATATTCAAGTCATATAATGGATGAAAATTGCACTTACACACTACTACTGACAAGCATTAAGGCAAAAGTGTGGGCCAAATGTTTAACCCTTACCTAACGAATCGCCCGCGTAATATGCAAATAGCAGTTGAAAAAAATTTAATTTTTCAAAATATTTCAACAAAACCATATCATGTGACCCCTCATTGGAACGAGCTCGTTCCATTGAGGGGTCACATGATATGGTTTTGTTGAAATATTTTGAAAAATTTAAAAAAAAATTATATTTAAATTAATAAATTTTGATATCGTCGGCGTTGGGTAAAAGGTTAAATTCATTGTTAAACAAAAGAAAAGTTAATCAGAGATGGTCATAGGATACAGTCCTGAATTATCTAAAAGATATTTTTCAATATCCATGGACTCAATGTATCAAGGAATATCCCTCAGTAGCTTCCCAAATGACATCACGCTACACTGCATCACATTGCCTTGAAGGAATGATCAGCTGATCTTTGTTATTGTTTTGATTTCTCATCGAATTGGGCTGAATATTGTGCAATAAAATGTCTCGTAGCATATAATAAAAAAGAAAATCTACTTTCTTATGCTCTCAGGTACAGAACAATGTGCACATACACCTGTTGATTAGATGCATCTTTTTATTACAAGCAGGTATGTATCTATACTGCCCATTCAGGGGCCGATCAGGACTATTTAAAATACGCTCTAGCCTCGGAGCCTATTTTTTCAATTCATGCGCCAGATTTCAATTTACGTAGTCACACTGCAGTTTGTAACACACACAGCAAGTATGTAATAGCTCTCATCATTTTCATTTAGTACACTATAGCAAACATTAATCTTCACTGGTTTCTGATCAAGTCTTGGCTGCCTATTTAGGCAGCCAAGACTTGATCAGAAACCACAGTGAAGATTAATGCTTTGTAATTAAGACTTGAAGTATTAACTTAAGCACTCTACAACAATGATAATCATATATATAATATATGTAAGAGTGTCTCTCTCGATTATCCATCGAAAGAATATCAAAATATGATCTGAGAAGTTACGCGCCAACTGAGAAGCCTATTTCTGAGATTTAAGTGCCAGGTCCTGATGTTTCAGAACCAAATATGCACTGGCACATGCCCAGGTCGGTCCCTGCCATTAGACATGGGGGACTGTATTTCTGAGAAGTCATATCACCAGACACAGAGTAGCTTACAGAAGTGAATATATATCCCCCCATCACCAAAGTTCTGAGCTGCATATTGTACTCATCAAATTAAATGCATCAAATAATGCACATACACATTTTGCGATTTAATAATATTCAATAAGGCTAAAAAAAAATATTGTTTTGATTCTCAGGCCCTCCCTCATTGGATTTGAACCTCCTCAGGAGACTTTTTTATTATGTAATGTTTTTTTAGGAATTTGTGAAAACTTGGAATGGTCATTTTGTCACATTTCTCGACATACAATTATTTAGCTGTGTTTGCAGTGAATTGGTTTTTCTTGTTGCAGTTTATGGGAGAGTGCCCAGAGACACTCTCCCATAAACTGTAACAAGACAAATTCCGATATACTGGATCATGATTTAATTATTTATTTATTTGCTGGTGTTTAAGGTCATATATTTCTGCTCAATGGCTAATAATGGCTGCAACACCGATATAAACTCAAGTTTAACCAATCATTTAGAGCCATGTTTCCCATTTTAAAGGACTCCTACCCCAAGCATTGGTTACTGGGGCCTATTCTAATGGATCATGATGTTTGACAGATTTATACCATTAAAAAGAACAATAAAATACAAATCCTTTCAGCTGTTGTTATGGCAGTTAGTTATAAAAGGTATACTATAATTACACTAAAATACAATCTTTTCTCTTTTTCAAGTGGAAAGACAGCAAAAAGATTTACTGAGTATACTCAACCCTTTACACGAAAAAAAAAAAAAAATTTAAAAATAAAATCCTCCCTCCCTCACTGATTTGAAAAAAAAATTGCCTGAGAATCAATTCATTTTTTTTATTTGGCCTAACAGAAACATTGATTTAGCTAGAAGTTAGTAATTTCCTACATTCTGGTAAGAAATTGAGTACGTTTGTATTTAGTTCAATATATCTTATTTGAAAGACTTCATGAAGCCCTGTTAAATGAAATTAAAATGATTTAGTACTGACATTAAAGTGTAGAGACCAAAAATATATATGTGGAAAAGAAATTTTGTGTTCATTTGTATAAATTTGAACCCTTAAGGACATGGAGATTTTTATACATATACTCCTTCTGTTGCTTTGCAGTTGTTTTTAGTCAAGTCTTGGCTGCCTACAGAGGCAGCCAAGACTTGCCAAGAAACAAATGACAAGGTACTTAGAAAACAAGTTTTGAGTTTATTCAAACAATGCAGATTGGGGCACCTGTTACTTTGCATTAAAAAGTTTTCACAGTAGGAATTGGGCCCTCAAGGGTTAAACAGATTATATCATTTCTTTTTCAGGTAACCATTAAAGGCTTGGGTATTTTTTATATGTTTTTACTACACTTTAACAGTCTACATCTGTGTCTTTGTAGTTGTTTTCAGGCAGTCAAGGCTTGTCTAGAAACAACTGCCATGGTAGTTAGAATGTAACCTGCAAGTTTACTCAGGGACTGCATGTCAGGGCACTTGATCTATTGCAGTAAAAAGTTATCAAAGTCATATTAAGTCTTCTAGGGTTAACATGGATTTACTCCAACACGTTTGTGATGAATTGTTCAAATTTGTACTGCAGATATTTCAAATGGTTTGGTGTTAAATGTTGATTTTCATTAACGACTAAAACTGTCCAGTGCTATTCACAAAAATCGTCAATTAATTTTCATTATTTTTTCATTTTTTGACTCAAAAACATAGGTTATGACCCCTCATTGGAATGAGCTCGTCGAGCTCATTCCAATGAGGGGTCATAACCTATGTCTTTGAGACAAAAAATGAGTTATTCAAGAATTTTTTTTTTGTAAGTGTCGTCTGCTTTTCATGTTAGGTAAAGGGTTAACAGAGTTATTCTATTAACTAGGCTTTGTTGATGTGAAAACCACTGAATTGCTTTTATAAAAAAAACTGTTATACTTTTATCCTTTGACATGTAACATTTCATTTCTTTCACTAAACAACATGGAATAACTGCAAAATCATTTATGGGGTGCACAAAGCATAAACTTCTACATTTTGCTCAACTTCCAACTCAAAGCTGGATATGATATCCACCAACTTCAGTTTCTTTTGTTTTGTAGTTCCAATGGGAGGCCTCATAATTAGGGTTGCACAATGAGGTCAAACTTGTTCAAATATCTTTTAATATGCATAAAATAAACTATTAACATAACACCTTATACCTTATTTAACAGATGTAATAGTGCTTTGTCATACAAGTTATAATGGGCAATATTTCAAATACCACCAGGCCTGGTATTTTCAGGAGTGCGATCTATTCGCTGGCCTACTGCTCGCCTTACCATAACAGACAATTCCTAAAACCCACATCTTTTCAGATCTCTGATAGGTTAGTGGTCTCTGTAAGATGGCCACTCTGTCCTGCCGAGGTCCGAAGGTATAGGAGGGGTAGTGTAGCCCTCTCACAGAGACTACCTTGTTAGCAGCACCAAATAAAATGTACAAAGCCAACCAGGCAGAATTTATCAATAGAAAAACCTCATTTTGCCACTTTTAGCTTTTGTAAGCTTTAGGAGAGCTAATCGCTCCACTAGGCCATGTGAGGGGGAGCAATTTTTAGCCCTCCTGCATTTTGAAGAATGCCAGGCCTGTACCACAGGGTCTAAACAGGTTTGCAGACTGTGAAAATTTGTCTTCCAGATGAAAGAAGTTACGTCTAATATAACAATCATCTCTTTCTTTCAGAAAGCAAATCCTTCCAAAGATCCATTGGTCCAGAAAAGAAACCAGGAAGGGGGTAAATAACACATTTTTCTGCTTTAATCCATAACCCAATACAGATAGAAGACGACAAATGCAAAATATATTATTGAAAATCTAAATGTTTCAATTTTGCCTCAAAAACATAGCTTATAACCTCAATGAGCTCATTCCATTGAGGGGTGTTTGTGAGACAGAAAATGAAAATACAGTAGAACCCTGTTAATTGAATAACCACTTGGTCAGTGAAAATCATTCAGTTAACAGCAGTATTCAATTAAGAGGGATTTGTCACTTTGCTGTATTCTAGAGATAAACTAAGCATTTATTCTATTATATCAAGGAGCTCTGTCAAACAAGATATAATCGATTAAATGCCTGTATTGGATGTACTGAGGCCAAATAGGTCTATAAAGAAGGAGAATTGGGTCATCTTCAGGGTAATTCCATGACATATTACAAGATTTTGAGCTCAACTTGACAACGCCAAGTATGAGCTATTGGGATGGGTTGCGATCTGTCATCTGTCCATACGTCCAAACATCTCTATGTCCATATGTCCGTCCGTCCGTACGTCCGTCCATCCGTATTGTCTCTCCATCCATCCACAATTCCTTTAGAACACCCTATGGGCCGCAGCCCTCACCCGATCAGTTCCAAATTTCATACGTGGCTTTGGGGCAAAGTCTAGATGGGAGCTATCGATTTTTAGATCACCTGACTGAAAGTCAGGGTGAGCTATTCTGATCACTTTTTGTCTGTTGTCCGTCATGAAGGTGGTGTTTGGGTCTTTTCCTCCCAAACCACTGGCCACAAACCCAAACCATTTTAATGAAATTTCTCTTGAGTAGTGCCTATATAGGGGTATTTGAGTTTTTCTTTAAATTAGGTTTCTGCTCATATTGAGGAGAGGGTGGGTCCAAAATACCTCAGTTTAAAAAAAAATCTTCTCATGAACCAGCTGTATTTGCCATACAGCTTCTTTTTGAGGTGTAGACTCAAATTTGTTCAAGAGAAGTTCAAGGGGCAATATTTGTCGTTGTTATGGGAGGGACAAGAATTTTCACCCCGCCCAAAATTTTTATTTTCCAAACTGAGAAATCGATTTGAACCAAATTTGATATGAAGTATTATTGGATCATAAGTACTTGATTTATGCCCCAAAAAGTTTTCAAAATGCTCCGTGGGAACCACAGGATCTTAAAATAGAAAAAATTTCAAACTCCCATATCTCCAAAACTACACAACTCTGAGAATTCTTATTGGGTTGAAGCTTCCTCAGGACCAACAGAAAGGAATGGTCCAAATTGCTATTGGTTTTATCATCTAGGGTGCTTTTTCGGGACTTTGAAAAAATGCTGAGTCAGTAATGGGAAAACATTTAAGACTCTTCTTCTCCCAAACCACTTCTCCAAAAGCTTTGAAGTTTCACATATAACATCTTTGGAAGATTGTTTCACATGTGTTGAAATCTAATCCCTGGGTCCATATTTGTACTCTCTATGGGAGCCCAAATGTTTAAATTAGTGCAGTATGAGGAATATTTTTAAAAAATCTTCTTCTTCAGATCCACCAATCAGAATCTTTTGATATTTGGTATGCAGCATCCTTAGGGGGATGAGATTCATGTTTGTTTGAGCCAAGTCTCTGGGTTGATATTTCGGCTCTCTGTGGGAGCCCGAATTATAACTTAGTTCAATGTGAGGAATTTTCTTTAAAAATCTTCTTCTTCAGATTCAGCAGTCAGAATGTTTTGATATTTGGTATACAGCATCGTCAGAGAGGTGTGATTCAGGTTTGTTCAAGCCAAGTTTCGGAGTCTATTTTTGGGCTCCCTGTGGGAGACTGAATTGTAACTTAGTTCTATATGAGGAACATTCTTGAAAAATCTTCTTCACATCCACCAGTAAGAATCTTTTGATATTTGGTTTTCTGTATCGTTAGGGAGGTGAGATTCAAATTGGTTAAAGCCAAGTCCCTGGGTTCATATTTGGGCTCCCTATGGGAGTCCGAATTATAACTTAGTTCAATATGAGGAATATTTAAAAAAAAAAAAATTTTTTCAGATCCACCAGTCAGAATGTTCTGATATTTGGTATATGGTTTTCTTAATGGGGCATTTGCAAGTTTGTTCAAATCAGGAACCTTGGTTGATAGTCGTCAGTGTCAGGTGAGTGCTCTCAGGCCCTTTGTTTTCTAATTACATTGAAAAACATGGCTGCCAGTGGCCATCTTGGATTTGGATATAAATCGTTCAACAATTCCTTTAGCACATCCTACAGGCTGCGGCTCTCACCTGTTCAGTCCCAAATTTCATATGTGGCTTTGGGATAATGTCTAGATGGGAACTATCAAATTTTTAGCCCGACTGTTTACAGTGAGGGCTATAGTAATGACTTTTGTCCGTCTGTCCGTCCGTCTGTCCGTCTGTTAACTTTTAGAGTTTTGGTTAAAGTTTGTGGTTAAAGTTTTTTTACTGAAGGTTCAAGTGGGTTTTTTTTTTTTTTTTTCTTTTTTTCTTTTCCTGTTTAGTTGACATTTGGAGTTTTGGTTAAAGTTTGTGGTTAAAGTTTTTTTATTCAACCTTCAAGTATAGGCTATACCCAGTAGTTCTTGTCTGATCATCACAAAATTTCATATGCAGGTTTTAGGTCATGTCTACATGAGAACATCCCCTTTTGGTTGTAACCGGTCAACCGGTTTGGCTGCCCGAGCCCAAAACCCGAAAACCATTACCACAGTCTACAGGTTGTATTTATGAAGGGATTTCATTGCAACTTCATAGAATGCCTCTGTATAATGCCTAGATGAGAACGTCTCCATTTGGGCATGATCTGTCAACCGTGATGGCTGCCCGAGCCCGAAACCCAAAAACTTTTAACACAGTTTGCAGGTCATGTTTAATATGGACGGATTTCATTGTAACTTGATACGATGACTCCGTATGATGTCTACATGAGAATTTCCCCATTTGGGCGTGATCTATCAACCGTGACAACTGCCCCGAGCCTAAAACCTGAAAACCTTTAGCACAGTCTACAGGTCATATTTATGGAGGGATTTCATTGTAACTTGATAATCAGGTTGACTTCATATAATTTCTACATGAGAAAGTCCCCTTTTGGACGTGATTGGGCAATTCTGATGGCTACAGTGCCCGAAGCCCGTAAACCTTCAGCACAGTCTACAGGTCATATTTATGAAGGGATTTCATTGTAACTTTGTAGGATCAATCCACATGATGCCCAGATGAGAATGTCCCCTTTTGGTTGCGATCATTCAACCATGATGGCTGCCCGAGCCCGAAGCCCGAAAACCTTTAGCACAGTCTACACGTCATATTTATGAAGGGATTTTATTGTAATTTGATAGGCTGACTTCATATAATGTCTAGATGAGAACATCCTCTTTTGGGCAACTGTGATGGCAACAGGGGCCCGAAGCCCGAAAACCTTTAGAACAGTCTATAGGTCATATTTATGGAGGGATTTCATTGTAACTTGATTGGTTGACTTCATATAATGTCTAGATGAGAACGTCCCCTTTTGGGGAACTGTGATGGCAACAGAGGCCGAAGCCCGAAAAACTTTAGAATATTCCACAGGCCAAAATGATAAAGGGATTTCATTGTAGCTTGGTAGGATGACTCCAAGTTTGTGGTTAAAAACCAAGACAAACACCACCACCCCCTCCCCCCCCCACCCCCACCCCCAATTAGGCTTTTTTTCCCCTTTTTTCTCCAATTTGCATTTTGAACTATTTACAGTCACTACATGTGAAACCCTTTTTTAAACTTACATACCCCCCCTCCCCCTCCCCCTCCCATCCCCCACCCCACCCTGGGGGCCAATTAGGCACTTTTTTTTTCTTTCGTCAAAAATGCTGGTTTACAGTTTTGGTTAAAAACCCAGACCAACACATTCCCCCCCCCCCCCCCCCCCCCACCCCTCCTTCCCCCAAATTAGGCATTTTTTTTTATTTCACCCAATATGCATTTTGAACTATTTACAGTCACTACATGCAGAACCTTTTTTTTCCTTTTTGTCAAAAATGCTTTTTTACAGTTTGGGTTAAAGTTTGTGGTTAAAAATCCAAACAGAAATTATTGGTTTCTGACTGATATCCAGTTTGGATTATTTGATTTCAACCAAAGTTGATATGTGTATTTTCTAGCTAGTAATACAGGCCAGGTTTCAATATAGGTTCCACAACTCAGGCCCCCCCACCCCGCTACCCCCAGCCCCCACCATACACCACACACACACACATTGCTTTATGTACTGCATCTTTTATCCTTTACCTAACGCAACTTGAAGCCAACAGTGCAAATTATTTTTCTGAAACATCAGATTTTTTCATTTTTTACTTCTAACCATGGCTTATTAGTCCTTATTGGAACAAGCTCATCAAGTTTGTTCCATTAATAGGTCATGAGGTATGTTTTGAAGTAGAGAAATGAAAAAATAAAATTTGAATAGCAAATTTTGTATATCACGAGTGCAGATATGGCAGATTCGTTAGGTAAACTGTTAACAAAAAATGGCTCCGACTATTTTGCATCTAAGCATTGCCATTCCTAGGAAAGTCTGGCTGCATGCGTGACATCACTCTAGTTCTGAATTTCGTTGAAAAATGTGGCTGCCAGTGGCCATTTTAGATTTGACATATAAATTGTCAACAATTCTTTTTCAAATTTCACATGTAACTTTAGTGTGATGTCTTGATGGGAGCTATCGAATATTTCTGAATTTTGTTGAAAAACATGGCCACCAGCAGCCATCTTGGATTTGGATATATATTGTCAACAATTCCATTGGCACACCCTACAGGCCGCATCTCTCACCTGATCTTTTTTGAATCGCATAAATAGCAATTGGTGTAATGTCTATATGGGGCAATCGAACTTTTTTGATTTTTGTTAAAAAATATGGCTGCCAGCAGCCATCTTGGATTTGGTAATTTGGATATATATTGTCAACAATTCCATTAGCAGACCATACAGGCCACACCTCTAACCCGATCTTTTTCAAATTTTATATATAACCTAGATGGGAGTTATCTAATTTTTCTGCATTCCATTGAAAAAGATGGCCACTGCCGGCCATCTTGGATTTGACATATAAATTGTCAACAATTCCATTAGCACACCCAGCAGGCCCCATCCCTCACCAGATTTTTTTTTAGATTTTCTATGTGATGTCTTTTATGTAGCAGCTTGAGCTGCAGTGTCATTAACACTTTCATTTATTCAGTTAACAGGAGTTTACTCTATAACCCATATGCATTTAAGTATTGTAAATGGTTTGTTTTTTGGAAATTATATTAAATTAACAAGGTTATTCAATTAAGAGAAATACAGTAAAATGGGCTTCACTGTAATGCTAAAATTTTAGCTGTCATTCTAACTGTCTTTGAATATAATCTGTAAGTTCACCAACATGCTTCATCTAAAGTCCCCTGTCCCAAAATAGAAAATTTGAATATTCAACTTATGAAACAAGCACCATTAGGAATTGAAACGAGGTTTCATTGATCAAAGAGGTGCTCCATTAAAGTGCCATGCACCTTAACCTTCACCTAACAACTCCCCAAATCGTGCCAGCAGTATACACAAAAATTGGGATTTAAATTTCTATTTTCAAATATTTGCTCCCAATGGACATCAAGAACCCAGGCTTTTAAATTCTTCCCAACTCACGATAGTAAACACTGTGCCCAAATAAGATAATTCCACCCAAATTATGAGGACTTTGAAACTTTTTCCAAAGTTTTGCAGTGTTTCGGCAACATATAGTTTGGCCAGGTTTCCCTGATGCTTGTAATACAGCTTAGAGCTTACCTTCGAAGCAAACAATGCAACACATAAATAACTTTAAAAAACCCCACAGAGTTCGCCACAGAAAAGCAACCGCCATCGACAGTGTCGCATACTACACTGTCGATGGCGATTGCTCTTCTATGGCAAATTCTGTATGATCCAGCACTTAAAGCTTGAGATCAATTGTATTCATGTTTGTGACAGTTCTCAGTAAACGGTATGCGTAATTTAGTTTACATTCAAATAGGCCTTTGGCTCCACACTTTGAAACTAAGAAGCCTTCTCGAGTTAGTCGAGTAAACTTACGTCAAAGGGTGATGGGAACCAGTGAAAATGGTGAAGACAGAAAACAAGGGGTTGTAAACTATCATTTTAAAATGGGGACCGAAAACGTAAAACAGATGCCACGAAGAAGGAAATACAGGTGCTTTTTTGCCAACCATGCAGGCCACATCCATATGTGCCATTGTGCCCAAATTAGACTGATCAAAAGGTCTGCAAGAACCCTTATTTGGAACTTGCTCGACAAGCTTGTTACAATGATAACATAAATCTATGTATATTTTGAAAGCCAAAAATAACATTGTAGCTATTTTGTAGATACAATGTCTCACTCGTTGACACAACTAAAGAGACACCAACTAGATTCACACTTTCAATTTTCAAATCAGAAATTGGACATACAAGACATTGAACTTTGAGATTTTCTGCTATGACAGTTTAGTTATAAATTTTAAAACTTGGCACATGTATATCAAAATATCAAAATTTCAGCCTGAAAATTTTTCCAATAGTGTAACTAGGAATTTAACCAATTCAATGGTGTTTGACAGAACTGGCTGAATGAACTGTACATTGAAAATATTGATTGGTCTGTTCCACATGTTCACTTAGCAGTCACCCTACTTAATGAAATTATGAAGTACAGTAGAATCCTCTTAATTGAATATCCATTTTACCAGTGAAAATTATTCAGTTAACAGGAGTATACAATTAACAGGGATTTGGTCAGTTTCCTGTGTTCTGGAGGTAAACTGAGCATTTATTCTATTATATCTTGTTTGACAGAGCTCATAGAGCTCTGTCAAACAAGATATAATAGAATAAATGCCTGTACTGGATGTAGTGAGGCCAAAAAGGTTGATAAATAAAGGGAATTTGGTCCATGTCACAGTAATTTTTTCGACATTTTACAAAAATTTATATACAATTAACAGGAGTTTACTCTACAACCCATATGCAATTAACAGATCAAATTTGTACTGAAGGTATGGTAAATGGTTTTGTGTTTGAAAATTATATTCAATTAACAGGGATATACAATTAATAGATATCCAATTAAGTGGGCTCCACTGTATCCTCTCCCCGTGGGAACCCCGGGAAGTGAAGCAGTGCTTGTTTACTGTGGTAAACAAGCTCAGTTTCACTGGTAAAATAGGACCCAGTCACTAATGCTTGGGGTGCAAGTCCTCTAAAATAGGCAACATGGGGTATAAACGATTGACTGACCTTGACTTTATCTCCATGTTGTGGTCATGATTAGCCATTGTGCAGAAGTATGTGACCTTAAACAACAATAAATAAATAACACGGTATCCTTTTTCTGGGTCAGAAAAGTGACCGCTCAGTTTCAAAGGGTTAAATTTCTAATTGCATTATGGGGAAGATATGGTACTTCTAATTTTGATTTTTTGACAGTATAAAAACAACATCTTATTCTTGATCTAAAAAATATTTCACTTAAATGTTCAAATAAATCAAATCATAACTGCTGCAAAGTCTTGTTATGATGAAAAACTCAGCACCAGTATAAAGAGATTATTGATAAAAGCTTTAAAGGGTTTAAATTTAGAAAAAAACCAGCCTGGATTACATCTTGACAAGTTAACAAAGAATGCCTGTACAGTGGAACCCTGTAAATTGTATAGCCACTTTGCCAATGAAAATTATTCAGTTAACAGGAGTATTCAATTAACAGAGATTGTGTCACTTTCCTGTATTCTAGAGATAAACTTAGCATTTATATTATTAGCACTGTCAAACAAGATATAATAGATTAAATGTCTGTATTGGATGTACTGAGGCCAGATAGGTCTATAAACAAAGGAAAACTGTGGCGAGTCAGGGTAATTTCTTGACAGGTTATAAGATTTTTTAATTCTAATTAACAGGAGTTTACTCTGTAACCAATGTTCAATTAACAGGTCAAATTTATACTGGAGGTATGGTAAATGGTTTTATGTTGGGAAATTATATTCAATTAACAGAGTTATTCAGTTAAGAAATATCCAATTAAGTGGGCTCCACTGTATTGGGCAGCGATTTTCACCACCAGCATGTAAAGAATTAGGCATCAATCAGTCTTTATGTCAGTTATTTCTGCACATGTTGTGACTTTGAGATGCGAATGTATATCGGATTCTCGATCTTCAGACATGATGGACAATATTGTAATGATACATAAACACAATACTTTATTTACAATGAATACTGTATTATTTATGGTTGTAGGGGATAAAACAGATGAACCAGCAAAGAAGAAGACTAAAAGAGACACAGACAATAGTGATGGCCTGACATGGGAGGAGAGGTAAATATACAGCTTCAACTTTAGATTGATAATGAGAGCTTGAGTTATTTAAGGATTTTGAAGGTGAATTGCTGTTCCCCATTCGTACCTTGGACTCCAAGGTGTGAACAGCTACTGCTCAGATGGATTTACCTGCTGAGATGCAAAAAAACACTGGTAGACCTGAAGTCTGCCTTTGCCACCACTTGGAGTATTCAAGTGCATAAAGGCAAAAATCACCTATCAGTGAATTTTGGTAGAATTAGAGGACCTGAGTCCTTGGAGAGGTGTTGTACCTTTCACCTATCAGTGGATTTTGATAGAATTAGAGGACCAGAGTCCTTGGAGAGGTGTAGCACCTTTCATGGGGATCCCCTTCTGCACTGGTCACCCTTCAAGTGACTTGGATTTGCAGGGTGCTGACTTTGATGCTAGTGAAGAGGCCAAGAAGAAGAGGAAGAAGGGACCCTCCGCCAGACGACTTGATGCCCGCTGAATGATGGAGTTCTTAGAGAAGAAGAAGGAGAAGGAAGAGAAGGAGGCAAGTGAGGGCTTCAAAAGGTCCACTCTTGTCACCTCTGTCAGACCTCTGTCTAGCCTGGGAACCCTGGCGGGTCCATAGGACAATGACACCAGGAGACAAGTCATTTTCAAACCCACTAAGCTCTTTGTCTGTGGGGGAGATTTGTCTGCTGTGAAGGAAGTCGTTTCTGATGATACATGATCCACCTCTCCAACTCTTTCATTTGAGTTTTCTGGCTTATTCTGACCAGAGCCCTGACCAGGAAGTGTGTACCATGCAATCCGTGGAGGTGTTCCTGGGAGTGAAGGTCAACAACGATGATCTATCACAACTGCAGGAAGAATTACAATTTTTCAAGAGAATAGGGGGAACAGACGAGGTGATCAAGAGGTCTTATTTGCGAAAATAAGCTTACACAGACTGATCACACCAAGCTCATCTGAAATAACAGCAGCTACAAGTACTAGACCATATCACCCGAGTCAGTCCTCCACCACTCCTCCGTCAACCCCTCCAAAGGAGGTATTACCTTCCCAGTCACCACCTCCAAAGAAGAATAGAGGGAAACATAGATGCCCCTAACTGAGTATCACAGCCATTTGCTCCTTTGCTACGCCCAGACCTGAACATAAAACAATTTATTATAATGTTAATAAGGATTGAAAGGTGCTTGCCCTACACCGCCCCTGTGCGCCTTCAGCACTTGAAACCATTGATTTTTGCTGTTATATGGTACACTACTTGTTATGAAATGAATGGTGGCATAATGGCTCATTAGTTAATGTGCTCTTAAATTTCAATTTAGCCAGAGCCAATTGCATCATGTCCTTGAGCCACTGTAGTATTAAAACAGTTTTGTGAATATTTTATTGTTGCAACTATTTGAATTATCTTTCTGTTAGTTTTGTGTCTGTTGTTATGTGACTAACAAGTTGGTGGAATGACATAATATTTGGAGTACACATGTATCTTAATTATGTCTAGTCCCATATTTAATGCAGGTGTTATTTGGAGTATTTTTGTCAGAGTCATTGCCCTTTATGGACTTATATTTTGTATGATGTGTATCTTATGATGTCTAGTCCCATGTTCAGTTTTACCATCCATTGCAGCTTAGGTGCAAATTCATATTTTGTTTTGTGTGTGTTGAAAAATTATGTTGCTTCTGTGTGTAATCCATGACTGAGGAATGATTTTGAAATAAATTTCTTTTTTTATTACAGATTGAAAAATTCTGTTACCCCATTGCATAACCAGCCATATGATGAACAACTGAAGGTAATATTTTTAATACTGGAGAATATCATATTTTTATACTGTACCAATGACCCAGACATAGCTGGTGCTAACTCTTAAAATATAGGGCCAAACACAAATTTTGCCCCCCAATCCCCAAAATTTGCATCTAAAACTAAAGAAAACATGTCCTGAGAGGCCCTCCACACTTCGCCCCTACTGCGCATGCGCAGTGTCAAGGACGTTCCGAAATTGGCGCCATTTATCATTCTAAGTTTGGCCCTTCATCAGTTAACATCTGACTGATCTTTGTGCTTTTAAATCTCAGTTTAAATGATGCCAGACACATAAATATTAGTGAAATGGTGATTCTAAGGAGGATAGAAAAGGAGGAGAGGAAAAGAATGTGTGACAGAATATTATCAGGGCTGTAACTTAAATTTTTTTAATGAAATTATGTTAAGTTACCTATTTTCAAGGCAGCAGCCATTTTGTTGTCATTCTGATTATTTAGTTACACTGTTTTTTCAAGTGTTTTTCCTCTCTCCCTGTCCTTTAAGTTCCCCCTTGCTATTCTCCCATGCTTTTGGCATAATTTCTGTAATTATTATTACTAAAATTTCTTGGGAGTTTAGCTGAATAACAGAATGAATTCTGTTCTTTCCCCATGTTTACGTCTTCACCTACGGGTGGTTAGGCGTTGTGTTCTGCATCTACCATCTGATGTTCTGCAGTTTCTTCCCTGGAAGTCTCTGTTTTGCATCAGATGGTGTATTTTTGGTAACTGATTTCGGGCCTGGGTGCCTGGAGTCTTATTTTAGTGTTTTTACACTCATTGTTTACATTTACAACAGCCCTCTGTGTGAGGGGGGGATTTCTAAATAATAATATCTTTATGTTATTTTAATCATAACTAGATACATTATTATTGTTCGTAAGTGTTGAAGAAATTGTTTAAAATATTTTTAAAATTTTTGTCCACACTTAGGCTTGGGATCCATTGGGGCTCAACGTTACTTTTCAGAAACTTGGGCTGTTCTGAAAAAATATTTTTTCAAAATATTTTGATTTCAATTATTTTTTCTATATTAATGGATCATATTATTATTATGTATTTTGATTGCCAGGGGTTAGTGCGAGTACCAGGACTTGTTTTCTTTTCACATTGAAAGGATATTGATCAATTGTTTTAAGAGGAAGTCTTCCTCTGACCTTATTATCATTCTATATGTGGTCAGTGTACTCGCATTAACTCCGGTTCTGTATCGTATGATTTCGATGACAATATGGGAAGCGTATGTCACGGTATGTTGTTGGGGATTTGGACACTCCGGTCCTTTCCCCGCAGGGTCACTCTACTTTATCAATTTCTATTTCAGACGATCAAGATTAGGGTGATGTATCTGTGATGTCTTCCAACAGTGTGCCTCCGTCGTCACAATTAATGAAGGGCTAGCGGAAAAGTGCTCATGTAATACGCCAATTGCCTAAGAGGACCCTAGTAGGTTCGACGGCCTTTGACGTCCGCTAGCTCGCCCGGTGTAGCGTCCATTCACCGAATGGTTCGGCAGCCGGGTTCGTCCGTTGCGGTGTAGAAGGAATTTTGGGGTGATGCGAGCACTATAAAATTAACTTAATGCACACCCAGTGACGGCGGATCGGAGGGAGAACGGAGGAAGCCTTTTAGTCATAGCTCGTTCCGGTCCATCCGGACGGCAAGCGAGAGAGGCCCCTCTCTCGTTCAACAACATCTGGCCCCAGATGTTGTGGTACAAATGTGTCGTTAGCGGAGCATACGTCCGTCGCTCGGGACGCTCCGTTGTTTAGGCAGTCCGCTGAGACTGCTAAGGCTTCCTCTTCTCGTCAGCGCACACGACCGCACCTTGGCTGCGTGACCGCCGATATATTACCAGCTTCGCCGATCAAGGATTCTTCGGCGACCAGGTCACACCATCCGGCAGCCAGGGATTCGAGACCGATGGACTCCGGACGTTCGCATAGGAAAAGTATGCGGGAGCCATCTGATGCGGAGCTGCCCTCGGCGAAGCAGCGATAGACTGCGCCTCCGCAGGTCTCGACGCCGGACATTCTTGTGCACATAGCACAGCTTATCGCAGCATCCCAGCAGCCGACAGAAACGGTGTCGGATCGAGAATTATCCGACAGCGCTGGGTCGGTAGCCGGGGACTCGAGGCCTGCAGACTCCGGACGTTCGCATAGGAAGTATGCGGGAGTCAACGTACACGGAGCTTCCAGCGGCAATGCATCGTAAGTCCGCTACTGCACAGGCCTCGGGAACGGACGTGCTTTCCTTAATAGCACAGTTTATCGCAGCATCCCAGCATCAACTGAATCTGTCGCATATATTTTATCCGACAATGCTGGGTTGGGACGCTCCGCGGAAGCGGGTACGGACGTCCGAAAGTTTCATCCGGTCCGACGGGATACCGAAAGGGATTCGGTGGATTTCAAGCTTTCCCTTTCGGAACAACATATGCTGCGATGCCGGATAAGAAACTGATAGCGTCGGTGGACTTAGAAATTTTTGGTTCGGTTCAGGGACATCGTCCCTCAGTTCCGACATAGTCCAATAATGTCACACAAACTTTCGAATTATTGAACGACGCTATATATATTATTATTTTATGCTTGCTATCCAAGCATTTCTGGTTTCTTGTTCGAAGAGTTATGGAGATGTCTTTCAAAAGTGTGCCTCTGTCGTCATAGTTAATGAAGAGTTAGCGGCAATAAGTGCTCATGGAATATGTCTATCGCTTACGGAGTGACATTCGCTAGCTCACCCGGTGTAGCGTACATTCATCGAATGGTTCGGCTGCCGGGTTCGTCCGTTGCGGTCTAGGAAGGAGATTTGGGTGATGCGAGCACTTTAATTACTTTAGTACTCACCCAGTGACGGCAGATTGAGGACAGATCGGAGGAAGCCAACAACATAGGGGACCGCATGTTGTGGTTCAGATATTTTACATTCGGAGCATATGTCCGTTGCTCGGGACGCTCCGTTATATTGACAGTCCGAGAGACTGTCTTTAATGCTTCCTCATCCTCACAGCAGGGCACACGACCGCACATTGGCTACGTGACCTCGAGTATCCGATCAGTTTCGGCATTCAGTGATTCCACAGCGAATAGGTCGCGCCATCCGGTAGCCAAGGGGCACGAGGCCTATACACTCCGTTCGCTCGCATATTGGAAGTATGCACGGGGTAACGATCTCGGAGCTTCCTGCGGCAATGCATCGTAAGACCGCTGCTCCTCAGGCCTCAGTGACGGACGTGCTATCCGAGTTAGCACAGTTGTTTCGCAGCATCCCAGCAATTGACGGTTTCTCGGTCGAATCAGGAATTATCCGACGGCGCTGGGTCGGTGCGGTCCGCGGTTGCATCAAGCTACGGACAACCGAACGCTTTATAGGGTCCGACAGGATGGCGAAAGGGATTCGAAAGATTTCGAGTTTTCCCTTTAGTAGTATCGGAAGATGCCTTTCATATCTTCTGGCATTTCTTCCAGTGATTATTTTTCGGACTTCATTGCTGCGATCGTGGATAAGAGACTTATAGCGTCATTGGACTTGGTTTTTTCGATCGGTACAGGGACTTTGTCCCTGACTTACCGACGCAGTCCAATATTGTCATTACAACATGTGTTTTTTTTTTCGACGCTATATATATTTATATATATATACAAGCCTGCTACTAAGCATGATAGTTTAGTTTCT
This sequence comes from Pictodentalium vernedei, assembly GCA_031216915.1. Taxonomy (NCBI): domain Eukaryota; kingdom Metazoa; phylum Mollusca; class Scaphopoda; order Dentaliida; family Dentaliidae; genus Pictodentalium; species Pictodentalium vernedei. The sequence goes on from CM062294.1 coordinate 86,906,476, forward strand.
TGTCCGCGTGGCTCATTTCTGCCATTTTATCTTTTTTACATATAGTTTATTTTGGCAGAGCAGGGCATACCGAGAGTTCATATGCGTCTAGACGGTGTGATTAAAGACTGCATATATTCTTTTTCGCCGTTTATGTCTTTTCCAATTTCAATGTTGGGAACGACATTATGTATAGTAGACTTAACTTAGACGCTTTATTATACGTAATCCGCCTTACTGAGGCGTTATCTTTACGTCTTCAAGAAAAGATTTACGGGATATTATTCTCAATGTAATTTCTTTTGAGGGCAGTAGTTTGTTCACGTATAACTCCGCCCTTCAGTGGCTGATTGGAGTTGGTTAGACGTGATGCAGCCCTAGCTACATCCACGCGTGGATAGTAGGTTAAGAACTCTCTCAGAGTCGCTTCGTTCTCGGAGGAGCTTCTCTTCGACGGCAACTTTCCGGCAATCCATGAATTGCTTGATTTATACATTCTCTTGTCTATCTAGTGTTACAAGAGATTCAGACTGGGGCAAACATTCGGTGGTTGACTCAGAGAGTGCCGCCGCAGTTGCCGGACCCGAGTGTGGCTGTTATGACGGTTGCCAGTCAAACAGATTGGGATATATACTGATCCCTACGGATTCGAAGTGCCAGGGTCTTTGGGTTCCGCAGTCTTTTAGCTATCAGTTTAACTTCCGCGGAATAATGTTTTTTAGGCTTGCTTTATGTCATTGCATGAACATTATTCAGAAACGCATGCCCAAATTCCTGTCCTTTAATTCGACAGTAGTGGCGTATCTCCGGAACCAGGGAGGCACTCTTTCGTTTCCGTTATTCAATTTAATGGAAAGAATCCGTCTGTTGGTTATAGTACACCAAGTTCAGTTTTGGTCCGTCATATTCTGGGTCGTCTGATTGTTTTATCGCACTCCCGTTCTCTTACGGGTCGCTTGTTGCTGTCAGAATGGACTCTCAACAAACAAGTATTCAATCAGATTTGCTATCTATGGGAGCGCCCAATGATGTTTTATTTATGACGCAGCTTGCTAATCAATTGCAGACGTATGTGTTGGCTTGTCCAGATCTCTGAGCTAATACTGTTAACGCTCTATTGATCTATAGGACGGATTGATAGGATACGCGTATCCTCCGGCGCTGTTGTTTTAGCAGGTATTGCTAAGATAAACAACCACAATACATTTCTGTTGATAGCATCTCTATCTTCACAGAGATCATGAGTAATTTACTCTCTTGTCTACTGTGGATCTTAACGTGAAATCTTCCTCTATGTGAGGATCTTTTTTCACTGGGTAAATCGTGTCATCTTTATCACAACCAGCAAGGTCGCAACCTTCATGTATTCCGTTGTGTGGTCCGTATTGCATTGTAAGCACTGTACTGGACGAGCTTTGGACGCGATTTCTTACTATAGGAGATCCTCTTCTTCGCTATTCTATGCGACTAAAGTGGAGGCTCTTCCGTCGTGGTGTAGGGATCATTATGTTCATATGGTTGATCCCTCCATACTACTCATTGCTATTTTTTAGTATACTTGTTTCACAAGATCTACTGCAGCCTGTTGTTATTTAGGTTATAGGTTTATGTTACCTCATACCTATGCACTCTACGATAGTTTACAATTGAGTCTTTTGTCTCTTTATCTAAGTCAGTTAGTAACTTTTTGATAAATAGACTTAGAATCTTTAGATTAAATTCCTATACGGATTTTAACTTCAGGTTCTTATTTAGCTAAGTAATCATTTGAGCCTCTGGAAACAGTAGTTTTCAAATTCTGACCTTTTAGACAGTAATTCTGTTGGTTTCTCTTTTACTGTAGAGTCAGTGAGTTTCATGCACTATCGATGGATGATTTTCACTTTCATAGTTTCGGAATCAATACTTCCGTTACTATTTAGGTTGGATTATTGCATAAGAGTTAGGCTCCTATTATCCGGAACCTATTATTTTAAGGTCCTTCCGTCTTCGTATGGGCATAGGCCTTTACTCTTTCCGGGTACAGTTTATATATTTATAAACAGATATCTGTTTATTACAAGGGCGTAAGCTTCTTCTGTCTTTGATGTCTAGTAGAAGGACGTTACGCTCCATTTTATTGTTAATGGATTCTATTAACTAGCGTACTGCTTATGGTATATCATTGGCTTGGCAGTTGTGCTTAAGATTTCGGCTCATGAAGTAAGAGTTCTTCTACTTCTTGGGCTTACATTAATAGTGTTGCTATTGTAGATTTTTGAAGGCTGCTCATTGCGCTCAGCCATCCATTCATGAATTTTATCTCAGAAATATCGAGTCCATTTCTGGAGGCCTCTATTGTTAGGTCTATTATCTACTGCTCAGAATGTCATTCACTTAACAGTTGCTACTATAGCTAGGTAGGCTGTCTGTTTCGGCAGTGTCTCCGTTCGGCTGCCCTCTTCGCTCTGGGCTATTTGACCCAGGGCAAGAAAAAGGGGGGGGGGGGAGGGTGTTCCCTTGGGTCACCTGTTTTTACTATGAAAACAAGGGGATACCTCCTCCGGAGTTAGTAATTCTGAGCTGTTATTGGGATGGTTGTTTAGTGAGAAGTTTAAGTTTATAAAATTCATTCAAGTCTTAGTTTTTAAAGTATAGCTTTTGAATATTGCATATGTCAACGGACATGATTATGCAATTCTCACACACTTTTAGGAGTATAAGAGTCTCTATTCTCTAGACTTACTTTATTATTGGCTTACTTTAAAAATTATTAGTATAAGGATTATTGGATATTAATAGAGTACATGGATGTATGAAGCTCAATTTTTGGAAGGTGTTGTATCTTTCTAATTTATCATAAATAAGAAAGATACATGTAAGGCCTATTACTTCTTTTCCCTACAGGGGATGACTCTATTTTATTTTATTGAGCGTATTCCATTTTGCTCTATGTCCTTGGCCCTCCAGCCTTTTTACTATTCAGCTATGTCTGGGTCATTGGTACAGTATAAAAATGTTAAAAAATTTATAGTAATTTATATATTTTTTATACTTACCAATGACCCAGACGGGGATGGCCCTCCCAGGAGTTGGGAACTCTTGCCTCCCCGCTGAGTACATAGCGCTTACCAGGCACTGGTTATTAGAATGATAAATGGCGCCAATTTCGGAACGTCCTTGACACTGCGCATGCGCAGTAGGGGCGAAGTGTGGAGGGCCTCTCAGGACATGTTTTCTTTAGTTTTAGATGCAAATTTTGGGGATTGGGGGGCAAAATTTGTGTTTGGCCCTATATTTTAAGAGTTAGCACCAGCTATGTCTGGGTCATTGGTAAGTATAAAAAATATATAAATTACTATAAATTTTTTAACTTTTTGCTTTGTTTCACAGTTGATTTTTTTTGCTTTTTAAGTGAAGCATAGGATGAACGAAAGTTACAGCTCTTCATCATCTTTCAGATATTTGTCTGTCAACTGTCATGAACATGATATGTGTATTTTTGCTGGGACAACACAGCTCAGATTTTTTAGCTTAACTTGACAAAATCAAGATAAGCTATTGCCATCATGTGTGCGGAAGTCTGTTAGTCTTTGAGTCTGTTCACATTTTCCTTTAGCACAGGCTACACCCCATAGTTCTTGTCTGATCTAGATGAGAACGTCCCCTTTTGGTCATGATTGGTCAACCGGTATGGCTGCCCAAGCCCGAAACCCAAAAACTTTTAGCACAGTCTGCAGGTCATGTTTAACATGGAGGGATTTCATTGTAACTTGGTAGGATGATTCTGTATGGTGTCTAGATGAGAACTTTCCCATTTGGTCGTGATCTGTCAACCGTGATGACTGCCCGAGCCCAAAACCCGAAAACTTTTAGCACAGTCTGCAGGTCATATTTATGGAAGGATTTCATTTTAACTTGGTAGGTTGACTTTATATAATGTCTAGGTGAGAAAGTCCCCTTTTGAACGTGATTGGGCAACTGTGACTGCTACAGTGTACAGGTCATATTTATGAAGGGATTTCCTTGTAACTTCGTAGGATGACTCCAGATGATGCCCAGAAGAGAATGTCCCCTTTTTGTTGCGATCATTCAACCAAGATGGCTGCTTGAGCCCAAAGCCTGAAAACCTATAGCACAGTCTACAGGTCATATTTATGAAGGGATTTCATTGTAACTTGGTAGGTTGACTTCATATAATGTCTAGATGAAAACCCCTCCTTTTGGACGCAAATGGGCAACTGTGAAGGGATTTCATTGTAACTTGGTAGGTTGACATCATCTAATGTCTAGATGAGAACGTCCCCTTTTGGACACGATTGGGCAACTGTGACGGCTACAGGGGCCCGAAGCCTGAAAACCTTTAGCACAGTCTACAGGTCATAATTATGAAGGGATTTCATTGTAGCTTGGTAGGATGACTCCAAATAATGTCTAGATGTCAGCACAGTCTACAGGTCATATTTATGAAGGGATTTCATTGTAACTTGGTAGGTTGACATCATCTAATGTCTAGATGAGAACGTCCCCTTTTGGACACGATTGAGCAACTGTGACGGCTACAGGGGCCTGAAGCCTGAAAACCTTTAGCACAGTCTACAGGTCATAATTATGAAGGGATTTCATTGTAGCTTGGTAGGATGACTCCAAATAATGTCTAGATGAGAACGACCCCTTTTGGTCACGATCATTCAACCTTGATGGCTGCCCGAGCCCAAAACCCAAAAACCTTTAGCATAGTCTAAACATAAATGTTTCAGTAGCCAAGATGGAAGAATGTATAGACAAAGTTCGTGACTGGATGATCTGTCACAGACTTAAAATGAACGATGATAAGACCAAAGTACTAGTCATATCACGCACAAAGTTTCCACCCAATTTAGAAATCAAGTCACAGGCCATAGGAAATTCCATACAAAATGTATCAAACAGTGCTCGCAATATTGGGGTGATATTTGACTCTCACCTTTCGATGGAGCAAAATGTCAACGCAATCTGCAAGCACTGCTTTATGCAAATCAGGCATGTGAGCTATCTTCGTCGCTATCTCACACCGAAGTCACTGGAAACTGTAGTTCTTGCCTTTATATCATCCCACTTAGATTTTTCCAACTCTCTTCTAATTGGCCTGCCGCAGTCATATATTTCAAAACTGCAAACCATTCAAAATACAGCTGCACGTATCATCACAGGCTCTAGACGCTACGATCATATAACCCCAGTACTCAAACAATTGCATTGGCTTCCTGTACGACAGCGGATTAGTTTCAAAGTTTTGGTATTTGTCTTTAAATGCATTCATGGCTCGGCACCAAAGTATTTACAAGACCTTTTGACAATTCAAAAACCTGAAAGAAATTTACGTTCTTCCAAACAAATTAAGCTTCAGATGCCCTTCTCTAGATCAGCTCTTGTGAATAACAGAGCTTTCTCATTCGCTGGACCTGCACTTTGGAATTCTTTACCTGATCAAGTTCAGGCATCAGAAAATCTTGATCAATTCAAAAAAAAATTGAAATCTCATCTTTTTAGAGAGGCTTTTGGTGATATGTAATTTTTGACCCCCTTCTTTCTCACTCCGTAAATTGCTGATGGTCCGGAGCTCGATTTTTTATTTTGTTGTACAGCGTTTTAGAGCACAGCTTGTGATTTTACGCTATATAAAACTCCCTTATTATTATTATTATTATTATTAGTCTATAGGTCGTATTTATGGAAGGATTTCATTGTAACTTGTTAGGTTGACTCCATGTAATGCCTAGATGATGACATCCTCTTTTGGTTGTGTTTGGTCAACTGTGATGGCTTCAGGGGCCCGAAGCCCGAAAACCTTGAGCACAGTCTACAGGTCATATATATGAAGGGATTTCATTGTAACTTTGTAGGCTCACTCCAGATTATGCCCAGATGAAGGGATTTGATTGTAACTTAGTAGAATGACTCAGTATAATGTCGAGATAGTTGCAATCGGTCTACCGTCATGGCTACACAGGCCTGAAGCCTGAAAACTTTTAGCACAGTCTATAGGCCATATTTATGAAGGGATTTCAAAGTAATTTGATAGGATGATTCGTTTTGGAATTATTCTACTGTAACTTGGTAACTTTCGTTGACATACATTAACTGTGAGGGCTACATACATTAACTGTGAGGTCATATTAACCCCACCCCTCAGCTCTTTAGTACAGTGTACACCTCATATTATTTTTAATAAAAACATAGCATACAGGGAACAGAAATTAACATATTCCCAATTATCACAATTCTTGTCTTATTTCATAATCCTTTAATAAACATTGAACATTATCCTTTTCAACACAACACAAGTTAAGCTACAGTGTAATTGACACTTCCATTTAAACAATCTTAGAAAACCAACTGAAGAAAGGCCCTCATAAAGGGTCTTCTAAAAGTTGTAACACAATTTTTATGAGAGAAAAATACTCTTTCAGTTGAAAACCAAATAATTTTGAAAAGCCAATTTTAAGGACTAAATAAACGTTATTAACTTTTTATTGCTTTTCTCTCTTTAGTTATTGCATTTTTAGTTTAATTTGACAAAGTCAAGATAAGCTATTGCCATCATGCGTGCAGAAGTCTGTGTGTCTGTCAGCCTGTCACTATGTTCATTGGTGTCATGTCTAGATGAGAACGTCCCCTTTTGGTTGCAATTAGTCAACTGTGAGGGCTGCAAGAGCCCGAAACCCGAAAACCTTTAGCACAGACTACAGGTCGTATTTATGAAGGGATTTCTTTGTAACTTGGTAGGATGACTCTGTATAATGTCAGATGAGAACGTCTGCTTTTGGTTGTGATGGCTACTGGTGTCCAAAGCCCGAAAACCTTTAGCACAGTCTACAGGTCGTATTTATGAAGGGATTTTATTGTAACTTGGTAGAATGATTTTGGATAATGTCCAGATAAGAACGTTCTATTCTGGTCGTGATCAGTCAATCGTGTCAGCTGAAATATGATGTCCAGATGAGACTATCGTATTTTGGTTACCGCCGCCTGGTCACTTGACCTATATTCTTTTAGCACTACTTACAGGTAATTTTTATGAAGGGATTTCATTGTAACTTGGTAGGATAACTTGGTATGATATCTAGATGAGACTCTCCTATTTTGGTCATGATCAGTCAACCGTGACCGCCGAACCATCACTTTACTTAGATTCCCTTAGCAAAGTCTACGAGTTATATTTATGAAGGGATTTTATTGTAACTTGGTAGGATGACTCATTTTGGAATGATTTTACTGTAACTTGGTAAATTTGGTTGACATACGTTAACTGTTAGGGCCACATCAACCCAGGTCTTAATTCTTCAGTACACTCTACACTCAAATTCTTCTTATTGAAAACAGCATACAGGAAATAGAAATTAACATATTCTCAATTATCACAATCGTTGTCTTATTTCATGATCCTTTCATAAACATTGAATATTATCCTTTTCATCAAACACTACACACAGTTAAGGTAAGCTACAGTGTCATTGACACTTTTATTCATGTACCTGGCATTATTATTTTTTTTTGACACTCAAAATCAGAATATCTTTTTATCCCCTGCCAAAACAAACTTAGCGGGTGATATAGAAATGGGTTCTGTCCGTCCATTCATCTGTTCATTTATCCATTTGTCTGTCCATCTGTCTGTCCATAACAACTTTAGACACTCATATCTCAGTTAGTGGATGACGGATTTAAATGATCTTTGGTGTGCTGATAGACCACCATGTGGGGAAAGGATATTCACAAGTAACAGGTTTTGTCAATTTTTTTCCTAGAGTTATGGGCCTTTTTCTGCTTTTTCAACTTAGAATTACCATTTTCAGTAAACCATCTTGGAAGGGAATACCGGTGGCATTGCACCTGTTATTGTTGTTGTGTGAGGTCTAGAACTTCTATGTGCACTCCACTGCACATGCCGAGAATAGAATGATAAACCCGATAACCCTGCTTTCAAAGAGTTTCAATGGTTTAATCCAGAATGATAAACCAGAATATAAACTGCTCAAGGAAACGGCCTGGTTATTATTCCATATGTCTGTGTATCCTCACAATACTCACAATAAACCAAGTAAGCTGAAATGTACCCTATGTGAGTTGGTCCGTCAGTTTGTTACCTAAGAGTTTTTAAACTCAATAACTTTTAAATTACTCAGTGGAATGACATCACATTTGATATGCAAACGTATCGTATTGATGTCTAGCCCATGTTCAAGACAGGTGTTTTTTGGTGTAGTTTGTTCAGAGTTATTGCCCTTTATGGACTTTAAATTTATTTTATTTTTACCATCTGTCAGAATTTAGGTTTGAACTCTTTTCAGTTTTTGACTCCAAAACACAGCTAGTGGCCTCTCAAAATTTATTTCAGGTAAAACAAAGAGAAGCAGGAGATGTTTTAGATTACTTAACAACAAAGTTGAAGCAAACTCTTAACTCACCAGAGCAAAGAGAATGGTTGAATGATCAAAAGTACTGTTAACTTTTAATTTATTCGCAGCATTATTTTTATGTGTACCCATACTATGTATGGTACAGATAATGCCGTCATCCGGGGTGGCCATCCGTCGTTCGTCCATCCTTTGTCCGTCCGTCTGTCCGTCCGGCGTCCGTATCCATTTCTTTGTCATTCGATAACTTGAAAAATATTGGTTGGATTGTCAAGTTACTTTATATTTATGTTCAGGTTCCTGATGTGCCGAGCTGTATAGTTTTTGGTATAAATCTGATCATTTGATCCTGAGATATTAACCCTTTATCCTTCAAATTGAAAACTCCTCCAATCCATTTGGCATTTGATAACTTGAAAAATATTGCTTGGATTGTCAAGTTACTTTATTTTTGTGTTCAGGTTACTGATGTGCCGAGCTGTATAGTTTTTGGTGTAAATCTGATAATTTGACCCTGAGATATTAACCCTTTATCCTTCAAATTGAAAATTCCTCCAATCCCTTTGGCATTCGATAACTTGAAAAATATTGCTTGGATTGTCTAGTTACTTTATATTTGTGTTCAGGTTACTGATTTGCCGAGCTGTATAGTTTTTGGTGTAAATCTGATGATTTGATCCCGAGATATTAACCCTTTATCCTTCAAATTGAAAATTCCTCCAATCCCTTTGGCATTCGATAACTTGAAAAATATTGCTTGGATTGTCAAGTTACTTTATATTTGTGTTCAGGTTACTGATGTGCCGAGCTGTATAGTTTTTTTTGTTTGTCCGTCTCTCCGTCCATCCGTCGGTCTGTCCATTCGGCGTCCGTATCCATTTCTTTGTCATTCGATAACTTTAAAAATATTGCTTGGCTTGTCAAGTTACTTTACATTTGTGTTCAGGTTACTGATGTGCCGAGCTGTATAGTTTTTGGTGTAAATCTGATAATTTGATCCTGAGATATTAACCCTTTATCCTTCAAATTGAAAATTCCTCCAATCCCTTTGGCATAAGATAACTTGAAAAATATTGCTTGGATTGTCAAGTTACTTTATATTTGTGTTCAGGTTACTGATGTGCCGAGCTGTTTAGTTTTTTTTGTCCGGCCGGCCGTCGGTCTGCCCGGGCCAACATTGGGGGTTTAGGGGATATTATTATTAGGGCCTACCTCCAAATTAAGGTAGTGTTAGGGTTAGGAGTGGGGTGGGGTTAGGGTTAGGGGTAGCCCCAGAGTAGGGCTTAAGGTTGGGGAGGGTTAGGTCCTGGGGGGGGGGGGGGGATCAGGGGTGGGGTTTTAGTTTTAGTAGCCGCTAAACCGAAAAATAACTCCTAATCCTATTGGTTTGGCTAGCATGGGGTTGTGTCAGGTGTGGGGTTAGGGGTAGCCCCAGAGTAGGGCTTAAGGTTGGGGGTTAGGTTCCAGGGGTGGGTGGGGGTTAGGGTCTGGGGTGGGCTTTTAGGGTCAGGGTGGGGTAGGGTTAGGGTGTGGTTTTTTGGTGAGGGGTGGGGTTAGGGGTAAATATAAGTTCTAGGGTGGAGGGGGTGGGGTTCTGGGTAAAATAAGGTTTTGGACATACAAAATGTTTTTTTGGTAGCCCACAAACCGGAAATGTTGGAGCGTCCGTCCAGCGTCCGTATCCATTTCTTTGTCATTCGATAACTTGAAAAATATTGCTTGGATTGTCAAGTTACTTTATATTTGTGTTCAGGTTACTGATGTGCCGAGCTGTATAGTTTTTGGTGTAAATCTGATAATTTGATCCTGAGATATTAACCCGTTATCCTTCAAATTGAAAATTCCTCCAATCCCTTTGGCATTCGATAACTTGAAAAATATTGCTTGGATTATCAAGTTACTTTATATTTGTGTTCAGGTTACTGATGTGCCGAGCTGTATAGTTTTTGGTGTAAATCTGTAATTTTGATCCTGAGATATTAACCCTTTATCCTTCAAATTGAAAATTCCTCCAATCCCTTTGGCATTCGATAACTTGAAAAATTTTGCTTGGATTGTCAAGTTACTTTACATTTGTGTTCAGGTTACTGATGAGCCGAGCTGTATAGTTTTTGGTGTAAATCTGTAATTTTGATCCTGAGATATTAACCCTTTATCCTTCAAATTGAAAATTCCTCCAATCCCTTTGGCATTTGATAACTTGAAAAATATTGCTTGGATTGTCAGGTTACTTTATATTTGTTTTCAGGTTACTGAAGTGCCGAGCTGTATAGTTTTTGGTGTAAATCTGATAATTTGATCCTGAGATATTAACCCTTTATCCTTCAAATTGAAAATTCCTCCAATCCCTTTGGCATGAGATAACTCCAAAAATATCAATCCGATTGTCATGTTACTTCATATATATGTTCAGGTTACTGATGTGCTGTGCTGTATAGTTTTTTATGTAAATCTGATAATTTGATCCGGAGATATTAACCCTTTATCCAACAAATTAGACACTCCTCCAATCCATTTCTATATGTACCCATACCATGTATGGTGTACATAATGTCGGCATCCGTGGTGGCCCTCTGTCATACAGCTTTCTACTAGTTGCGCGTATGGGTACACATCTGACGATTTCATCGGCCTATTTTTTTATGATATTCAAATCAGAGGATTAGCTGAGAATCAAATGTTACTCACCCAAGATTTAGTTTCTAAGTGGTTGACATGTCTGAATCATGGTCATACTTTTGTAGCTGACATGAGTGTTTTCTCCTTTATGTACTTTCTTTAACCCTTTACCCAACGATTCGGTCGCATCGAAGTATACAAATTCAGCAGTTGAAAAAATATTATTTTTAAAAAAATTGCAACAAAACCATATCATGTGACCTCCTCTTTGGAACGAGCTTGTTCCAGTGAGGGGTCACATGATATGGTTTTGTTTAGCATGTTGTACAGGTCGCAAAATAAAAAAGATGTTTGGGGATTTTTCTTATTTAACGTCATTTTCAGTGTTTTTACTGAGTTTATGTTTTTACACCCCCTCTTAATTTGTTGCCCCACTACCTCAATAATTGCAAAAGATGTAGCTTTAATAATTAAACACATACCTTAAGGGACAGTTGAAATGATGTCTTGTCATAGTTTGATGCAACAAACTGAATGCTATGATGTCAAATGTGACTTAGGTTAAAAAAACTTTAAACTTAAATTTCACTTTTGGAAAGTTTAACTATGTGACATTTTAGCATTCGTGGTCCCAAATACAAATTTAACATGTGCAATGCCAGTCGTCCACGATCAGACAATAGTCTCCTATGGTAAGCTGTGTCAGCAAATTTGGAATATTACGTCAAATTTTTTTACCAAAATCTAAAAAAAAATTACATGCAACAATTTTGTATAATGTCTGATCTCTGTTAAAAATTAGAAACAACATCTTCAAAGTGTCTCTGCGATAAGGTGGTAACAGAACTCACAAATATAATATGTACAAATATGACTGAAAAAAAAACTTTATCTTACGCTCCATACCAAACATTATTGAAATCGGATGTGTTGTTTAAAAGTTCTAGGCAGAAAACTAATTACATGCAATTTCCAACAAAAATGGCTGCCAGTTGGACATCTTGAATTTTTTTCGAAAAAAAATTGATGTGCATCAATGTTAAATAATGATCATTGCTGAAAATTTGAAACAAAAGCATCAAAGCATCTCTGAGATACAGATGGTAACAGGACGCACACCTACATAATATATACAAATATGACTGAAAAAGCTTAAGTTTATCTAATTTGCATAATTTATGCAGAAGAAAAAAACATGTATGATATGTTATTTATCTTATGCTGTTACACCTTCATACCAGAAATGATTGAAATTGGAAAGTTTAGAAGTTCTTGGCAGAAAACTACTTACAGTGGAGCCCACTTAATTGGATATCTCTCAACTGAGTAACCCTGTTAACCCCTAGCACACTAGTAGTGCAACAGAATTTTCTCCAATCACTCTGTTTCCTGTTGTTTAACTATAAATTTAACCAAATATATCTTGTTTGACAGAGCTCACTGAGCTCTGTCAAACAAGGAATATTTGGTTAAATATCAAACTGCATTATGGGAAATATATGCTGCTGAAAACTTTGCCATTTTGACATCAGAGTGCAGAGGGTTAATTGAATATAATTTCCAACACAAAACCATTTACCATACATCCAGTACAAATTTGACCTGTTAATTGAATATAGATTATAGAGTAAATTCCTGTTAATTGAATAAAAAATCTTGTAACCTGTCGATAAATTACCCTGACTCTCCCCCGTTTTTCTTTATCGACCTATTTGGCCCCAGTACATCAATACAGGCATTTAATCTATTATATCTTGTTTGACAAAGCTCATGGAGTGCTGTCAAACTAGATTTAACAGAATAAATGCTAAGTTTATGTCTAGTGACACAATCCCTGTTAATTGAATACTCCTGTTAATTGAATAATTTTCATTGGCAAAGTGGCTATCCAAATAACAGAGTTCCACTGTACTTGAAATTTCCCACAAAAATGGCCAACAGTTGGCCATCTTCAATTTTTTTGGAAAACAAATTGACGTGCATCTATGTTTGATCATTGCTGAAAACATGAGATATGTCATAAACAATTTCAGAGTATCCCCTTCCATTTTGTCACAACCCCACCTCAACAACTACAAAAATACATCTCTAATAATTATACACATAATTTAATGGATATTTGAAATGATGCCTCGTCAAAGTTTTATGATCATTGACACAACAAACTGAACTCATAAGATGATGTCAAATGTGACGGTGGTGCAAAAAACATCAAAATAAAAAATCATGGTCCCAAATACGAAATTGTGAAAATTTTAAAAATCTAATGTCAAATACGATATGGCATAAACAATGTCAGGAGTAACCCTTCCTATTTTGTAAACATCCACACCCCACTTTTGATAGGGGATGCAACTCTGTTTTGATATAGGCATCAGATATTCTCCTCCATGCAGAATGGGCCCCCAGGTCTGTCCGATTTAGCCTCTTTTTTTACATTTACAGTCTCTCCAGGGCTTTGGTCTGGCGGGCGGGGGATGGGGTGGCTACTTGATTGTTGTATTTTCCATACCAGAGATGTAATTGAAGTTAAGCATGTTGTTTCAGTGTGGTACAGACCAAAATAAACAAATTTTTGCTGGAAAAATTCAATTTTCATGGTTGCTGTTATTTTCTGTCTGTGACGGTATGAATGCTGTTGCTCAGCATGTGAAGGCTTTATTTTATACGTGATAAAAATTAACCTCTGGATTAAAAGATCCATGAGTATATAATAATAATAATAAATTTTATAGCCATGAAATTAACACATAGTGCTCTACAGCCCTACAAAATTGTTTAACCCTTTACTTAACATAAAAAGCAGACGACACTTGCAAAAAAAATTCTTGAATAACTATTATTTTCATTTTTTGTCTCAAAAACATAGGTTATGACCCCTCATTGGAACAAGCTCGATGAGCTCGTTCCAAGGAGGGGTCATAACCTATGTTTTGGAGACAAAAAATGAAAAAATAATGAAAATTAATTGGCGATTTTTGAGAATAGCGCTGGCTGGTTTTGGCCGTTACGTTAGGTAAAGGGTTAATGGAAAAAAAAAACCAACACCACCCCCTCCATAAAACGAAAAAACACTGTCCACCTCAAACAAAAATGAAGTTACCCCTGTAGGTGTTTTTTTATTTCCAGCTTTTCTGTTTTCATCTATCTGTATACCTGTCTGTGCAGTACATTTTTAGCTCACCTGACTGAAAGTCAGGATGAGCTTTTCTGATCACTTTTCGTCCATCGTTCGTCGTCTGTCGTCCGTCGTCTGTCGTTCGTCGTCCATTGTGAAGGTGGTGTTTGGGCCTTTTTCTCCCAAACCACTGGCTGCATATTAATGAAATTTCATGTGAGTAGGGGTTATATAAGGGCATTTTGATTTTTATCCAAATTAGGTTTCAGCTCATATTGAGCAGAGGTGTGGGGAAAAAATAGCCAAATTTTTTGAAAATCTTCTTCTAATGAACCACCAGTAGCAGAGACTTGATATGTGGTATACAGAGTCCTTTTGAGGTTTAGAATCAAGTTTGTTCAAGAGAAGTTTGTCGGGCATTATTTGCCTTCGTTATGGGAGGGGCAAAAATTTTGGCCACGCTTAAAATTTCTATTTTCAGAACCGTGAGGTCGATTTGAACCAAATTTGATATGAGATGATAATGGGTCATAAGTAGTTGATTGATGCAAAAAAAATTTTTCTTATTGCCCCGTGGGAACCTCGGGAGCTAAAAATAGGAAAAACCTTAAAACTGCCATATCTCCAAAACTACACGGCACAGAGAATTCTTATTTTGTATAAAGCTTACTTTTATCCAGTAGAATACAGTGGTTAAAAAAAATCCATATCGGTTTGATCACAAGGTACTTTTTTCAGAACTTTGAAAAAGTGCTGAGTCAGCACTTTTTAACACTGTAGGCAATGGGAAAAAGATTAAAAAATCTTCTCCAGAATCGGCTCCCTAGATTCATATTTGGGCTCACTATAGAAGCCCGAATTCGAACTTAGTGCATTTCAGGCAAATTTCTTCAAAAATCTTCTTCTCCAGATCCAGCAGGCAGAATCTTTTGTTATTTAGTATGCAACATTGTGGGGTAGATCTGATTCAAGTTTGTTCAAATCGGCCCCCCTGGATTCATATTTGGGCTCACTATAAAAGCCCGAATTCAAACTTAGTGCATTTCAGGAAAATCTTCTTCACCAGATCCAGCAGGCAAAATCTTTTGATATTTGGTATGCAACATTGTGGGGTAAATCTGATTCTAGTTTGTTCAAATCAGCCCCCTGGATTTATATTTGGGCTCACTATGGAAGCCTGAATACGAACTTAGTGCATTTCAGGCAAATTTCTTCAAAAATCTTTTTCTCCAGATCCAGCAGGCAGAATCTTTTGATATTTGGTATGCAACATTGTGGGGTGGATCTGATTCAAGTTTGTTCAAATCGGCTCCCTGGATTCATATTTGGCCTCACTATAGAAGCCCGAATTCGAACTTAGTGCATTTCAGGCAAATTTCTTCAAAAATCTTCTTCTCCAGATCCAGCAGGCAGAATCTTTTGATATTTGGTATGCAACATTGTGGGGTGGATCTGATTCAAGTTTGTTCAAATTGGCTCCCTAGATTCATATTTGGGCTCACTATAGAAGCTCGAATTCGAACTTTTGCATTTTGCATTTCAGGCAAATGTCTTTGAAAATCTTCTTCTCAAGATCCAGCAGGTAGAATCTTTTGATATTGGGTATGCACCATGCTTAGGGGGTGAGATTCAAGTTTGTTCAAGCCAAGTCCCTGGGTTCATATTTGGGCTCACTGTGGTAGCCCGAATTATAACTTAGTTCAAAATGAGGAATTTTCTTTAAAAATCTTCTTCAGATCCAGCAGTCGGAATGTTTTGATATTTGGTATGCAGCATCTTTAGGGGGTGAGATTCAAGTTTGTTCAAGTCATGTCCCTGAGTCCATATTTGGACTCACTGTGGGAGCTTGAATTGTAACTTAGTTCAAAATGAGGAATTTTCTTTAAAAATCTTCTTCTTCAGATCCAGCTGCCAGAATGTTTTGATATTTGATGTGCAGCATCCTTAGAGGGGTGAGATTCAAGTTTGTTAAAGCCAAGTCCCTGGTTTCATATATGGGCTCCCTGTGGGATCCCAAATTATAACTTAGTTGAATATGAGGAATATTCTTTAAAAATCTTTTTCTTTTTAGATCCACTGGTCAGAATCTTTGGATATTTGGTATAAGCTTTTCTTAGGAGGAGCAGATGCAACTTGTTGAAATCAATTCTCTGGGTTGATATTTAGGCTACCATGTCAGGTGAGCGCCCTCAGGCCCCTTGGGGCCTCTTGTTTAAGTTCTGTTCAACAACTATTTGGAATTGTTTGTTTTTGCTTTCCTTCATAACTATACCACACCCTGGTCAAGTTTGATTTTCAACTATTTCCATTTTTCGACCCTGTTTTTCAGCCAAACTTGAATTTAATAAATTTCAATTCCAAACCAACAACTTTTGAATTTGAAAACCTCTTCAGAATCAATTGCTTATTGGCATGCATTTATAGCTATACCGTGTCTAGGTCAAGTTTGATTTTGAACTATTCCTGACTATTTTTTTCAGATTTGTTCAGCCAGAATGGTCTTTAATTTTGAAAAAGTTTTTGTTTCTATCCAATAACTTTTGGAAAACTACTCAAAATAAAATGTTTTTTAGCCTACTTTTATAACTATACAATATGAAGGACAAGGTTGACTTTTAACTGTTTCCGACTTTTTTTCAGATGTTTTAGCCAAAATGGATATTGTAAAATAGCTCCTTATTAATGTAGATGTAAGAATGATTATTGCAACAGTGTTTTGAAAGTGACACTGTCTAGTCGAAATGTCTCCCTACCAGATGTCTGTTTTGATATTTTGGGACAAGTGAGGGTATTTCATAACAAATGCTTTCTAACAGGTCTAGTTTTTTCAGGAAAAAGCATGGTGGCAAGTGCTGTGAACTTCTTCCAGTAAAATCATCTGTAAGTATTACACTGTATTTTTCATCTTTATGAAACATTGTTTAGCTTTATAATGTTTGTCTTTTGATTAACTCTTCACTTTGTTCTTCCAAAAAAGGTTACATGAACATACAAAAGAAAGGGTGTGATTATATACTGCATTTACAAAACATCACCATCATTTATCTCATCATTTTATATCCTAAAATACCACTCACTGACAAGCCAGAAAATAAGCAGACTGTCATCTGCAAAATAAGGTACCCAGAGGGTGAATTTAGTGATGCTACCCTGCATAGCAGGGTAGCATCACTAAATTTACCCTCTGTGAACCTCAATCTGAATCAGGGTCTCAAAACTAAACAGAAAGAGGTACCCAGAGGATAAATTGGCTCACTGTATGGGATAGCATCATCAAATTCACCCTCTGGGGAACTCATTCTGCAAATGTCAGACTGCTTATTTTCAGGTCTGCTCACAGAATTATAGGGTAGACTAATCAAGAGTTTCCAATCTGAAGATCAGGGCCAGGGAGAGGGTGGGGGAGGGCCTGGGGTAGTAACCCCAGGGCCCTGAAGTATGGGTCCCAGGGTTGGCTCAAGAGTCCAGGTTTCTTAGGACAGTCCTGGCCCCCAAAGTTTGACTCCTGTGCCAAGCCACCCCCACCCCACCCCACCCCACCCCTGATCCCCGAGCGAGAATCAGCAAGATAAGTTGCCTGTCGTAATGGAATACTAGTTGCCACTCATGTAAAGAAGGAATGGGAGTTCCCCGGGGAGATGCTCAATCTGTTAACCCTTTACTTAACATGAAAAGCAGATGACACATGCAAACAAAATTATTGAATATCTATTTTTTAAATTGTTTTCGGCAAAAAAACATAGCTTATGACCACTCATTGGAATGAGCTCGTTCCAATGAGGGGTTATATGCTATGTTTTTGAGGCAAAATAATGAAAATTGAATGGCAATTTTTGTGAATAGTGCTGGCGGGTTTTGCTTGTTACGTTGTGTGAAGGGTTAATAGACTGTTATCTATATACATGTGTACCAGACCCAGAGTTATCTCTTCAAGAATTCTTCACTTCACGAACGTCGGCATCTGTATCAGTATCCCAACAATTACGAAAGGGGGGACTTTGAAGATGTTGTTTCTAATTTTTACCAGAATTAACCCTGAGCACAAATTTCCTCTCCCCTGACCTGCTGAAGATGTAAGGTTGCTGATTCATGTTGGCCACAAATTAGATGTCAACTATTCTGTATATGTCATTGATTTAGTATGGGATGCTTGTTTCAGTTTGACAAATGACACCTGCAAATGACACCTACTTTTCATCCATGGGAATTCACAGCAAGGCGGCCAATATGGCTATATTTATTCCCAGCCATACATAGGTACAGATTACATTAAATATCATATTGAAGTGATTGTCTTTTTTATTACAACCTAAATATCTTTAGTGTATTTATAATAAATATCTACATGCACTTACCTATGGCAAATTAAATCATTCATTCTTCATTCTCAAATGTATGTATGTTACAGACAGAAATGCATAAGTATGTGACCTTAAACACCAATAAATAAATAAATAATAATAAATAATAGTGCACTCGGAGCACTAACAACCTCTTTGGACTAACATTACTGAGATAGTACATTGAGGTTGAGCCACTTTTAGTTGTTGATTTCCAGTTGTTTCATATTGTTGTGAACAGATAGCTTAAGGGTTTCCTTGGCACAGTTCATGATGCATTGAACCAAATTTTTTAACATATGGCTCTCTTCACAAACTTTACATCATTTTTATACCCCCTGCAAACAAAGTTTGGGGGGTATATAGGAATCGCCCTGTCCGTACATCCATCTGTCTGTCTGTCCATCCTTATAAGCGCAACGCCTCCTAAACCGTTTGAAGAATTTTCATGAAACTTTACACAATGGAAGAACTCCATATGAAGATGTGCACGAAGCAATATAATTCTGTTCTGACAGGCGCGGGGGAGGGGGGGGGGTCACTTTGTGAGCTTGCTCACAGTACCTCTAGTTAGTTCAACTTTGACGTAGTCAAATTTGAGGTTTTGTCATGTCCGTCGTCCATCTGAACTTCTTTCCATCCATCAACAATTCAATACAGCTCGGGTTGGAGAATGTATTTATGAACCGATCTTTATGAATCTTCTTGGGTACCTTTGTTATCACCATGGGACGAGAACAAGTGTTTTTGGGTGTGGTCCAAAATTCAAGATGGCCACTGGCAAGTCATTTTGTACCGAAATTAGTGCAATCAGTTTTTTGTACAGAACTTCTGTATGAAAGTTCTGATTTTAATAAATTTTTGTATGAATATTTAGTAACATGGAATACATCACTTATTGTCCCCCGACTCTTCGGGGGACTATTGTAATCAGCAGTGTCTGTCCGTCCGTCTGTCTGTCCGTGCATCCGTGTGTCCGTCCGTCACACCCTTGTCCGGATGATAACTTTAGTTTGGATGATTTTACTGAAACTAAATTTGGTATGTGTCTTACTTGGGTGGAAATGCAGGTCAAGTTCGAAAATGGGCACGCTCCACTGATTTCTACTGGATTTATTCCCCTTTTTCGACTTAAAAAATACAGTTTTTGTGTTGTCCGGATGATAACTTTAGTTAGGATCATTTGATTGAAACGAAATTTAGTATGCCGCTTATTTGGGTGGAAATGCAGGTCAAGTTCGAAAATGGGCACGCTCCACTGATTTTTACTGGATTTATTCCCCTTTTTCGACTTAGAAAATACGGTTTTTGTGTTGTCTGGATGATAACTTTACTTTGGATCATTTGATTGAAACGAAACTAAGTATGTGGTTTAATTGGTTGGAAATACAGGTCAAGTTAAAAAATGGCCATGCTCTGTCTATTTTTACAGGAGTTATTCCCCTTTTTCGACTTATAAAATACACTTTTTGTGTTGTCCGGATGATAACTTTACTTTTGATCATTTGATTGAAATTAACACCCTTAACCTCTCATAAAGACCATGCTCTTGGAACAAATTGCATCCTAACAGCTCCCTTGAATTTGCCATCTTGGTCGGGGGACCGGGGGCATTGCCCTTGTAATAAGGATTTTTTTCTCGTGCAGAAATTATGCAAATTAGATGAACTTTGATTTATTCAGTGCTACTTGTACACAGTAAGTACACATGTCAATACGGCTCGGGCTATGGGCTCTATTTATGAACTTCTTGGGACGAGAACGAGTCTTTTGGGTGCGGTTTCAAATTCAAGATGACTGCTGGTGGCCATTTTATACCGAAATTAGATGCAATCAGTTTTTTGTACAGAACTTCTTGATGAAGGTTCTGATTTGAATAAATTTTTGTATGAATGTTCAGTAACATGGAATACATCACATATAATACAGGTTTTTTTCTTGTGCATAAATTATGCAAATTAGATGAACTTTGATTTATTCAGTGCTACTTATACACAGTTAGTACACATGCCAATACGACTCGGGCTAGAGGCTGTATTTATGAACCGATCTTCACAAAACTTCTTGGGTACCTTTGTTATTACTTTGGGATGAGAAGGAGTGTCAACTATTCTGTATATGTATATTTTGTACCGAAATTAGGTGCAATAAATTTTTTTTTGCACAAAACTTCTATATTTATTGATGACTTTTCCTTTGGAAGGAGTTGATGAGTTTATTTTTAGCTCAACTTTGCCGTAGTCAAATTTGAGGTTTTGTCATGGCCCGTTTGTCCATCTGAACATCTGTCCGTCAACACGGCTCTGGCTACAGGCTGTATTTATCAACTGATCTTTATGAAACTTCTTGGAAACCTTTCTTATCACTGTGGGATGGGAACATGTGTTTTTGGGTGCGGTCCAAAATTCAAGATGGCCACCAGTGGCCATTTTGTACCGAAATTAGGTGCAATCAGTTTTTTATACAGAACTTTTGTATGAAAGTTCTGATTTGAATAAATTTTTGTATGATGTGTATATTCAGATGTGTTGAAGCCAGGTTCCTGTGTTAATATTTGGTGTTGTTTAGGGAGGGTAAACATTATTAGCACAACCCGATTTTCTATTTCCAATGAGAAAAGTAAAACCTCCTCACCCGTGGGAACCGTATAAGCTAAAGATAAATAATTCAAATACCTATATTTTAAGAAGGAGTGGACAAATATTTATACCCCCCCCCCCGCTCACAAAGTTTGGGGGGGGGGGGGTATATAGGAATCACCCTGTCCATCTGTCCTTCTGTCCATCTATCCATCTGTCCATCCTTATAAGTGCAACTCCTCCTAAACCGTTTGAAGAATTTTCATGAAACTTTACACAATGGAAGAACTCCATATGAAGATGTGCATGAAGCAATATAATTCCGTTCAGACATTTCCAAGGGGAGATAATCTAACTTATACATTTCAATTGCTGCATCATATGGTTGTGTCCTCGTAAGCGCAACAACTGAGGCGCGGGGGGTATCACTTTGTGAGCTTTCTCACAGTACCTCTAGTTATTAATTAGCATGAATCAGTCTTAGAAGGGTTTGAATCAAACAGGCCAAAACAATTGCTATCATTTGGCTTATGGTGCACCATACAAGGATCCCCATTGTAACATTAACCCCATGGAGATTTCGTTTCTGGTTTAGCATCTAACTGTCACCCACCTTTACAATTCTTTACCTGTACATTTGTTACAGGCTACAGTCAGTATTTATGTACAGACCTTTACAATACTTTACATGTACCTTTGTTATCAGGTCATTACCTCGATGTGTGTCATGGCTGTGTCACATACTATACATGTACATGTCTTACACAAATTGAGCTACAGTGTCATTGACACTTTCATTTGAAATGATATGATGGACCAAAAATTACAGCATATTTGCATGCTTATGATAGTGTTGATATAACTCTGGGAATCTTTCGAGTCGATTAGTCGATGCCGCAAAGTCAAGTTGAAGTCGACTAGTCGGCACCCCACTTTCTACCGCCAAGATGTACATGGCAATATCTCTGCAGTTGAATATTTTTCCCCACTTGCGCACTTTACTGATGTTGGTTGATACATAATAAATTAACCCTTTACCCAACTCAGACGATATAAAAATTTATTATTTTAAATATCATTTTTAGCTCAACTTTGGCAAAGCCAAATTTGAGCTTATGCCATGGCCAGTCGTCCGTCGTCCGTCTGTCCGTCAACAATTCAATACGGCTCGGGCTAGAGGCTGTATATATGAACCGATCTTTACGAAACTTCTTGGGTACCTTTGTTATGACCGTGGGACGAGAACGAATGTTTTTGGGTCCAGTCCGAAATTCAAGATGGCTGCCAGCCGCCAATTTGTAATCTGTTTTTTGCACAGAACTTCCATATGAAAGTGCTGATTTGAATAATTTTTTGTATGAATGTTTAGTACCATGGGATACATCACATATAATACAGGTTTTTTTCTTGTACGTAAATTATGCAAATTAGACTAACTTTGATGTATTTAGTGTTACTTTCAGCACTGTCAGTGCAAATGCCAATACGGCTCGGGCTAGAGGCCGCATTTATGAACCGATCTTTACGAAACTTCTTGGGTACCTTTGGTATCACTGTGGGACGAGAGCGAGTGTTTTTTGGTGCGGTCCAAAATTCAAGATGGCCACTGGCAGCCATTTTGTTCAATTTTAGGTGCAATCAGATTTTTGCACAGAACTTCCACATGAAAGCTCTGATTTGAATAATTTTTTGTGTGAATGT
Source organism: Pictodentalium vernedei (assembly GCA_031216915.1). NCBI lineage: Eukaryota > Metazoa > Mollusca > Scaphopoda > Dentaliida > Dentaliidae > Pictodentalium > Pictodentalium vernedei. The sequence continues at coordinate 86,929,190 of CM062294.1, forward strand.
TTAGTACCATGGAATACATCACATATAATACAGGTTTTTTTCTCGTGCAGAAATTATGCAAATTAGATGAACTTTGAATTTTTCAGTGCTACTTACACACAGTGAGTGCACATGTCAATACGGCTCAGGCTAGAGACTGTATTTATTAACCGATCTTCATGGAACTTCTTGGGTACCTCTGCTATCACCTTGGGATGAGAACGAGTGTTTCTGAGTGCGGTCCGAAATTCAAGATGGCTGCCAGTGGCCATTTTGTACCGAGATTAGGTCTAGTCAGTTTTTCGTACACAACTTCTATACGTCTCAGGCTAGAGGCTGTATTTATGAACCGATCTTTACGAAACGTATTGGGTACCTTTGTTATCACCGTGGGATGAGAACGGGTGTTTTTGGGTGTGGTCCGTAATTCAACATGGCCACCAGCAACTATTTTGTACCAAAATTAGTGCAATCAGTCTTTTGTACAGAACTTCTGTATGAAAGTTCTGATTTGAATAATTTTTTGTATGAATGTTTAGTAAAATGGAATACATTACATACAGTACGAGTTTTTTTCTCGTGCAGAAATTATGCAAATTAGATGAATTTTGATTTATTTAGTGCTACTTATACACTGTAAGTGCACATGTCAATACGACTTGGGCTAGAGGCTGTATTTATCAACCGATCTTCACAAAACTTCTTGGGTACCTTTGTTATCACCTTGGGATGAGAACGAGTGTTTCTGAGTGCAGTCCAAAATTCAAGATGGCTACCAGTGGCCATTTTGTACCGAAATTAGGTCCAATGAGTTTTTTGTCACAACTTCTATACAGCTCGTATTTATGAACTGATCTTCACGAAACTTCTTGGGTACCTTTGTTTTCACCTTGGAACAGGAATGAGTGTGTTTTGGGGTGCCTTTGTTATCACTGTGCTATGAGAACAAATATTTTGGGGTTCAGTCAGACCCACTCTGGGACTCAAAGATTTCTTTTCTAGTTTAGCATCTGACTGTCACCCACCTTTACAATACTTTACCTATACATTTGTTACAGGCTACGGTCAGTATTTATGTACAGGCCATTACAATACTTTATATGTACCTTTGTTATCAGGTCATTACCTAGATGTTTGTCATTGCTGTGTCACATACTATACATGTACATGTCTTGACAAGTTGAGCTACAGTGTCATTGACACTTTCATTTCAAAACATTTCAAGAAAACCATATAATGTGACCCCTCATTGGAACAAGCTCGTTCCAACGAGGGGTCACATGATATGGTTTTGTTGAAATTTTTTGAAAAATAATATTTTTTTAACCGCTGAATTTGCATATTACGCGGGCGGATGCGGACAAATCGTTGGGTAAAGGGTTAAATGGCATTGGAATCTCTCTATAATAGAAATTTTATTGTATGGAGTTTTATTGTATGGAGGCAAAATAACTATGCCATTAACCCTATTAAGGCATTTGCAGTGTGACCACTGTCAGCGAATTCAAAGGAGCTGATACAACACAGTTAACTTTCACGTTTACTTTAATCTCAAAGTCTATATCAGTAATCTCAGTTATTAGTGTTGTTGATTTCACTCTCTGAACAAATCAACTGACAATCATTTTAACCCTTCCTCAACAGACCTAGAATCGGAATTTTGTTACGTTGCAATCTTTTTATAGGAAATACTACATGATCTGACTTGTGGACTCGGAAATCTAGAGTTGACATTGGGCTATATCAGTGTCAACAATGACTAGTTGACTGATTGTTTCATCACTAGCTTATGAAAACAACCCCACTTGAGGTTAGGCTCTAACTAAATTACCTTTGAACTGAATAATTTTGCTTTAAATATGTTTTAACTTATTTCAGCCAGTCTTAACTGAGTACAGAAACAAATCTGAATTTACTATTGGTACAGGACCTGATGGAAAAGGTATGTGGATATATTTTAAAGTTTTTAAGACGTTCAACTAACATTCTTTTGATACCCAACAATAGCACCTGCCCTCCATTCCCACCTTCAAGGTCTATTAAATGTGGAAGGGTTTACATTATCTAGAATTCCAGATCCAGTATTCAGGAGTTGAATGTGTATACCATGTTGGCATGTATCTACATAGAACTATTTCCAAAGGATTTGATCTCTTTGAATACAAGATCATACTTCCAGAAATGTGAGAAATTCTACCCTTGCTAGAGTTCTCAACTTTGTTGTTACTCCAACTTTCTCCCAGCTCATAACTGATAGAGTACTGAAAGCCTATACAGTGGATCTCACTTAACTGGATATCTTTTAACTGAATAACCTTGTTAATTGAATATAATTTCCCAACACAAAACCATTTACCATACTTCCAGTACAAATTTGACGTGTTAATTGAATACATGTATAGGTTATAGAGTAAACTGCAGTTAATTGAATACAAAATCTTGTAACCTGTTGAGAAATTACTCTGACTCACCCCAGTTTTCCTTTGATGTAGACCTATTTGGCCTCCGCACATCCAATACAGGCATTTAATCTATTATATCTTGTTTGACAGAGCTCATGGAGCTCTGTCAAACAAGATATAATAGAATAAATGCTAAGTTTACCTCTAGAATACAGGAAAGTGACACAATCCCTGTTATTTGAATTCTCATGTTATTTGAATAATTTTCATTGACAAAGTAGCTATTCAATTAACAGGGTTTCACTATATTTAGTCTTTATTCTGAAATGCAGGTACTGTAGCTTAAAGGCTTGATATTCTGTAAATGTGCTTCATATCATCACTGAAGTTATATTACTTAGTCTGTATGGATTTACCTGTTACAGTTTATGGAAGAGGGCCTATAGGCACGTTCCCATAAATTATTACAAAGCAAAGCCACATGAACATTTTGTGGCGACCAAAAATAATTTAGAATTCTACCAGTTAGGATTTTGCTTTTCAATTTTAATAACGGACAACATATGTGAAGTGTAGGTATCAATTAAATTTTGTACGCATATCAAAAATGAGTTACTTTAATTCTTTTGAAGCAAGTGATAGGCAAATGAAATGATCATTCATCCAATTCATTCAGGCCTGTGTTTGATAAGTTTTCTTTGTTTAAATATATATGTAGCTCATTGTGCTTGGACATAAAAAATAATTGAAGGATTAATAGATAAAATACTGGAAACAAATTTAATTTTAGTCTTAAAATCCAAATCCAGAACACATTACTTATATACATATTAGGGCCCTGCGAATCACACATTTTTGATCAAATCAAACCTCAAATCGAATCGGAGGCATCTTGAAGATGACCGATGGGGGTTGGGGTAATATAAACCTGATTTGTTCCGACTGTAATGGCTCAAGTCCCGACTGATAAAATAATCGAAGGCATGCCTTGATGATGTATTTGAAATATTTACCCTGAAAGGATTATAGTTCATCATCGACATTGCTTGTAAACTTTAAATTTGCATGTTACAGTGATAGGGACTAGTGATACTGTAAATAGCAGGGTTGGTGGCATGAGTTCAGATGTTGTTAGTCCCCTACGGGAACTGTAAGGGGACTATAGTATTGCGCTCCGTCCGTCTGTCCATCTGTCCATCTGTCTGTCTGTTTTTATGTTACCACCTCTCCCTCCAACATGCTTTAAGCTACACCTTTCATATTTGATACATGGATAAATGGTTCTGAGGGGATGATGCACGCTCAAAATCTTTGTTTCAAAATCCAAGATGGCAGAATGGCGGCCTTTTTTGTTGTGTTTTTTTTAAGCTTTCTTCTCTATTTTCGTGTTACCACCCTTCCCCCCCCCCCCAACATGGTTCAAGCTACACTTTGCATATTTGGCACATGGATAGAGGGTTGGGAGGGGATGATGCACGTTCAATATTTCTTTTTCAAAATCCCAGATGGCGGCATGGCGGCCATATTTGTTGTGTTGTTTTAAGCTTTTTTCTCTATTTTATGTTACCACCCCTCAATCCAACATGGTTCAAGCTACACTTTTCATATTTGGCACATGGATAGAGGATTGTGATGGGATGATGCATGTTCAATATTTTTGTTTCAAAATTCAAGATGGCGCCATGGCAGCCATTTTTGTTGTGTTTTTTTTAAGCTTTTTTCTTTATTTTATGTTACCACCCCTCACTCCAACATGGTTCAAGCTACACTTTTTATATTTGTCACATGGATAGAGGGTTGTGATGGGATGATGCACGTTCAATATTTTTTTTTCAAAATTCAAGATGGCGCTATGGCAGCCATTTTTGTGTTTTTTAAGCTTTTTTCTCTGTTTTATGTTACCACCCCTCCCTTCAACATGGTTCAAGCTACACCTTTCATATATGGTACATGGATAAAGGGTTGTGAGGGGATTATGCACGCTCAATATTTTTTTTTCAAAATCTAAGATCTGTCTGTCTGTCTGTTCGTCTGTCTGTCTGTTTTTTATGTTACCACCTCTCCCTCCAACATGCTTTAAGCTACACCTTTCATATTTGGTACGTGGATAAATGGTTCTGAAGGGATGATGCACGCTTAATATTTTTTTTCTCAGAATCCAAGATGGCGGAATGGCAGCCATTTTTGCTGTGTTTTTTAAGCTTTTTTTCTCTATTTTTATGTCACCACCCCTCCCTCCAACATGGTTCAAGCTACACTTCTCTCAATTCTCATTTTTTAGATTCCATTCACATTTGAAATCCTGTCTGATAACCTGTATTTTTCCCAAACCACCCCCCAGGTCTGACACTCCTGTTGACTGTTGTCATGAAACCCGAATTGTCCCCAAGCCGAACCGTCCCCAGGCTGAACCGTCCCCAATTATTTTACCAAAACTGTCCCCCCCCCCCCCCCCCAGGTCTGATACCCCGGCTGACTGTGGTCATGTCTTATGTGATAGAACACCTTATGTCACAAAAGCTCCGTAGGGGACTAATACCACCTCGGTTGTCAATCACTTGTCTATGTTAATGTAGAGGATGTTAGGCCAAAAACAAAAGGGTTTTGGTTCTCAGGCACTGCCGTGTTGGAAAAATACCCCCCGCATTGAATTTTTTATGGAGGTTTGAGATTTTTCCAAAAGTAAACAATGCAGCGGCAATCTCAGACGTTCATTGTAGTATAGCAAAAATACCATATATGTCCGTGTATACGTTGCCCCCGTGTATACATCGCTCCCCCAACTCACGCTTAATTCCTCCCTTTTGCCTAAAGCTCATGTGTAGGTCGCACACCCATTTTCAATTATATGCAGTCAACAAGGATTAGTTGCAAGTTTATATGTTTTGCCAGTTTGGGATGCAACGGAAATAGGTAAGTTTTCACGAGTTACCACAAGTTGAATAAGATAAAAGAATAAAGGAAAATTATTACTAAAGATTTAAAAAATACTTGCATTTTATCTGTTTTTCGTTGTTTGTTTATCACCCCAATGTCTTCATCCCTGTCGAGAAAATCCAACACTTGTTTGTACCTGAGACTTCATAGTTTCAGAATCAGAGCATCATAACCTGCACAGTTGTTGTGTTTAAGTTGATTTTCCGAAACGTGACAGGAAAAACCAATATAAATTCAACAACTGCGCAGGTTACAGCGCAAATTGTTGTCCTACATAAGCATTGTTGGTGCTATTGAAACTGAGGTAAAACGAACAGTAAAAACCCTCCTGACTTGCTATAATACACCAGGTACGATTACGTTAATATGTCGATGCACAGCTGAACTTGATCTGTAGCTTCCGACATTTGCCCCCACCCCCCCCCCCCCACCCCCCCCCCCCCACTCCCATTCTCCCCCACCCCACCCCCTGGGCTGGGGTCCCCTGGACCTGTCCATTATATTCCTCACGGAGTGAGCTGCCACTGCAATCGACATGCATTAAATAGTTGCCTTAAGCATTGAAACATCTGTTTAATGGTCTATCAATAATGTTACAATCACATAATTTTGATTTTACCACAAGGGTGAATCCAGTCATCGGTACACTTGGTATGCACCTTCCCCGTACCCCCTCCTCGCACCCCCCCCCCCCCCCCCCTATTTTCTCCAGGAGACGGGTTGTGCATTGTGAATATCTGCTTCGGGTGCGAGGTAATCACATCTTTTAGGATTAAATTTCAAAATGTGGTTGACAATACACTCCGGCAAACTTGAGCCTAGCCCACCTAGGCATGGCACCCCCCTCCCCCCGGCCTGTCCCTCACAGCTTTTAGTAAAGTCCTTTGTCCGCCACTGAACCAACACGGTTTGAAGTGGCATTGGGACGTATAAACAGCTCACCAGAAGCATATTAAAAAGTGTATTTTTGTACTGTTGAAAGGTAACTAATGTAAGGGAGGAAATTGCTGACAGTGCTTTATGCCTAATGTGACCCCCCTCCCCCCCAATATTCCCCCTCTCCCATCCCCCACCCATATGTCTCACCAAATTTAATTTGCTTTGTTCCATGGCTGATTTTAAATAATTTTTAGTGATCTCAGACTTTGATATCATGAACTTTTTTTAAAGTCTTTATAAAGATCACGATGGCCACCATTTCAGTATCGTTAATCTGACAAGTCACATCAACAAAACAAACCTTTTCACCTCAAGCAAAGTTTAAGATGCCAGTATTGCAGTACTTCTGGTGGATTGCTGGTTTGGGGTTCCAGCCTTAAAACGTAACCTGCGCCGTCACTTAACCGTGACTCAGTTTATTCTTTTTCAAACAGAAATGTATCTTGTCTGTCATAAAATAAAATTCCAAAGGTCCAGTGTTGGTATTGTCAGGCTATGTGAATAGGGTATACTTGGTGTGGTAAAAAAAAAAAAAATAAAAATAAAAACAGCCCTCCCTCACTGAATTTGGAAAACCAATTGCCTGAGAATCAAAACCTTTTTTTTTTTGGCCTTACACTCACTTTTTTTATTTCACCATTATTTATGTACAATTTCCATCTGAACTATGTTTTGTCAGACAACAAAGAAGATTGATACTATATTCATGTGAAGAAGATTCGAGAGGAAACGAACCGGGCAGCTGGCTTCAAATTGAACCAAATACCAACTTAAGATATGAAATCAAATCGAATCTCAAAGCTTTGCAGGGCCCAAATACATGTCTGTAGACTGTCATTTCCATTATAAACTGAATTATAACTTCATATCATGAAATATATTATCTTTTCTTGGTTTGGACTGGATGCTGACTGAATCTGTCCAAGCTTGTCATCATGTCACTCAACTATTACTCACTTGCTGAACAAGAGGTTAAGTGAAGATAGCAATATACACTTTTGCTAATTTCCTTAGTTCCAGGGGCATCAATATGTCTGTGGTGTCTGGCAGTTTTCAGGCACCTCTCATCTTTTGTGATCTCTGGAATTGTCACATAGATTGTCAAATCTTGACAGGTTTCCTGTTCCTGGGATTTGAGGACAGGCAAAACCTTCATGATCTGCCATCTGATAAAAGGTTTCAGGAAGTTCTGGTCTCATTTACCTGATCATTGTGATGAGAACATTGCCTCACCAAATATCCCTAGACTCAGTCATTCTGTCACAGTCACGCAGAAAGTTACATTTCTAAGAGATGTGATAGCTAAATAACTCCCTATTTTATTTATTTTCTAGACACTTCATGCCAGATGCCATCAGATTGTATCTTTTAGGGTAGAATATCAATTTGTTTCCTCAATGGGCGAATCATGGTCACTCCATTGAATCCTCTGTGCAAAAAAGGCCCTTCCCATTCTCTGGATTAAATAGTCTGGAATCATAAGCTATGAGTTGAAAACAAATGTCATTCGCAGATTGTGTTACTAAGAGTAGAGACTCAGTTCTGAGTCTGATGAACCATTGGCTGCAGAGCAGACACCACTGCATGCAATCAAAGGGAATGTTTCATGACAATAATCTGACATGGGATTTAGTTCAATCTTTGCGGCCTAGTGGAATCAAACTACTAGACGTACTGACTGTTGTGGAAAGGATATTTTGTGAAATTATCCAGACCTTTAAGGTTAAGAATCATTTCTAAGTTGGATTGATTCACTTTATCTTAACAAAGTGTATTATCTTAAGATGTTGCACATATAAAATTAATATTTTTTTTACAGCTATGACAATTGGTTTTTGTTTTGGCTTATACAAAGATGGTTATAACCAAGTTGGAAACCCTGACTGTGTAAATATCATCAGTAGTGGGATGAAAAAGTTATTGAAGGTATTATATTTATTTTTTCCTAAACATACAAATTAAAGTTAAAACATGATTTGTGTTTATACACCTTGTTTAACTCTTAACCCGCTGAGTAATTTTAAAATATTTTTCATCAAATCTAGTCATGGCTGCTTCAAAGCAGCCATGACAAGATTTGATGAAAAATTCAAGAAAATTTGACATGAGAAACCATACAAGGGAGAATTTTGATTAAATATCCTCAAATTTTACTTATTTTAATGGCACAAAATTTCCTGTCCTGGGGAGAAACATCCAGCAGTAGCATAAGGAGTTAATTGAATTGTGTATAGATCCATTGTTAACTTCTCACTCAACAAAACTGCAAAAGAAGTCTCGTAATTTACATTGTAAAAAAAAGGTTTGTTTTTTATCACATAGGAATAGATGGTGATAATTCTCTGAATGTTTATGTAAATGGTGAATTGGACTTTTTATCAAAGGTATTCTGGTTACAACACTGCCAGGCCTTTAAATTCATTTATTTTGGGCACACTATTTTGCCCTAATTTGGGCGCATTAAAACCAGAAATAACAGTCTTAGCCTCTTATGTTTTATTGCCCGCCTTTCTTTGTGTTTCTGTGGTCATACAGTGGAGCCCACTTAATTGGATATCTCTTAATTATATATCCCTGTTAATTGAATATAATTTTCAAACACAAAGCCATACCTTCAGTACAAATTTGATCTGTTAATTGCATGTTTTTTGTAGAGTAAACTCCTGTTAATTGTATATAAATTTTTGTAATATGTCAAAAAAATTACTGTGACATGCACCAAATTCCCCTTATTTATCAACCTTTTTGGCCTCACTACATCCAATATAGCCATTTATTCTATTATATCTTGAGCTCTGTCAAACAAGATATAATAGAATAAATGCTCAGTTCACCCCCAGAACACAGCAAACTGACCAAATCCCTGTTAATTGTATACTCGTGTTAATTGAATAAATTTCACTGGCAAAATGGATATTCAATTAAGAGGATTCTACTGTATTATGGTGGAAGTTATTCTCAAATGTAGAAGAAGCACAGAAATTTATGTTTCTTTTCTACCTACTCACAGTTGTTTACAATTGGCTGTAACATAAGTGCAAGCCCTACTTCGGAACTAACTCAAGCTTTTAGAATCTTTTCCAAACGAGTTGGAAAAGTACTAGAGTGCAAAAGCACGAAAAAGATCGAAAAAAGGGTCGAGCGAGACCAGCGCTCGAAATTACAGGTACTGTCTCTGCACACCTCTTGCGTTTACCGAGCGCATGCTCAACAACCGTGACGTCAATTCCTTTATTTTCCGCCATTGTACATGGTCAGAAATTTTTGTGACTCGTGCTAATTATGCTGTTTATTCTTCGTGAACAACTTATTCTACATATTTAGTGTGCTAGTGGATTGTATCCTTTTATCAAGCTACCAAGTTATTATTAATTAATGTTAATTTGTATTTTTATTGCTTGTCTCTTCACACTTTATCTTGTCTTTCCCCCACGTGTGAACACGACCTTCGTGCTGTTTTCCGTCGGCAGGAAGCTTGATTATTTTGATATAATGCCTAAGACTATTCCTTGTACCTCTTGCTTGCAGGTGAAGCATGTGGATGACTCTCATGCCACATGTGTCACTTGCAACAATTGCACTCAGGCCCAATCATGTGGTTTTTGTGGGGTTTGGTCCTCTAAATTCTGGGCTTCTGTGAACAAGGTGGTTCTTTCCAGAGCTAGAACCCCTCGTTCTCGGGGTAAGGGTAGCCGTGCCGTAGCAGACATTTCTGCTGGTGCACGTGGTGACTCTGTCACACAGGATTCGGATCTGCCTTCTGTGGCAAGTTCCTCTGCAACTGTTGGCAGTGTTAGGCGGTGTTAGTTCAGTGATACCTGATGAGGAGACCGTGGTCTCTTTGTCTTCTGATGTCACTATTGAGGCATCTGTTTTCGTTGAGAGCTTTTCCGAGGTCAACTCGGTGACCCTCTCCGATCTGCCTCCTACACCGTCGACCGTTGTTGAGGAAGTTGCTACTCCAGATCCTATTCTGTCTGATGGTGGCTCTTCCATCTCCTCTGGGGATGGTCTACAGTCTCGGGGGACCGAGGCTGTATCTGCTGGTGTGTCTGTGTGTTCTCAGCCTCCCCCGGATTCTCAGGGTGACCTGCGCCAGGCCGTTTTGGCGCTCACCCGGTTGCTTTCTGGCAACCCTCAAGTTGGCCTCCCTGTGCCTCCTGAGGCACAACCTCCTTTGATCGGTCGCCGAGATGTCTCGCCTGGCCCCTTGGATACTGCACAGTATTCACAGGAGGTTTCTGCTGGTCAGCCCAAGTTGGGCTACGTCTCCTCTGCTACGGAGGATGACGAGTATCTTGAAGGTGATGGGCCTCCTCGTCAGTCTTGGGGCAGGCTTTGGATTTCGTCTTTGGCTTATTGCCTGACGTTCAACCTTCCGACCAGCCTTCTGTGACCGTCCGGCCGCGGTCCACTGTGGAGCGCCGTAACCCTGTTGAGCCTTCTAGCTCCGGGGCTTTGCGTCCTCAGCAATCGGCTCAGGTTGTTGAGACTTTCCAGGGCTTATATGCCAAAATGCGTTCTAAGGCCCTCAAGGGTTCCTTCTTTTCTAGAGCTGATGCCTTTCTGCCTCCATCGCGGTTTCGTGTTTACGATTCCGTCTCTCCACCAGTCTTCCAAGGGATGACTACTGTGGATGAGGATTCTTCTTCCCTCGGGTTGACTAAGCCTAAGTCGGCAGTTCTCCCGATGTCGGTAGTTGAGTCTATGGTGGGCCTGTCCCGAGAGATGCTGGGTCTGTTATCTCTCGCGGACCATGTCGTCGCTGCTCTGGCTGAATATTTTCAACAGGGGAGTTTGATGACGGTCAGGCGCCTTTTCGCGTTTTGTCCCAGGCTCTTATGAACTTGACACACGCTCACGCCTGTAACACGGCTAATTTGGAGCTGGCACGCCGGGATGCGGTGTTGGATTCTTTACCATCCCTTCATTCTGAGCAGCGTGCTGTTCTGAGGTCTGCCTCTTTGGTGGGACCTCAGTTGTTCCGTGGAAGCTGTTCGTGGCGAAGTTCTTCGTCATTCGAAGGACCAGCTTTTGCTGAGATAGATTGACCAACCTGCTGCTGCGGGTGTGGGTCATTCCAGGCCTGCCAAGCGTGCTGCTGCGTCTGCCTCGTTGGTGGCTCCGTCTGCTCCTTCTGCTCATAAGAAGCGCTGACGTGGCCAGGCTCGCTGGCAGCCTCAGGCTGGAAAGTCTCAGGACTCTGTCACTTCCCGAGGTGGTTTCTCCTCTCGGGGGCCTCGTCGAGGCCGCAAGTGAAGGTTCTCACCTCGATTCGCCTCCAGTCGGGGGAAGGCTATCGCTGTTTTACGACCGTTGGACAGAGATAACGTCGGACTCTTGGGTCCTCGACGTCATTCAATCCGGTCTGCGACTGTCCTTCCATCGGCACCCCAGTTTATCTTGGGTGCCCCTTCCGACTCAGGTCCCTTCCGATTCTCTGTGTCGGTACCTTCTGGTGCAGGAGATCGACAATCTCCTCACCAAAGGGGCGATCGAGGTGGTCAGGAACACCCTTTCACCGGGGTTTTACTCGAGACTTTTCTTGGTGCCGAAAAAAACGGCCAATATCGTCCTGTCATCGATCTGAGTACCCTGAACGAGTACATAATAGCTCCTCATTTCAGTATGGAGACTTTCCGGTCGGTTCGACGTTCAGTTCATCAGGGCGATTTTGCGGCCAGTATCGACCTGAAGGATGCCTACTTCCATGTACCCATTCATCTGGCGTAACGGAAATACCTTCGGTTCTCGTTTCGGGATCGAGTTTTTCAATTCAGAGCTCTCCCGTTCGGTTTGAACCTGGCTCCTTGGGCCTTCACCTGACTGATGTCACAGGTGCTTGCTTTCCACCGCACTCAGTCGGCAGTGACTTCGTCAGCCTACCTAAATGACATCCTCCAACGGCACCACGATGCTGCTGTTCTGGAGTTTGATGTCCGGCAGTTTCTTTGCCTGCTAGCGTCGCTGGGTTTCAGAGTCAATCGCGAGAAGTCGGATCTTCTTCCTTCTCAGCGATTCCGTCATTTGGGGATGGATTTCGACACTCTTCACAATGTAGTGTCGGTCCCCCAGGCTCGGGCGACGATTCTTTCCGCCTTGACTCGGGACCTGCTTCAATCTTCATCGGTCTCGGCCAGGACTTTCCTTCGGATGCTGGGCCTTTGCGGTTCGGTGACAGATCTCATCCCGCTCGGTCGCTTGTTTGTCCGACCTCTCCAACACTTCCTGTTGGATCATTGGCGTCCAAATGTAGATCTGCTGGACCTGGAACTCACTATTCCTCGGTCTCTGCTTTGTCACCTCCGCCCTTGGGCAGATATTCCCTGGCTTACACAGGGTGTTCCGTTGGATCTTCCTTTGGCCGATCGCATCCTTACTGCGGATGCCAGCGATCGGGGATGGGGTGCGACGTTGGATCCTCTCGGTCTGTCTACTCACGGAGAGTGGGACAGCGAGCAAGTGGGCCTTCATATCAACCAGAAGGAGCTCCTTGCTCTTCTGTTGAGTTTTCGGCTTTGGATCCCTCATCTGTCGGACCATGTCGTCCTACTTCTTTCGGACAATTCGACAGTAGTGGCCTACATACGGAATCAAGGAGGCACACATTCGATTCCCATGTATCGGCTGTCTCGGGATCTTCTTCTGTTGGCACGGGATGTGAATGCTCGGGTGTCCATTCGACACATTCCCGGGCGTCTCAACGTCCTAGCAGACTCCCTGTCCCGACGCGACAGTGTCCTTCCAACTGAATGGATGCTACATCGGTCGGTGTTTCAGGCGATTTGCGAGCAGTGGGGTCGTCCTCAGGTCGACCTTTTCGCTACTCGCTGGAATCATCAGATAGAGACCTTTGTGTCCCCTTTTCCAGATCCTCTGGCATTTGCAGTAGACGCTCTGTCTCTGGACTGGACAGGTTGGATCGGCTATGCCTTTCCTCCTGCACCGATTCTTCCTCAAGTATTAGCGAAGATTCGAGCTTGCAGTTGTAGGATCATTCTGATCACACCCCTGTCTCCACAGAGGGTGTGGATCAATCTGCTGCGGCCTCTATTGGCCGATCGACCGATTCGTCTACCTGTACGTCGCGATCTTCTTTCACAGGGTCGTCCCAGGAAGTATCACAACAACCTGGCGAGCCTGTCCCTTCACACCTGTCTTTTATCAGGTCCAGTCTCCGACGTAGAGGTTTTTCGAGACGATCAGTGGAGTGCATTTCTGCATCGCGGCAACATTCCACTGGCATGACTTATGCCGCCAAGTGGAAGGTTTTCTGCCGCTGGTGTTCAGATCACAATGTGAATTACCATGATCCGTCAATCACTCAAATTGCGGATTTTCTGGTTTTTCTTTTTGACTCCAAGGGCCTCCAGCCTATTACGATTAAGGGCTATCGGTCTATGCTGTCTGATACTTTCTCTTATGTGGGAAAGCGGTGCATCGGTCGTAATCTTTTTCTCTCCAAACTTATTCGGCACTTTTCTTTGAAGAGGCCTCGAGTTTTGCGTCTTACACCCAAGTGGAACTTGGCATGGGAGTTGCACTGTTTGGAGGGGGCACCATTCGAGCCTTTATCTGAGACCGACATGCGTTTTCTCACCTATAAGACGTTTTTTCTTCTAGCGTTTGCTTCTGCTCGTCGAGTCAGTGAGCTTCATGCGCTATCTGTTGATTCTGCCTTCTTCCGAAATGAGGCTAACAGTGTCACCTTCACTACTGATTGCTCTTTTCTGGCTAAGAATCAACTTCCTGATTCGGTACCTCCTCCCATCTGCATTCGGGCTCTCCCTGCTGTAGATGGCCGGAGACCTCTTCTTTGTCCCGTTCGTGCGATCAAGACTTACATTACTCGCACTCAGTTCATTAGGAGGGGTCGGAAGAGATTCTTTCTGTCTCTCATTCCTAAGAGGCAGTCTATCTCTTCCCATTCTATTTCCAGGTGGATCTGTCTTGCAATCAAGCTGGCTTATTCTCACTTGTCTGCGTCGGATCTTGTTTCGAACCGGCTTAATGCTCATGAGGTTCGTGCCATTTCTACATCCTGGACGTTCTCCAATTCTGTTTCGCTCCGGAATGTTATGAATGCGGCTTACTGGAGGAATGCTTCTACCTTCTCCTTTTATCTCCACCACCTTCAGCAGCAATCTGAGGACCTTTATTCTTTAGGCCCTCTCGTTGCTGCTCAGGCTGTTGTGCACCCTCATTAAAATTGTTTTTGTCGAGGTTGCGCTTCGCTCAGCCTTGTTCTTTTCAGGTGCCTTCTCTCTATCTTCATTACAGGTTTTCGTTTTTGTTCTCTGCCATCCTTGCTTTCGTTCTGCTACTCTTGTTGGTATTGGTTATGTGATTCACCTCCTCCTATTGTTTATTCAGCCAATTGTAAACAATTGTGAGTAGGTTGAAAAGAAATTAAAATTTTTTAGTAAATTTTGTTTCTTAACATACCTACCACAATTGTTTACTGGAGGCCCACCCTCCTTGGGGATATCTTTGATATCGATGCCTCCCCGCTTTATAAATCACAAATTTCTCGTTGGCGGAAATACGGAATTGACGTCACGGTTGTTGCGCATGCGCTCGGTAAACGCAAGAGGTGTGCAGAGAGAGTACCTGTAATTTCGAGCGCCGGTCTCGCTCGACCCTTTTTTCGATCTTTTTCGTGCTTTTGCACTCTAGTACTTTTCCAACTCGTTTGGAAAAGATTCTAAAAGCTTGAGTTAGTTCCAAAGTAGGGCTTGCACTTATGTTACAGCCAATTGTAAACAATTGTGGTAGGTATGTTAAGAAACAAAATTTACTAAAAATTTTTAATATTTTTGTTGTTGTCTTCACACCTTCTCCAATTTGGGCACACCTGCAAACGGTGTGAAATTAGGGTAATCTAAAGGCCTGACTGCATGGGATTGGTTTCAAGGCACAATTTTTATTGCAGAAGAAAGTATTTTTAAGGGCTCATGAAGACCACCTCGACCAGCCATTCATGACAAATTAAATTCAGATTTGGCAAGTGATTTCACACCCAACAGGTCATCCTCCAAATGAGTTTATTACTCAGCTGTAAATGTTGAAATAGTATCACTTGTTTCATTTTTGTTTACAAAAAAATAAATAGAGGATATTCACGAAAATTTGATGAATACCGAAAATATCTTGTGAGTGGCTGCAAAGAAATATGAGGATCTTCACGAGCGACGCAGTCGCGAGTGAAGATCCTCATATTTCTTGTAGCCACGAACGAGATATTTTCGGTATTCATCAAATTTTCGTGAATTTTCTTTTTATTTAATGCTCTACGACTACAAACTCTCCAATTTGTGGCCTTTATTTGCCATTAAGGCGCAAAATTTATGTGCCGAACCGGCGTCCATACAAAAATTACAACAACCAAACTCCAACCATTGGAATGTGTGAATATCCGCACAAAAAGTAGTCCCGTCTTATTTCTCCCCTAACTTTACGATTTACCAAGGCTGGCGAATTGAAATAATCGCAATGTGTTTCGAAGAAATAGAACAATAACAAAAAATACCACTTTCTTATTTTCAATAACAAGACACGTCATTTTATTTTTTTTGAACTCAATGCACTGAAGACGTGTGAAGTTGAACTGAAGAAATTTGAAAGTGATTTCGGCTTTTCGCTGGAAGGTGAATGAGAAAGTCAAACTTTGAAACCGCTGATTTAATGAATTGATTTAGTCACTGTCACTATCAATTATTCGAATTCGTTTGTATTTGGGACTCTGGAATTCATTACTGATGTGCTGACTCGTTTAAAGTACATGTGATTCGTCATCCGAACCTACGATGAAATATCGATTTCTAAATATCATTTTGATATTTCGTTTTGCCGACCGACAGGGGAATATGACTTAATTTTTCAGCGTGAATTGATGCCTGAGCATTAAATAAATCTCTTTATTAAAAAAAAATCATGTTAGACACATCCTAAAAGGCGTAATGAAACTTTTAACCCTTAGTGACCTACTGTCAATTCCAACTTTGATACTCTTATTGCAACAAAACAGGTGCCCTAACATGCAATATCTAGGTAAATTTACAAGTTGGATTTTAAGTACCTTGATAGTTGTTCCTACTCAAGTCCTGTCTAAAGGCAACCACGACTTGCCAAAAAACCACTGAAAGGTACTTAACCCTTTGAGACTTTAATTATCCTGACGTTCAAACGTCACTGGGAATTCATTTGCTTCAACGTTTTTCAAAATGCGACGATAAACGTCGGAAAGTATAAATAACAAGATTTTTTTTACATTAGTGATAAACTGGTTGAGGGCTAGATTATTTTTGGTGGTCAGAATTTGTTATTCAAAACTTGTTTTATTACAAATTATTGGAGAGTGCCCACAGGCACTCTCCAATAATTTGTAATAAAACAAATTTATATAAACAAAATAATATTTGTGTTCGACTGAATATGAAATATAAACAAGGAAAGTATTGGCTTTTGCTCTGGTATCCTCATTTTTTGAAAGCCCTGATGACTTCTAGTACTCAACTAGTTAAGAAGTCTTGACAGCAGGATTATATTAGTATTTTAAGCTACGATAACATATGGTCCAGCATTTGTCACTTAGCGCCATTAAGGAGAAAATAGGAATTCAGGTTAAAACTTTGAAAAATCAGAAAATAATAACAAAACAAATGACCACCAAGTATCGACGCGATGTTTGAAATCGAACATCATAAGACGTACAAAAGTATCAAAGGGTTAAAATCAACTTGCAAATTTACCCATACTGTTAACACTATGAACACTGATGGTATATTCCATACCAGTCCAGATCCATCATCTGGTAGAGTCTATATTATTTACTTGGGGGGGGGGGGGGGGGGGGGGGGAGGGGGGGGAAGGCCAAGAAATATTTTCATCATGTAACCCCAAGGCTGCACATTGAATTTCTTGATTGGTCTACCACACAAATTCACTGAGTGACTATCTACTTTATGAATTCATGTGTTATAACAATCCAAGGCCAGAAAAGCTAGCTGCCTTTCGGATTCAATGGGTTAAACTTTTAAAGTGCAACAGAAGTGCATCAAGATATATATATATATTATAATACAAGTAAACACTCTGAATTAAATTATTACAATTGAAATGAATTATCTGTCACTTTATCTGAGTATGAATATTTTGTATGCAACTTATCATACCCATTCCAAAATCTTACTTTGATAAAATGGCAGATAATTCATTTCAATCCTTATTTATACCCCCCGCAAACAAAGGGGGGGGGGAGGGGGTATATAGGAATCACCCTGTCCATCCGTCCGTCCATCCATCTGTCCGTCCATCTGTCCATCCGTCTGTCCATCCTTTTAAGCGCAACTCCTCCTAAACCGTTTGAAGAATTTTCATGAAACTTTACACAATGGAAGAACTCCATATGAAGATGTGCATGAAGCAATATAATTCCGTTCTGACATTTCCAAGGGGAGATAATCTAACTTATACATTTCAGGCACGGGGGGTATCACTTTGTGAGCTTGCTCACAGTATCTCTAGTTAAAATGGCCAATAGAAATGGAAATTTGGATGTCCAAAATTTACCAAACAGTAAGACAGTGTCCTACATGTAACTGAATGTTTGTTTTATTGAAAGATACAGTACTGAACAGAGGTGTATTTAAATTATACAAAATGCTCACCTTAATTTTAGGTAGGATGGCTTTCTTCATCTGCAGCATTTAATATTTTTATACTGTACCAATGACCCAGACTTAGCTGGTGCTAACTCTAACAAAACCAGGGCCAAACACAAATTTTGCCCCCCAATCCCAAAAATTTGCATCCAAAACAAAAAGAAATCATGTCCTAAAGGACCTCCATACTACGCCTCTACTGCGCATGCGCAGTGACGCAGTCGTCCCGAAATTGGCGCCAATTATCATTCTCTGTTTGGCCCTTCATCAGTCAACATCTCACTGATCTTTGTGCTTGTAAATCTCAGTTTAAAGGATGCCAGACACGTAATTTTTGGAGAAAATGTGATTCTAAGGAGGATAGAAGGAGGAGAGGAAAAAGAAGTGGCAAAAAATAATCAGGGCTGTACTTAAAATTTTTTGATGAAATTATGTTAAGTTGCCTATTTTCGAGGCATGGGCCTCTTGTTGTCATTCTTGCTAATTGTTGCACTGCTTATTCAGTGTTTCCTCTCCCCTAGCCTTCTAAAGTCCCCCCTGGCAATTCTCCCATGCTTTTGGCATATTTTTGAGAAATTTCATTTCTAAAATTTCCTGGGAGAGTTGCTTGGTTACAGAATGTTTTCTGTTATTTTCCCCATAGTTACGTTTTCACCCATGAGTGTATAACGTTTGTGTTCTGCATCTTCCATCTGATGTTCTACAGATTCTCCCCTGGGAGTCTCTGTTTTGCATCAGATAGAGTGTAATTGATGACTGATTCCGGGCCAGTTTTTTCAGTGCCTGGAGTCATGTTTTCTAGTGTGTTTACACTGTTTGTTTTCATTGGCAACAGCCTTTTTTGGGGGGGGGGCTGTTTGCCTTTGTGGTAGTTTATCTCATTATAAGATACATTTATATTATCCGAAAGTGTCTCATTAATTATTTTATATAAATTTAAAATTTTTGACCACACTTTGCCATCGGATCCATCGGGGCTCAACGTTACTTTTCAGCAACTTGGGCTTCTCTGAAAAAATATTTTTTCAAAATTATTTTGTTTTGCAATTGTTTTTTCATTTATTAATGGATCATGTTATTATGTATCTTTGTGTCAGGGGTTTTTGCGAGTAACTAGGACTTATTGTTGTTCTTTCACAATGAAGGGACGTTGTTCAAATTGTAATAGGAAGAAATCTTCCTCTGACTTTCATGATCATTGTATTAATTGTAGTCAGTGTTCTCGCATTAATCCCTGTCCTATATGTGAACATTGGGATGAGAAACATTGGAAACGTGTGTCACGATATGTTGTTTCTGGAGAAAGGGCGATGCCGGCTCTTTCTCCACAAGGTCACTCTACTCTCTCAGTTTCTATTTCAGAGGAACCAGAACAGGGTGATGTTTCCATGTTATCTTCTTCAAGTGTGCGTCCGTCGTCACAAATGAATTCAGAGCTAGCGGCAAAAGTGCTCATGGAGATTAGACAAATGTCGTCCGCTAGCTCGCCCGGTGTAGCGTCCATTCACCGAATGGTTCGGCAGCCGGGTTCGTCCGATGCGGTCCAAGAGGAAATTTTGGGTGATGCGAGCACTATAAACATAATAGATGCACACCCAGTGACGGCGGATAGTAAGCGAGAACGGAGGAAGCCTTTTAGTCCGGTTCCTAGCTCGTCCAGGTCCAGCCGGGCCGCGAGCGAGAGAGGTCCCTCTCTCGTACAACAACATCTGGGACCAGATGTTGTGGTACAAAATGTGTCTTTAGCGGAGCATACGTCCGTCGCTCGGGACGCTCCGTTGTATAAGCAGTCCGCAGAGACTGTTAAGGCTTCCTCTTCTCGTCAGCGCACACGACCGCACCTTGGCTGCGTGACCGCCGATATATTACCAGCTTCGCCGATGAAGGATTCTTCGGCGACCAGGTCACACCATCCGGCAGCCAGGGATTCGAGACCGATGGACTCCGGACGTTCGCATAGGAAAAGTATGCAGGAGCCATCTGATGCGGAGCTGCCCTCGGCGAAGCAGCGAAAGACTGCGCCTCCGCAGGTCTCGACGCCGGACATTCTTGTGCAGATAGCACAGCTTATCGCAGCATCCCAGCAGCCGACAGAAACGGTGTCGGATCGAGAATTATCCGACGCCGCTGGGTCGGTACGCTCTGCCGAAGCATCGGGGGCGGATGACCGGGAACATCGTGAGGTCCGACCGGATGGTGAAAGGGATACGGATGACTTGGAGCTATCCCTTTCGGAACAACATAAAGCTGCCGTGGACTTCATCCGGCACTTTCTCCCTCAAGTTGTTCCGTCGGGCCAGACTGCTGCGCTTCCGGACAAGAGAATTATAGCGTCATTGGACTCTGAATTTTTTGAGCAGTTCAGGGACATCGCTCCCGAGTTTCCGTCGCAGTCCAATAATGTTGCTAGAACATTTGAATTATTGAACGACGCTATATTTAAACTTGCTTCCAGGACGGGGAAAGCAGGTTTCTTGTCCGCTAATACTCTCAACCTGCCTTTCATTAATGCAAGGAATAAATTCGATACGGCAGGACAGGGTATACCGAGAGTTCCTCTGCGTATGGACGACGAGGCGGAAGACTTAGAGCTATCATTACCGTCGTCAGCTTCTATTCCAACCGCGGTGTTGGAAACAGCTATTGCGTCTAACAGAGCCAATTTAGATGCCTTATCTTACGCAGATCACCTTACTAAGGCGTTATCACTGCGCCTTCAAGGGGAAGAGTTTCAGGATATACAATCCTCTTTAAGACTTCTTTCAAGGGCAGTAGCTTATTCCACGTGTAACTCCGCCCTTTCAGTGGCAAATCTGGAGTTGGTTAGACGTGACGCAGCCCTAGCTACATCCACACTAGTGGATTCTAAGGTGAAGAACTCTCTTAGAGTCGCTTCGGTCTCAGGAGAACTTCTCTTTGACGGCAAGCTTTCCGCTATTTATGATAAAATTAAAAAGAAAGCTAATGATTCTCTGTTGTTCAGATCGGCTCCTAAAAAGTCGGATACAGCAGACACGAATAAGACAGGCACTTCTGGGTCTAATGCGCCCAAGAGAGGTTCCTATAGAGGTTCCGGTGCGTCCTCTTGGTCTTATTCGAGAGACCGTCAGGATAGCGACTCTCGTTTGGGACGTCCTTCAGGCCGGGACAATCGGTCGGACGCCCCGAGGTCGACGAGGCGAGGTGCGGGTCGTGGAAGACGTGGTTTCTCCTACCGCAGGCCTCGCAGGTCCAGGAGGTGATGGCTTAAACCTCTATCGCGTTCCGGTTGGCGGAAGGTTGTCGAGTTTTTCACAAGAGTGGGCGTCGATTACGGACGACCCTTGGGTGAGAGGAGTGACTTCGGAAGGTCTAAAGATATCCTTCAAACGAAAGCCTCCATTAACTCGAAGTCCAAAGTGGACTCATCTTCCGTCAAATCCACAGAAAAGAGACGCTCTGTTATCAGAGGTGCAGTCTCTTTTAATGAAGAACGCGGTAGAGGTCGTAGAAAACCAGGAATCTCTGGGATTCTACAGCCATCTGTTTCTGGTTCCGAAACCAGACGGCTCGTTCCGTCCAGTCATAGATTTGAGCTGGATAAACAGGCTGATCGTCGCTCCGAAGTTTTATATGGAGACGATTCGATCGGTCAGAGCGAGTATTCGGGTGAACGATTATGCAACGAGCATAGATCTCAAAGATGCGTACTTTCA
Organism: Pictodentalium vernedei; assembly: GCA_031216915.1. Lineage (NCBI taxonomy): Eukaryota > Metazoa > Mollusca > Scaphopoda > Dentaliida > Dentaliidae > Pictodentalium > Pictodentalium vernedei. The sequence continues at coordinate 86,950,805 of CM062294.1, forward strand.
CGTCATGGTACATCCGACATTCCGAAAGTATCTAAGCTTTGCAGTCCTGGGAGTGGTGTATCAATTCCGGGCGATGTGCTTTGGATTGAATCTAGCACCCTGGGCTTTCACTCGGGTAATGAACTCCGTAATGATCTAATTCCGAGCTCATTCGTCTGTGGTAACGTCGGCCTACCTGGACGACATTCTTCAGAGGTACGGCAACGAGTTAACGCTTCAGAACGATGTTCAGAATCTTCTTCTATTGCTCCGACGTCTCGGTTTTATAGTAAACGAGGAGAAGTCGGATCTGGTGCCGTCCAAGTCATTCACTCGTCTGGGAATGAGCTTCGAGACGCACAACAATCTCGTTCGTCTGCCGTTAACCAGAGCAAAATTAGTCAGTTGTTACGCTCGCTATTGTCTGCACGCAGACAAAGTCACGGCGAGAGAATTTATGAGACTGATAGGTCTGTGCGGAGCCGCCGCGGATCTCATTCCGATGGGGCGGCTACGCACACGTCCTCTTCAAATTTTCCTGACTCAGAATTGGAGTGTGAAAATTCATTCGCTCGATGTAGACGTTCTCTTGTCAGATCAAGTGAAACAAGAGATTCAGACTTGGGCAAACATTCAGTGGTTAACTCAAGGAGTTCCACTGCAGTTGCCGGATCCGAGTTTTACCGTTATGACGGATGCCAGTCAAACAGGTTGGGGTGCATCATTAATCCCAACGGATTCGAGATGCCAGGGTCTTTGGGATCCGCAATTCCTGTGCAAGCACATAAACATCAAGGAAATGATGTCAATTTGGCTTGCGTTACGTCACTGGATGGACATTATTCACGATGCTCATGTCCAAATCCTATCCGACAATACGACAGTAGTGGCGTATATACGGAATCAGGGAGGCACTCATTCAGTTCCGTTGTTCAATCTAACGGAAAGAATCCTTCTGTTTGCGTTAGAACATCACGTTCTTTTTTCGGTCCGTCACATACCGGGTCGTCTGAATGTGCTAGCAGACTCCCTTTCACGAAAGGGTCGCTTGTTGCCGTCGGAGTGGACTCTCAACAAACAAGTATTCAATCAGATTTGCTACCAATGGGAACGGCCAATGATAGACTTATTTGCGACACATCTCAACAATCAGTTGCAGACGTATGTGTCTCCGTGTCCGGATCCAAGAGCATTTGCAGTAGACGCTCTGTCGATCCCTTGGGACGGAATGATAGGATATGCGTATCCTCCAGCGCCGTTAATTCAACAAGTATTGCTAAAGATAAAACAATCTCAATGCAAGATTCTGTTGGTAGCATCTCTGTCGCCACAGAGACCGTGGATAAATCTACTCAGGTGTCTGTTGTGGGACCTACCGCGGAAGCTTCCTCCACGAGAGGATCTTCTTTCGCAGGGGAAATCGCGCCAACTCCATCACAACCCGCAAGGTCTCAACCTTCACGTTTTTCCGTTGTGCGGTCCTTCTTGCATGGCAAGCACTTTACAGGACGAGCAGTGGACGCGATTTCTAACTGTAGGAGGACCTCCTCTTCGCTAAACTATGCGGCTAAGTGGAAGGTTTTTCGTCGTTGGTGTAGGGATCATTCTGTAGATATATTTGATCCCTCTATACCAGACATTGCAAACTTTCTAGTATACTTGTTTGACGAAATCAAACTGCAGCCTGTTACTATAAAGGGTTATAGATCTATGTTATCTGATACCTATGCACATCATGATAGTTTACAAATTGGATCTAATGTCTCTTTATCGAAGTTGGTTAGAAACTTTTCGATAAATAGACCCAGAACTCTTAGATTAATTCCTAAGTGGAATTTAGCTTGGGTTCTCCTTAAATTGAAGGAAAAGCCATTTGAACCTCTTGGGACAGTAGATTTCAAATTCTTATCTTATAAGACAGCTTTTCTCTTAGCTTTCTCTTCTGCCAGAAGAGTCAGTGAGCTTCATGCACTATCGGTGGATGATTCTCATTATCGTAGTGTTGGGAACACTATCACCTTCACTACTAATGTGGGTTTTTTAGCTAAGAATCAGGCTCCTAATAAATATCCGGAACCTATTGTTATTAAGGCTCTTCCGTCTTCTGATGGGCGTAGGCCTTTACTCTGTCCTGTTAGAGCACTACGTATCTATAAACAGAGATCTCAGTTTATCAGAAAGGGACGGAAACGTTTCTTTCTGTCTTTGATGCCTAATAGAAAGGACATTTCAGTCCATTCTATTGCTAGATGGATTCAGTTAACTATCCGTACTGCTTATGAAGATTTATCTTCTTCTCAGCAGTCTGTGCTTAAGATTTCTGCTCATGAAGTAAGAGCTCTTTCTACTTCCTGGGCTTATGCTAATAGTGTTGCTATTACAGATTTAATGAAGGCTGCTTATTGGTCTCAGCCATCCACATTTACAAATTTTTATCTCAGAAATATTGAGTCCATTTCTGGAGACCTGCATTGTTTAGGTCCGTTATCTGTTGCTCAGAATGTCGTCCACTAAACAGTTGCAACTATAGTTATGCAGGCTTTCTGTTCCGGCAGTGACTCCGTCCGGCTGCCCTCTTCGCTCTGGGCTATTTGACCCAGGGCAAGGGGAAGGGGGGGGGGGGGGGGGGGGGGGCGGGTGTTCCCTTAGGTCACCTGCTTTATAGTGAAAAGCAAGGGAATGCCTCCTCCAAGTCAGTATTTCTGAGTCGCTTCCGGGATGGTTTTAAAGTGTAATATTAATGTTTAAATTCATTCATGTCTTATTTTTAAAGTGTAGCTCGGTGTGAAGCATTTGTATATGTCAAGTGTCAAACGGGCTTTAATATACAATACTCGGACACTTTTAAATGATTATAAAGAGTCTCAGTTCTCTGGACTACTTTATTTATTGGCTTGCTTTAAAAATAATTAGTATAAGGGTTATACTGGATGTTAATAGAGAACATGAATGTTATTGTGCTCAATTATTAAGGGTAGTGTATCTTTCTAATTTAATATTAAATAAGAAAGATACATGTAAAGCCTAATACTCCTTTTCTCCTTAAGGGGTTACCTCTTTACTATATAGTTGAGCTTATTGGATTTTCCTCTATGTCCTAGGCCCTCCAGCCTGTTTACTATTCAGCTAAGTCTGGGTCATTGGTACAGTATAAAAATGTTAAAAAATTTATAGTAATTTATATATTTTTTATACTTACCAATGACCCAGACGGGGATGGCCCTCCCTGGAGTTGGGAACTCTTGCCTCCCCGCTGAGTACATAGCGCTGACCAGGCACTGCCAGTAAGAATGATAATTGGCGCCAATTTCGGGACGACTGCGTCACTGCGCATGTGCAGTAGAGGCGTAGTATGGAGGTCCTTTAGGACATGATTTCTTTTTGTTTTGGATGCAAATTTTGGGGATTGGGGGGCAAAATTTGTGTTTGGCCCTGGTTTTGTTAGAGTTAGCACCAGCTAAGTCTGGGTCATTGGTAAGTATAAAAAATATATAAATTACTATAAATTTTTTTAACTTTCCTAGTAATAACACCTTAAAATGTGTCTCATTTCACAAGAATCTGTTTGATTCATGCGATCTCACTGTGAGAATCCATGTTTGGTTCTTTATTTAGAATTTGCCAGTACTCTTATACCCTTGTCAGTTCATTTCAGCCAGTGAATATTTTACAGTAAACAGACCTCATATATATTTACCAGAGGTTAAACCTTTATGTTCCAGGGTTGTTTGCTTTCTTGCCGTACATGTAGAACATGTTCCGACATGCTGGCATTTGGTGGCCTTGCTGATGGAAATTACAGTACCTTAGCAGGGATCTATAGTGAAGTCTTTGCTGCCTTTTTAGATGTTTTTTAGCATACTGTTTTTTGCCTACACACTGCTGCTAAGTCCAAGTGTTCTTGCCTTATTATGAAGGAGCAAATAATAAGATTTAAGGACACTTTCAGAATCTGACAAGAATCAAATAAACATTTTGTGAGAATCAAACTTGTTTCCCTTGCAAGAATTATTTTTGAGAAGCAATTGTGATTCTCGCTTGAATTTTAACCCTTTACCCAACAGTATTTTTAAAAAATAAATTAAATTTCACATTTTTTTAAAACAAATTTCACAATTTTTTATTAAAACCATTCAAATATGGCTATCATTAGAAACTATTTGTATGGTTTTATTGAGACACTCCCAAGATATTCTTGGTTGTGGTATGCTTATTCTGGTTAATTTTCTAGCCGGTTTTGACCGCTATGTTAGGTAAAGGGTTAAGCCATGAATTAACACTGTGAGTCTGTCAGAGAAGATATAATTGTGAATTATTTCTCCATCAACCCACCACACCAATACAATGTGCCTTGCTCCATACAAACCTCTCTTCTTGGAAAAAAGGAGTTTTGAAGGGTTTTTTTTATATGTGCAAAGCATGAATTTCTTATTTTGTTTTATTCCTTTTTCTACCAAGTTATGATGTATTCCAACATCTACGGTACATAACGTCATGTTATAATATTTACTTGGATGGTCATTTGAATACAGAAGTTGTAGATTTAATTCTTTACAACTGTTCAGGAGCTGGACTGTCTATAATGTCAGATTACATTGTCCTTTCAGTTATTTGAAGACTGTTTACGCCAGAGTCAGTTTGAAGCATTTGATACAAGTACACATGAAGGTCACTGGAGAACATTAACACTGAGGGAAACAAGAAATGGTGACTTGATGGCGATTCTTCGGCTGACTGATTACACAGGTCTGTCAAAGGTAATCTGAAGGCTTTATTTTCCATGTACTGATTGTTTGACCATCATCAATGGTCCTTTCTTTTCACTTACACCATCTCATCTGATATGACTGGACTTGTTAGGAAATGAAGAGAAGATAGAACCAGCCGACTGCCTTGCAAATAAAGTTGGCAAATGGAATGGGCTCAATCTCTGTTATTGAAGTACCTAGAAGACGCCATAAGCAGCACTGATAGGAAAACAGACAAGATAGAAATTAAACATAAAGACCAAGAACATTAGAAATGAGTCGAAAAATTAGGCTCTGCTATTGAAAGTGCTTAGAAGTGTTGGAAATTTAACCCTTAAAGGCCTGTTTCCAATTTTTACGACCTCAGAACAGGTGCCCCTTACATGTCATCATGAGGAGGTCCTGTTGACAAGAGACACATTTGGTAGGCAGTGGTTTCTAGGCAAGCCATGGCTGCCTGTTAAGGCAGTCAAGACTTTACTTGAAATCTCTGCTAAGCCACTGGACATATAGAGGCTGTGGCCTGGTGGGAATTCAGGATACTTGTCCAGGCCCTTAAACATTAAAACTTCTATTTCAGTCACATTGAAGCACTTGAAAAATGGACTTTCTTTGAAAAAGGCAAGGAAAGTCCTTGAAGAATAAATTTAGGAAATTGCTTGGTTTGTATTGTATACCTGAAAGCTGGGGTGTTGGTGTATGTTTGGTTGTGTAAATTGTGCTCTGAAATAATACCTGTTCCTACCCTGGTCCTTTGGAAACACACTGAGAGAGCTTCCCAGTGATAACCGTCATTGTGCTGGTATTAATGGTTTAAAATACAGTACTGTGGCTGTGGACTAGTCACATTGCACAGGTGAAGAATATTTCGACGGATGCAATAATATTAGATTCCAAACACTAATTACAGGAATAATATAATAAATAAATTTCATTAACCCTTTACCCAACGAATCGGCCGCATCTGTCCACGTAATATGCAAATTCAGCAGTTGAAAAAATATTATTTTTAAAAATTTTTTAACAAAACCATATCATGTGACCCCTCGTTGGAACGAGCTGACCCCTCATTGGAACGAGAATGTCCCCTTTTGGTTGAAATCGGTCATCTGTGATGGCTATGTGGGCCCGAAGCCCAAAAACCTTTAGCGCAGTCTACAGGGCGTATTTATGAAGGGATTTTATTGTAACTTGGTAAGATGACTCTATATAATGTCTAGATGAGAACGTCCTATTTTGGCCGTGATTGGTCAACCAGCAGCACAGGCATGTGACCTAGATTTGTTTAGCACAGTCAACAGTTCATATTTATGAAGCAATTTCATTGTAACTTGGAAGGATAACTTGGTATGATGTCTAGATGAGACTCTCGTATTTTGGTCACGATTGGTCAGCTGTTACCGCTGCCTGGTCACTTGATTTCAATTCCTTTTGCTCTGCTTACAGGTAATTTTTATGAAGGGATTTCATTGTAACTTGGTAGGATAACTTGGTATGATATCTAGATGAGACTCTCCTATTTTGGTCATGATCGGTCAGCTGTGACAGACGAACCATCACATGCACTAGATTCCTTTAGCAAAGTTTACAAGTTATATGTATGAAGAGATTTCATTGTAACTTTGTAGGATGACTCATTTTAGAATGATTGCACTGTAACTTGGTAACTTTGGTTGACATATGTTAACTGTTAGGGCCACATCAACCCAGGTCTTAATTCTTTAGTACAGTATACACTCAAATTATTCTTATTGAAAACAGAGCTAACAGGGAACAGAAATTAACATATTCTCAATTATCACAATTCTTGTCTTATTTCATAATCCTTTCATAAACATTGGAACATTCTCCTTTTCCTCAAAGACTACACACAGTCAAGTTAAGCTGGAGTGTCATTGACACTTTCATTTATTATTAGCCCGACTGTTTACAGTGAGGGCAAAAGTAATGACTTTTGTCCGTCCGTCTGTCCATCTGTCCGTCTGTATTTTTCTATTAACATTTAGAGTTTTGGTTAAAGTTTGTGGTTAAAGTTTTTTATTCAGCCTTCAAGTACAGACTATACCCGGTATTTCTTGTCTGATCATCATGAAATTTCATATGCAGGTTTAGGTCGTGTCCACATGAGAATGTCCCCTTTTGGTCATGATCGGTCAAAACCCGAAAACCATTAGCACAGTCTACAGGTCGTATTTATGAAGGGATTTCATTGCAACTTCATGTATAATGCCTAGATGAGAACGTCCCTGTTTGGGCATGATCTGTCAACCATGATGGCTGCCCAAGCCCGAAACCCAAAAACTTTTAGCACAGTCTGCAGGTCATGTTTAATATGGACGGATTTCATTGTAACTTGATACGATGACTCTGTATGATGTCTACATGAGAATTTCCCCATTTGGGTGTGATCTATCAACCGTCACGACTGCCCGAGCCAAAAACCCGAAAACATTTAGCACAGTCTACAGGTCATATTTATGGAGGGATTTCATTGTAACTTGACAGGTTGACTTCATATAATGCCTACATGAGAAAGTCCCCTTTTGGATGTGATTGGGCAACTGTGCCGGCTACAGGTGCCCGAAGCCCGTAAACCTTCAGCACAGTCTTCAGGTCATATTCATGAAGGGATTTCATTGTAACTTCGTAGGATCAATCCACATGATGCCCAGATGAGAATGTCCCCTTTTGGTTGTGATCATTCAACCATGATGGCTGCCCGAGCCCGAAAACCTTTAGCACAGTCTACATGTCATATTTATGGAGGGATTTCATTGTAACTTGATAGGTTGACTTCATATAATGTCTAGATGAGAACGTCCCCTTTTGGAAACTGTGACGGCAACAGGGGCTCGAAGCCGGAAAACCTTTAGCACAATCTACAGGTCATATTTATGGAGGGATTTCATTGTAACTTGATAGGCTGACTTCATATAATGTCTAGATGAGATCGTCCCCTTTTGGGCATCTGTGACGGCAACAGAGGCCTGAAGCCTGAAAACCTTTAGAATATTCCACAGGCCATAATTTTGAAGGGATTTCATTGTAGCTTGGTAGGATGACTCCAAGTTTGTGGTTAAAAACCCAGACAAACACCACCACCCCCTACATCCCCCCCCCCCCCTCCCCAATTAGGCTTTTTTTTCTTCTTTTATCCAATATGCATTTTGAGCTATTTACAGTCACTACATGCAGAACCTTTTTTTAAACTTACATAAATACCCCCCCACACACACACACACACACACACACACACACACACACACACACACACACACCCCCCCCGGGGGCCAATTAGGCCCTTTTTTTTTCTTTCGTCAAAAATGCTTTTTTTACAGTTTTGGTTAAGGTTTGTGGTTAAAAACCCAGACAAACACCACCACCTACCCCCCAACCCCATGGTGCCAGGTATTTTTTTCTTTTTCTCTGCTCAAAATGCATTCTGAAGGATTTAGACTGACCACATGTGGAAAAAAAAATGGACTCCCCTAACACACCCCCACTCTCCCTCACACAAATGCATTTATTACATGCAAAAAAGAAAATTGACTCATATAGCCCAACATTGCTTTATGTACTGCATCTTTAATCCTTTACCTAACACAAGTTGAAGCCAACAGTACAAATTATTTTTCTGAAACATCAGATTTTTTCAGTTTTTATTTACTTCTAACCATGGCTTATTACTCCTTATTGGAACAAGCTCATCAAGTTTGTTCCATTAATAGGTCATGAGGTATGTTTTGAAGTAGAAAAATGAAAAAAATAAAATTTAAATAACAAATTTTGTATATCACAAGTGCAGATATGGCAGATTCGTTAGGTAAACTGTTAACAAAAAATGGCTCCGACTATTTTGCATCTAAGCATTGCCATTCCTGGGACAGTCGGGCTGCATGCGTGACATCACTCTAGTTTTTATACGCCTGTTTTAAAAAAAACGGGTCGTATTATGGTATACCGTCTGTCCGTCTGTCCATCCAGTCACATGTTGTATGATAACTCAAGAACGCTTTTAGAGATTTTCGTGATTTTTAGGTAGGTGGTGTATATCGATGGAGGGAAGCTCTCTTTCGTTTAGTGTCACCATTCGTTTAGTCATTCCAGAGTTATGGGACTTTATTACTTAGAAAATTGTTGATTTTTTACACGTCGTACGATAATTTGAGAACGCTTTTGAGAGATTTTCGTGATTTTTGGGTAGGTGGTGTATATCGATGGAGGGAAGCTCCCTTTCGTTTAGTGTCACCGTTCGATTAGTCATTCCAGAGTTATGGGACTTTATTATTTAGAAAATTGTTGATTTTTTACACGTCGTACGATAACTCGAGAACACTTCGAGAGATTTTCACGATTTTTTGGTAGGTGGTTTATGTTGATGGAAGGAAGCACCCTTTCGGTTGGTGTCGCTGTTCGATTAGTCATTCCAGAGTTATGGGACTTTATTACTTAGAAAATCGTTGATTTTTTACACATTGTACGTTAACTCGAGAACACTTTGAGAGATTTTTGTGATTTTTATACGCCTGTTTTGAAAAAACGGTTGTATTCCAGTATACCGCTGTCCGCCTGTCCGTACATTCACACGTCGTACAATAACTCGAAAATGCTTTGAGCAATTGTTGTGATTTTTTGATGGAGAGTATATGTTGATGGAAGGAAGCTCCCTTTCAATTTGTGTCACTGTCCGATTTGTCTTTCCAGAGTTATGGGACTTTATTCGACAAAATATAGGCAATTTTCCACATGTCGGATAATAATCTGAAAATGCTTTGAGCAATTTTCATGATTTTTTGGTGGCAAGTATATGTTGATGGAAGGAATCTCCCTTTCTATTTGTATCGCTGTCCAATATGTCATTCCAGAGTTATGGGACTTTATTCGTCAAAATATAAGCAATTTTCCACATGTCGAACAATAACTTGAAAATGCTTATAGCAATTTTCATGATTTTTCTGATTGCAAGTATATGTTGATAGAAGGAATCTCCCTTTCGATTTGTGTCACTGTCTGGTATGTCTTTCCTGAATTATGGGACTTTATTCGTCAAAATATAAGCAATTTTCCACATATTGAACAATAACTTGAAAATGCTTAGAGCAATTTTCACAATTTTTAGTTGCAAGTATATGTTGATAGAAGGAATCTCCCTTTCGATTTGTGTCACTGTCTGATTTGTCATTCCAGAGTTATGGGACAAGTACACATGTATACTCATATTGTGTGCTTCCCTCTTGTAATTAATAACGATCATATGCACTCGTGGCGCAGCTGTTTATTATAATTATTTGTTTGCCATCAAAAGTTCATGTTCTTGGGTTGTTTTGTGTTTTAGGCCTCACAATCTACAGAATAGCATGGGTGGTGGTGTATTTTGTCCCTTGAGTGCAAGAAGGCTTTGCAATGCTAAAACCTTGATGCACTCGAGGGACAGATTTATCAGTTTTGTTAACTCGGGAAAAATATCAGACATAAACCATTTAATTTTAATTTTTGTAAGTTTGCATTGGCTATACAAAGAGAGCATGCCAAAAGGACCAAGTGGGAGGGCCTGAGAAACAGACTTTAGGTCTTTTTGAAGAATTCTGATTGCTTACCCAATTTGTCAGGAAAGAAAGAGCAAAAAATTGGTTTTACCTACATCTTCCCCTTGGGAACCCCAGTAGGTGGTGCAATGCTTGACAACTGTCATAAAAAAGTACTAGTATTTTATGGGTATAATAGGACCTGGTACCCAAGTGCGAGTCCATTCACAGACCTGCTGCCTGTGGGAGATCATTATCAATGACAGAAACCTGTAATTCATTTTTTTAAGAGCACAGAAAAAATTATTTGAGTAGACTGTTTCATTTGTAAGTATCAAAAGATGTTGGGAATCAAGAGCTCCATATTCAAAATGTTGGTGTCAGTTTCATAAGACCCGTATGCATATTTTGCAGAAACTAACCTTTTGGATAGGAATCTGCGAATCACAAATTTCTTTTCGAATCAAATCTCGAATCGAATCATGTCTCTGATATCGACATCGAATCGAATCCTGAATCGAATCTTAAAAGACAAGTTATTTCATATTGCATCAAACGGAAGTTACGGAACACTGTGATGACCCTTACGCGACGGAGTGAACACGTTAAACACCAATAACTAAATATTCTCTGTAGCTCCGTCGCTGAAACAGCTAGGCCTATTGTCCATAGTTTTAGATTTTTGAAGGCCTAACTTGTTACTATTCACGTTCTTAAGACCGTGAATAGTAACAAGTTAGACCTTCAAAAACCAAAACTATGGATAATGTTCTGGGCCAAATTCACACCTTACCTAACAATTAAACATTGTCAGTTACTCAAATAAATAGGAATTGAGCCTACATGAATGAATTTTCTAATGACAGTTTTATCCTATTTTTGTTGGAAATGTAACAAATTGAAGTTAGTACGAGAGATTCGAAAAAATCGAATCCTGAGACTGATTCGGGATCGATCTTGAAGCATACGCATGGTATCGATATCGAATCGAATCTCGAATATTCGCAGGACCCTACTTTTGGAGGTTATTAAAATTTTTGATTTTCCACTTACCGTATATCTCCGTGTATAAGTCGCACCTTTTTGCTTTGAAAAACGGGACCTAAATTGGGGTGCGACTTATACAAAGGTAATTATTTTTCAGCTGTAAAATGTGAACTAAATTGGCGTCACATCGATGTAAAACTTGCCTCAGATAAGGCATGTTGACAACAGATATCACGTAGTTTGATTGTTTTTTTGTTTTTTTGTATCTTTCAATTTCAGAAAATAAAAATAAGATTCTTTTTTTTTGTTACAGTTGTTCATTACGTTTGATGTCAAATTAAAAAAAAATCAGATAATGTGTTGTTTATTTGTCTATTTTCTCCTCAGTGACTGACGACATGCAGTGCATTTTGATATTATGATATGGAAATAATGAATACCGCCAGGTGCTCAATGCGGGCAAACAATCGAAAACGCACAAAAGTAATTATATTTCGGATGGCCAAAGTGTTATTATTATTTCTTTCAAACAAATACCTTTTGTTTCCAACATCTCACTAATATTTCCCACAAGAGTATTTCGCAGTTGCATATCGCCATATGTCAAACATTATGGCTAACAGTTATTTGAGCCAAGCCAATCCGTTTGTTTACAGAATCAACACGTGTGTTTAGAAGGGGAATTCCCTTTGAAGAAGAAACAAGAAATATGTGGTTACTTCCCTTTCATCAGTATTTGTCTTGCTTCAAATAAATGCCGCATTATTGAAACTCCCTTTGAATATCTGTCAGTGTTTGGGTGGGGGTTTACTCACAACAAGCTGATGTGTTGTTTTTGCCCAAAGTAAGAATACCGGTAAGCCATATTAACTATCTTATCAAAGAGATGTTAAAAAAACTTGTCCCCAACCGAATGATATATAGGCAGTGGTGAAAGCAATCTGCCATATACTTTTTTCTGATACTGAGTAAGCAATTACGCTGATAAAATTAAACATTATGGATGCCAAACGAGGAGTAAAAAGAAAATGCCAAAGCTATGAAACCGGTTATAAACTGAAAGTGATTGATTTTGCTGAAAGTAAAGGGAACAGAGCAGCTGAGAGGGAGTTTTCAGTGAGTGAGAAATTAGTACGGGACTGGAGGAAAAGTAAAAGCATTCTCCTAGAAACCAGACGAGATAAGAGGGCAAACCGTGGTAAATCTGCAAATTGGCCCGAGTTAGAGGATGGCCTGTTCACTTGGTTTGAGGATACAAGGGCCCAGGCTTTACCTGTCTCCAGAAGCATGATTCGTCTGAAAGCTCTGGAACTTTCATCCAAGATGAAATGTAAAAATTTTAATGGATCGGCCAGATGGGTTAGTGGCTTCATGAAAAGACGTGGTCTCTCATTGAGGGAGAAAACTAGAATTCCACAGAAAATGCCAAAAGACTATGAGGACAAAACAATGGAGTTTCAGAGATTTATAATTCGCATGAGAGAAAGGCATAACTATGAACTATCCCAAATTGGGAATATGGATGAAGTGCCCATGTTTTTTTATATGCCCCCAGAAAAGACTGTCAAATTAAGACCACAGGGCATGAAAAATCACACTTCACAGTTGTTTTGTGTTGTTTGTCGAATGGAACAAAGTTAAAACCAACAGTTATTTTCAAAAGAAAGACAATGCCAAAAGAGAAATTTCCAAGTGGAGTCAACGTTCGTGTGCATCCAAAGGGTTGGATGGATGAGAGTGGAATGCTGGACTGGTTTGAGAGTGTGTGGGCAAGTAGGCCCGGTGGACTGTTGAAAAAGAAATCTTTGTTAGTGTTAGATAGTTTTCGTGGTCATCTGTGTGAAAGTTTGAGAAAGAAAAGTAAGCAAGCGCGGTGTGATTTGGGTGTGATACCAGGTGGAATGACGAGTGTGCTTCAGCCTCTGGACGTGTGTCTGAACAAGCCATTTAAGGGTAATATGAGGAAGAGATGGTGTGAGTGGATGTGTGATACGGAAGAGAAAGCTTTTACCCCGAGTGGAAATCTGAAGAGACCCTCCTTGAGTTTGGTGACAAAGTGGGTGAAAGAGTCGTGGGATGAAATTGACTGTGAGATGGTAGTGAAGTTGTTCAAGAAGTGTTGTATTTCAAATGCGCTGGATGGGACGGAAGATGATGAGTTGTATAGTGAATTTGTCTTGGAGAAAGTGAGTGATGTTTGTGAGGAAGTGGGTAGTGCTTGTGAGAAAGTGAGTGCAGGTTTGGTGAAGTAGATGAAAGTGATGAAGAGCTAGAGGATGAAAGCAGTTTCCATTGTGATGTGTATGATGATGGACTGACATCTGATGAATGGTGGAAGTTGTTTGATGAGAGTGATGGAGAATTATTTTTTGACCAGTAAATTATTATGGAAATATTTGTAAATAGCCCCCCTCTCCCCCCCCCCCCCCCCCCCCCCCCCCACACACACACACACATCTTCTTGTAAAGAAATGACAGAAAGAAGTAGCTCATGAACAAAAAGAAACGTTTCAAAAGTAGAATATAGTATCCATCGAAATGAACTGCGTAATATAACAAAAAAGATTGTTATATTATGCAGTTCATTACGACGAATACTGCATTCTACCTTCGAAACTTTTCACTTCGACTGAAAGGGATCAAAATTATATACCGAAGAGCCCCATTATATGTTTTGTACTTTTGCCAAACTTGAAGCTGACTGAAGTTGCATATTATGGGATGCGAGTATTTTTTATTCACTCTGCTTTTATGAAAACATTTTGTTAAATATATTATTCTGTTATTGTCTTTTATTATACTGATGCAAATGATTGATGCAAATAATTGAAATAAGGCGGAATAAAAAATGTATTTTAAGCTGTGTTTTCTTTTCTTTTCCATTCTGTTGCTTTCGCACTCAGAACAAAGTGATTTATTGGATCACAGGCGCACGTTACAAATGATTTTTAAGCACCAAATAATATTTATTGGAAAATCATAATTTGATACCCCACCCACCATCAGTGTATTGTCATTACTATACACTGATGGTGGGATATCGAATTATAATTTTCCAATAAATATTACTTGGGGCTTAAAAATCATTTGTAACGTGCCCCTGTGAGGATGAGGAATGAGAGAAGCCGGCCCATGCGAACTCGGCCCCTGGGAGAAATCGGCCCATATAATTTCGGAGAAGTCGGCCCACACCTTTTGTGTTTCCCAGTATATTGTGGCCAAAAACATTTCTAAACATACTCCCACCTCCATTCACACAAACATCGGATTTCAAGCTGGCGAAGGGCCGAGTTGTTTTGTTCCCACAGTATCGCGCAGACATTTACATACACACTTTCGGGAATTTCCGTTGCAACCCGACTTTATGACCTATTTGTTTGCATGTGCAATTCGCTGAAATGGCATGGAAATAAAGCCTTTTTCTTAGTAGTTTTACATCTGGATTTACCATTTGAATTCAACTTACCTCGATCTTACCTGAACACATGCACTGGACCATTCCCTCTTTTACCTGCGTGAGTAATAACAAACACAGTTCACATATATCTTTTAATAAATACGGTGCGTCGAAAGTATCAACAAAGTACCTACCTGAAGTTGAATACATGCACTTCTTTCAATGGCGAGAGTAATAACAAACACAGTTGACATATATCTTTTAATAAATACGGTACATCGAAAGTATCAATGAAGTACAGCTTTGCTCAAAACGAAGTATACAAACAAATACAATCAACCATCAAACCTCTCTGTTCAGTCTGTATCAATACTTCCAGTCCTTTACCCAAATTTACGGATCCATTTTCAACCCAAATCGGGGGTGCGACTTATACAAAGGTCACTGGCGTAAGGGGGTATATCAAAGCAAAAGTGGAGGTGCGACTTATACACGGGAGCGACTTATGCACGGAGATATACGGTATGTGACATATTTTCAAATTTTAGGAGAATGTTGATGGAGAAAAGTCAAGGCTTGCACAGTATTTTACTGATGGACCTGGACAAAATAGTGGACTGGTGAGCTTTTATCTTGTGCACCAACAAGAGGCATCGTTGTGAGTAACTATATATTTCACTTAAAAGAGTGTCAAGTAGCTTCTCATTCTCTGGTCGGAGAACATAATACCGAATTGCTCAAGTTATTATTATTTATTTATTGGGGTTTAAGATCACATACTTATGCACAATGGGTGACAGTTTTAAGGGTGGAGGAAGCCGGAGTACCCGGAGAGAACCACCAAGCAACGACGAGCAACTGTCAGCTTCTCAACATTCTAACTCTGTTCAAGCACCGCTCAAGCAGGGTTACAGCGGTTGAAGACATGTGCACCATCGACGTGCAGTACACCTTAGTACATGGCATCATCTTGCCCCCATGTAGGCAACCGGGATAAAGTGCCTTGCCTAAGGACACAACGTGGGTCATCCCGGACGGGGATCAAACTCGGGACCTCTAGCATAAAAATTGCTCAAGTAAAGGAGCACCGTATTTACTCTATGTATTGGGACACTCTATGATTTGGGACACACATTTTTTCCAGAAAACTATATTTTTTTTACACTCCAAAGTTTGGGACATTCAGGAGATTTGTTTCCAGTTGACCCATCGGTAGTAGCAGATGACACTCATAAAATGCGCACGTTCCAATGAGGGATCATTAGCTATGTTTTGGAAGCAAAAAATGAAAATATAAAAGAAATTGGACGGCGATTTTCGTATATAGTGATGGAAAACGAATCACACACAACTTTATTCAGCATCAAATCAAGACCTGGCTGTGTTCTTTCCCCATTTTCTAAGAATTGGGACATCTGTGAAAATAATTATTTTTAGCTGTCCCAATACATAGAGTAAATACGGTATTATGAAACAGAAAGTGGCAGGTTGGATTTTTTCTTGTTTTTTCTTTTGAATCAAGTCACTGCTATGTCACATCATCTGTAACTTGATCTGACCCCCATCATCTGCTTTGTGTTCTTGAGCAAGACAATTAACTCTTAACCCGCTGAGTATTTTCAAGATATTTTCCATCAAATCTAGTCATGGCTGCTGTGAAGCAGCCATGGCTAGATTTGAAGACAAATGCATCTAAATTTAACTAAAGAAATTGTTGGTGAAAAGATCCTTTCAGTTTGCATGGTGGAAATTTTATTAAATGTTCCCAAATAAAACTTATTTCATTGGCAAGAGAAAATTGTGCTGGGCAGGAATATCTGCCAGCAGCATGCAAGGAGTTAAGCCTGGTTACCCATGAAGCAGGGTCAGCACAGTGTGCTTAGGCATAAAGTACATGACAGTGCACTTGCCTTCAACCAATGCTAACTCCACCTATGCCTGTTTTGTAAGTTGAAGTGTCTGACAGATACTCACCACTGCTCAGATGCACCTGATTCTTTTTGTGTACTCTGGCTTCTTTCAACAGTAAAATTGTCCGATGTATGACCTTGGCTGTTGATATGGTGTCCGTCTGACTATAGTTCCTGGACAATAACTTTAGTTTGACTGAACGAAATGAAACAAAATTTTATACATAGGTTTATAACCACATAATATAGGTTGGGATTGATAGTGGGCTTGGCCGATATTTTTTTTCAGAGTTATGGCCCTTTTCTAACTTCGAAGACATGTTGATATTGGTTTCTGGATGGTAACTTGAGTTATAGGTGACCAGTTTCAATCAAACTTGGATTATAGCTTTCTGTAGACAATATACCAGATGGGTTTGATTTTGAGTGTGGTGCGATAATTTTTGTCTGAGTTATGGCCCCTTTTTGGATTTTGTTAACCACTAAATATAGTTTATCATAATGTGGGGGCATTAGTGTCCCATGGACACATTTGATGGCTTGTTGTATTGGTGTTATGGTTTAATGGGGATAAGATATTTATTAATTCAATATCAACAAAGATAAATGACTAGAAACTCATGCTTGGCAGCAGGGGGCAGGGGCATAGCCACCCTTGGTTTTGCACTTGTTTTGCACTTGTTTGATAACTTTTGTAACACAAACTAATCGCTATTTTGCAAACATTGTTTGTTAAAATTTTTGTACATGTCATGGGAAACAACTGTCCTTGTAGAGTATTGGTTTTATTGTGTCTGTTAATTTCTGAAGGATAACCAACAATACATAATCAAACATGCTGTTTTTTGCCAGTAATAGTTACAAACATTTGGGGTGATTTTATTGATTTTTTTTCTGAAAATGATCTTTATAATAATTTGTTTGTAATTTTTTATGTAAACCAACCTCTGGTTATGGTGGAGGTATTGAATTCCAAAAGTAGTCTTTGACACAGGATGCTAGAAAATCAGTGATTTGTATGAATTTCTTCTGTATCAAAGTAAATGTTTAAGAAACACTGTTCTTCAAATTAAATATTCATTTTTTATTTATACAGTATTTTTGCACTTTTGGACTATCATTAATCAATCTAAATTTTTGATAGATGAAAGCAGAAAGTTTGGACAAAACAGATGAATATAATTTGGATGTTCTCGATGCACCATAATGCAAAGTATTCTGAAAAAAAACATGTTAATTAACTGGTCGAGGGCTAGATTATTTTTGGCGCTCTGAATTTGTTCATCAAAATTTGTTTTATTTACAAATTATTGGAGAGTGCCCAATGGCACTCTCCAATAATTTGTAATGAAACATATTTATAGAAACAAAATATTGCGTTTGACTGAATATGAAATATGAGCAAGGAAAATGTTGGGTTTTTGATATGGTACCCTCATTTTTTTGAAAGCCCTGACAGTGACTTCTAGCGCTTAACCAGTTAAGAAATGGTTGTGTTTTATATTAGTATGCCCCCTGCAACTTGTTGTAGGGGGGGGGGGGGGCGTATATTGGAATCATCTGGTCCATCCGTCTGATCATCCATCCATCTGTCCTCCCATCCATCCATCCATCCATCCATCCATCCATCCATCCATCCACCCATCCATCGACATAAGTTTGTCCAGAGATTTTCTCCGATGTTTATAGGCCAATCCCTTTGAAACTTGGTGTACATGTTCACCATGAGAACCTATGCATCTGCGATTATAGTTCTGGGCTGACTATTTTCACCACAGTTATGCCCCTTTTTGACTTAGAATAATTTGCTGCTAGGTGTAAATTTTGTCTGGAGATTTTCTCTGATCATTATAGGCCAATCCCATCGAAAGTTGGTATGTATGTTATTCCAATCATTGTGGCAGGAGGTATTGACAGGCCCATCCAGGGACAGTCACACCTCCAGTTAGTTAAAACAGGATTTCAAATTTCTCTTGTCCCGTTATTGTCATACCAGGGCCTGTTTAACTGAATTTTTTTTCCATGATAGAAGTATGAATTTAACTAATTCTCACTGGTTTCACCAAGCTCATTGTGTTCTGTCAAACAAGATTGTATTGGTGAAGTTCCAAGTTGCATTGTGGGAAAATCTGCTTTTTGAGATTTTGACACCAGTGTGCAGAGGGTTAAGCACCCAGAATACTGTGGATCATCTTTGCAGTTTCATCTGTTAAGCTAATGATACACAAATGGCAATGTCTCAAACTGTCCAAAGGGATCTTTTAACCCTTAAGAACCTAGAGATTTTTACACTTTGACAGTCCAGAACCTGTGACTTTGCAGCTGTTTTTTGGCAAGTCTTGGCTGCCTATATAGGCAGCCAAGACTTGCCTAAAAACACTACCAAGGTGCTTAGAATGTAACTTGTGAGATAACCCAAAGACTGCATGTAGGGGCACCTGTTCTGTTGCCAAAAATGTGATCAAAGTCGGAATTAGGCCCTTAAGGGTTAAACAGTTACATAAGAGCTTTTCATCAGTGAAGTCAAAGATTACCCAAACTCCATTCTAGAATAGATACTAAAAGTTTCCCCCCTCTCACTTCGGCCCTTAAGAGTCTGGTGACAATCTTTCTGGACTGTCTTGAGAAGATCTTCCAGTATAGAGTAAACTTCCCCGGTAGTGTTTCCAGTTGTCTTCGGTGTCTGTAGGGGCAGCCAAAACTTAACTTGAAATCACATCAATGATATTATACTGAGAGGTTGGAGTGCGGAGGAAATTCTGGAAAATAGTGTAGGTCTTAATGTGTTAACTGATACTGCACTGAAACGTAAATAGCTTTGTAAATTAATTTTTTATCTCATATCTATTCTGTAGATCACCTGGACAGCAAAGAGAAGATGTCTATGAACATGTAATGGGACAAGAAGTTGGTAACTTCATCTATCTTTATTTTAGTTTTGTAGAAATGAATGAACTTTAAAACTTATGCTGCTGAAAATGACTATTGTCACCTATTTTATGATGATTATCTGTATGTTCTGGTAGGCACAGAACAAACCTACCATCTGATCAATTGTTGCAAAGGGCTCAGAGAGCCCTTTTCCAAAAATCAATCAGGTGTTTCACTTATGTCATAAATTTGATTAAACTTCCTTGCATACAGGCATACATAGAGGTACTCCATCCTTGCATACAGACATACATAGAGGTACTCCATATGTATGGCTAACGTGGGCGTGGCACTAAAAGGCTTAACCTGATCTTGATCACACTTTGGGAGACAAATTAATATTTTTATACTGTACCAATGACCCAGACTTAGCTGGTGCTAACTCCAACAAAACCAGGGCCAAACACAAATTTTGCCCCCCAATCCCCAAAATTTGCATCCAAAACAAAAAGATATCATGTCCTAAAGGACCTCCATAGTACGCCTCTACTGCGCATGCGCAGTGACGCAGTCGTCCCGAAATTGGCGCCAATTATCATTCTCTGTTTGGCCCTTCATCAGTCAACATCTCACTGATCTTTGTGCTTGTAAATCTCAGTTTAAAGGATGCCAGACACGTAATTTTTGGAGAAAATGTGATTCTAAGGAGGATAGAAGGAGGAGAGGAAAAAGAAGTGGCAAAAAATAATCAGGGCTGTACTTAAAAATTTTTGATGAAATTATGTTAAGTTGCCTATTTTCGAGGCATGGGCCTCTTGTTGTCATTCTTGCTAATTGTTGCACTGCTTATTCAGTGTTTCCTCTCCCCTAGCCTTCTAAAGTCCCCCCTGGCAATTCTCCCATGCTTTTGGCATATTTTTGAGAAATTTCATTTCTAAAATTTCCTGGGAGAGTTGCTTGGTTACAGAATGTTTTCTGTTATTTTCCCCATAGTTACGTTTTCACCCATGGGTGTATAACGTTTGTGTTCTGCATCTTCCATCTGATGTTCTACAGATTCTCCCCTGGGAGTCTCTGTTTTGCATCAGATAGAGTGTAATTGATGACTGATTCCGGGCCAGTTTTTTCAGTGCCTGGAGTCATGTTTTCTAGTGTGTTTACACTGTTTGTTTTCATTGGCAACAGCCTTTTTTGAGGGGGGCTGTTTGCCTTTGTGGTAGTTTATCTCATTATAAGATACATTTATATTATCCGAAAGTGTCTCATTAATTATTTTATATAAATTTAAAATTTTTGACCACACTTTGCCATCGGATCCATCGGGGCTCAACGTTACTTTTCAGCAACTTGGGCTTCTCTGAAAAAATATTTTTTCAAAATTATTTTGTTTTGCAATTGTTTTTTCATTTATTAATGGATCATGTTATTATGTATCTTTGTGTCAGGGGTTTTTGCGAGTAACTAGGACTTATTGTTGTTCTTTCACAATGAAGGGACATTGTTCAAATTGTAATAGGAAGAAATCTTCCTCTGACTTTCATGATCATTGTATTAATTGTAGTCAGTGTTCTCGCATTAATCCCTGTCCTATATGTGAACATTGGGATGAGAAACATTGGAAACGTGTGTCACGATATGTTGTTTCTGGAGAAAGAGCGATGCCGGCTCTTTCTCCACAAGGTCACTCTACTCTCTCAGTTTCTATTTCAGAGGAACCAGAACAGGGTGATGTTTCCATGTTATCTTCTTCAAGTGTGCGTCCGTCGTCACAAATGAATTCAGAGCTAGCGGCAAAAGTGCTCATGGAGATTAGACAAATGTCGTCCGCTAGCTCGCCCGGTTTAGCGTCCATTCACCGAATGGTTCGGCAGCCGGGTTCGTCCGATGCGGTCCAAGAGGAAATTTTGGGTGATGCGAGCACTATAAACATAATAGATGCACACCCAGTGACGGCGGATAGTAAGCGAGAACGGAGGAAGCCTTTTAGTCCGGTTCCTAGCTCGTCCAGGTCCAGCCGGGCCGCGAGCGAGAGAGGTCCCTCTCTCGTACAACAACATCTGGGACCAGATGTTGTGGTACAAAATGTGTCTTTAGCGGAGCATACATCCGTCGCTCGGGACGCTCCGTTGTATAAGCAGTCCGCAGAGACTGTTAAGGCTTCCTCTTCTCGTCAGCGCACACGACCGCACCTTGGCTGCGTGACCGCCGATATTTTACCAGCTGCGCCGATGAAGGATTCTTCGGCGACCAGGTCACACCATCCGGCAGCCAGGGATTCGAGACCGATGGACTCCGGACGTTCGCATAGGAAAAGTATGCGGGAGCCATCTGATGCGGAGCTGCCATCGGCGAAGCAGCGAAAGACTGCGCCTCCGCAGGTCTCGACGTCGGACATTCTTGTGCAGATAGCACAGCTTATCGCAGCATCCCAGCAGCCGACAGAAACGGTGTCGGATCGAGAATTATCCGACGGCGCTGGGTCGGTACGCTCCGCCGAAGCATCGGGGGCGGACGACCGGGAACATCGGGAGGTCCGACCGGATGGTGAAAGGGATACGGATGAATTGGAGCTATCCCTTTCGGAACAACATAAAGCTGCCGTGGACTTCATCCGGCACTTTCTCCCTCAAGTTGTTCCGTCGGGCCAGACTGCTGCGCTTCCGGACAAGAGAATTATAGCGTCATTGGACTCTGAATTTTTTGAGCGGTTCAGGGACATCGCTCCCGAGTTTCCGTCGCAGTCCAATAATGTTGCAAGAACATTTGAATTATTGAACGACGCTATATTTAAACTTGCTTCCAGGACGGGGAAAGCAGGTTTCTTGTCCGCTAATACTCTTAACCTGCCTTTCATTAATGCAAGGAATAAATTCGATACGGCAGGACAGGGTATACCGAGAGTTCCTCTGCGTATGGACGACGAGGCGGAAGACTTAGAGCTATCATTACCGTCGTCAGCTTCTATTCCAACCGCGGTGTTGGAAACAGCTATTGCGTCTAACAGAGCCAATTTAGATGCCTTATCTTACGCAGATCACCTTACTAAGGCGTTATCACTGCGCCTTCAAGGGGAAGAGTTTCAGGATATACAATCCTCTTTAAGACTTCTTTCAAGGGCAGTAGCTTATTCCACGTGTAACTCCGCCCTTTCAGTGGCAAATCTGGAGTTGGTTAGACGTGACGCAGCCCTAGCTATATCCACACTAGTGGATTCTAAGGTGAAGAACTCTCTTAGAGTCGCTTCGGTCTCAGGAGAACTTCTCTTTGACGGCAAGCTTTCTGCTATTTATGATAAAATTAAAAAGAAAGCTAATGATTTTCTGTTGTTCAGATCGGCTCCTAAAAAGTCGGATACAGCAGACACGAATAAGACAGGCACTTCTGGGTCTAATGCGCCCAAGAGAGGTTCCTATAGAGGTTCCGGTGCGTCCTCTTGGTCTTATTCGAGAGACCGTCAGGATAGCGACTCTCGTTCGGGACGTCCTTCAGGCCGGGACAATCGGTCGGACGCCCCGAGGTCGACGAGGCGAGGTGCGGGTCGTGGAAGACGTGGTTTCTCCTACCGCAGGCCTCGCAGGTCCAGGAGGTGATGGCTTAAACCTCTATCGCGTTCCGGTTGGCGGAAGGTTGTCGAGTTTTTCACAAGAGTGGGCGTCGATTACGGACGACCCTTGGGTGAGAGGAGTGACTTCGGAAGGTCTAAAGATATCCTTCAAACGAAAGCCTCCATTAACTCGAAGTCCAAAGTGGACTCATCTTCCGTCAAATCCACAGAAAAGAGACGCTCTGTTATCAGAGGTGCAGTCTCTTTTAATGAAGAACGCGGTAGAGGTCGTAGAAAACCAGGAATCTCTGGGATTCTACAGCCATCTGTTTCTGGTTCCGAAACCAGACGGCTCGTTCCGTCCAGTCATAGATTTGAGCTGGATAAACAAGCTGATCGTCGCTCCGAAGTTTTAT
Source organism: Pictodentalium vernedei (assembly GCA_031216915.1). Lineage (NCBI taxonomy): Eukaryota > Metazoa > Mollusca > Scaphopoda > Dentaliida > Dentaliidae > Pictodentalium > Pictodentalium vernedei. Next base: position 86,974,182 of record CM062294.1, read on the forward strand.
ATGGAGACGATTCGATCGGTCAGAGCGAGTATTCGGGTGAACGATTATGCAACGAGCATAGATCTCAAGATGCGTACTTTCACGTCATGGTACATCCGACATTCCGAAAGTATCTACGCTTCGCAGTCCTAGGAGTGGTGTATCAGTTCCGGGCCATGTGCTTCGGATTGAATCTAGCACCCTGGGCTTTCACTCGGGTAATGAACTCGGTAATGATTTACTTCCGAGCTCATTCGTCTGCGGTAACATCGGCCTACCTGGACGACATTCTTCAGAGGTACGGCAACGAGTTAACGCTTCAGAACGATGTTCAGAATCTTCTTCTATTGCTCCGACGTCTCGGTTTTATAGTAAACGAGGAGAAGTCGGATCTGGTGCCGTCCAAGTCATTCACTCATCTGGGAATGAGCTTCGAGACGCACAACAATCTCGTTCGTCTGCCGTTAACCAGAGCGAAATTAGTCAGTTGTTACGCTCGCTATTGTCTGCACGCAGACAAAGTCACGGCGAGAGAATTTATGAGACTGATAGGTCTGTGCGGAGCCGCCGCGGATTTCATTCCGATGGGGCGGCTACGCACACGTCCTCTTCAAATTTTCCTGACTCAGAATTGGAGTGTGAAAATTCATTCGCTCGATGTAGACGTTCTCTTGTCAGATCAAGTGAAACAAGAGATTCAGACTTGGGCAAACATTCAGTGGTTAACTCAAGGAGTTCCGCTGCAGTTGCCGGATCCGAGTTTTACCGTTATGACGGATGCCAGTCAAACAGGTTGGGGTGCATCATTAATCCCAACGGATTCGAGATGCCAGGGTCTTTGGGATCCGCAATTCCTGTGCAAGCACATAAACATCAAAGAAATGATGTCAATTTGGCTTGCGTTACGTCACTGGATGGACATTATTCACGATGCTCATGTCCAAATCCTATCCGACAATACGACAGTAGTGGCGTATATACGGAATCAGGGAGGCACTCATTCAGTTCCGTTGTTCAATCTAACGGAAAGAATCCTTCTGTTTGCGTTAGAACATCACGTTCTTCTTTCGGTCCGTCACATACCGGGTCGTCTGAATGTGCTAGCAGACTCCCTTTCACGAAAGGGTCGCTTGTTGCCGTCGGAGTGGACTCTCAACAAACAAGTATTCAATCAGATTTGCTACCAATGGGAACGGCCAATGATAGACTTATTTGCGACACATCTCAACAATCAGTTGCAGACGTATGTGTCTCCGTGTCCGGATCCAAGAGCATTTGCAGTAGACGCTCTGTCGATCCCTTGGGACGGAATGATAGGATATGCGTATCCTCCAGCGCCGTTAATTCAACAAGTATTGCTAAAGATAAAACAATCTCAATGCAAGATTCTGTTGGTAGCATCTCTGTCGCCACAGAGACCGTGGATAAATCTACTCAGGTGTCTGTTGTGGGACCTACCGCGGAAGCTTCCTCCACGAGAGGATCTTCTTTCGCAGGGGAAATCGCGCCAACTCCATCACAACCCGCAAGGTCTCAACCTTCACGTTTTTCCGTTGTGCGGTCCTTCTTGCATGGCAAGCACTTTACAGGACGAGCAGTGGACGCGATTTCTAACTGTAGGAGGACCTCCTCTTCGCTAACTATGCGGCTAAGTGGAAGGTTTTTCGTCGTTGGTGTAGGGATCATTCTGTAGATATATTTGATCCCTCTATACCAGACATTGCAAACTTTCTAGTATACTTGTTTGACGAAATCAAACTGCAGCCTGTTACTATAAAGGGTTATAGATCTATGTTATCTGATACCTATGCACATCATGATAGTTTACAAATTGGATCTAATGTCTCTTTATCGAAGTTGGTTAGAAACTTTTCGATAAATAGACCCAGAACTCTTAGATTAATTCCTAAGTGGAATTTAGCTTGGGTTCTCCTTAAATTGAAGGAAAAGCCATTTGAACCTCTTGGGACAGTAGATTTCAAATTCTTATCTTATAAGACAGCTTTTCTCTTAGCTTTCTCTTCTGCCAGAAGAGTCAGTGAGCTCATGCACTATCGGTGGATGATTCTCATTATCGTAGTGTTGGGAACACTATCACCTTCACTACTAATGTGGGTTTTTTAGCTAAGAATCAGGCTCCTAATAAATATCCGGAACCTATTGTTATTAAGGCTCTTCCGTCTTCAGACGGGCGTAGGCCTTTACTCTGTCCTGTTAGAGCACTACGTATCTATAAACAGAGATCTCAGTTTATCAGAAAGGGACGAAAACGTTTCTTTCTGTCTTTGATGCCTAATAGAAAGGACATTTCAGTCCATTCTATTGCTAGATGGATTCAGTTAACTATCCGTACTGCTTATGAAGATTTATCTTCTTCTCAGCAGTCTGTGCTTAAGATTTCTGCTCATGAAGTAAGAGCTCTTTCTACTTCCTGGGCTTATGCTAATAGTGTTGCTATTACAGATTTAATGAAGGCTGCTTATTGGTCTCAGCCATCCACATTTACGAATTTTTATCTCAGAAATATTGAGTCCATTTCTGGAGACCTGCATTGTTTAGGTCCGTTATCTGTTGCTCAGAATGTCGTCCACTAAACAGTTGCAACTATAGTTATGCAGGCTTTCTGTTCCGGCAGTGACTCCGTCCGGCTGCCCTCTTCGCTCTGGGCTATTTGACCCAGGGCAAGGGGAGGGGGGGGGGGGGGGGGGGCGGGTGTTCCCTTAGGTCACCTGCTTTATAGTGAAAAGCAAGGGAATGCCTCCTCCAAGTCAGTATTTCTGAGTCGCTTCCGGGATGGTTTTAAAGTGTAATATTAATGTTTAAATTCATTCATGTCTTATTTTTAAAGTGTAGCTCGGTGTGAAGCATTTGTATATGTCAAGTGTCAAACGGGCTTTAATATACAATACTCGGACACTTTTAAATGATTATAAAGAGTCTCAATTCTCTGGACTACTTTATTTATTGGCTTGCTTTAAAAATAATTAGTATAAGGGTTATACTGGATGTTAATAGAGAACATGAATGTTATTGTGCTCAATTATTAAGGGTAGTGTATCTTTCTAATTTAATATTAAATAAGAAAGATACATGTAAAGCCTAATACTCCTTTTCTCCTTAAGGGGTTACCTCTTTACTATATAGTTGAGCTTATTGGATTTTCCTCTATGTCCTAGGCCCTCCAGCCTGTTTACTATTCAGCTAAGTCTGGGTCATTGGTACAGTATAAAAATGTTAAAAAATTTATAGTAATTTATATATTTTTTATACTTACCAATGACCCAGACGGGGATGGCCCTCCCTGGAGTTGGGAACTCTTGCCTCCCCGCTGAGTACATAGCGCTGACCAGGCACTGCCAGTAAGAATGATAATTGGCGCCAATTTCGGGACGACTGCGTCACTGCGCATGCGTAGTAGAGGCGTACTATGGAGGTCCTTTAGGACATGATTTCTTTTTGTTTTGGATGCAAATTTTGGGGATTGGGGGGCAAAATTTGTGTTTGGCCCTGGTTTTGTTGGAGTTAGCACCAGCTAAGTCTGGGTCATTGGTAAGTATAAAAAATATATAAATTACTATAAATTTTTTAACTTTCCTGAATTTTTCATGCTGATAGTCATGTTTATGACTGTTTTGAGTTTTGAGTCAAATCTAACATGCAGATTGTGGTTTGTGGGTTGTCAGCATTATTGCAACCTTGTTCACTGTTAGAGTTCTAAATTATTTTTCCAAGATGATTTGTAACGTGAGTATTTTGTTTTCAAAGACACGATGTTACCAGAAAAGAGGTCCCTAGTTTAGCAATGTCTTGTTCATAAATAACTGTTTTGTTACAATTTTACAGGAACATTTTTTTATATTAGTAAGCAAACTAGAAGCTGATGCATACAGTATAAGAGCCTTTCAGCCCATTTCAATTGAGCTATGATAGTGGCTTTTAGGATTCAACCAGTTCAAACTCCAGTTTCAGGAATACAAACTGGGCACATATTTTCTCCAACGGGGTCCATACAGGTTCTTGAAACTTGCTTGAATTTTAATTGTATAATTTTTGGATGTTGAAAGAGCTTAAAATTGAACTTTCTCCAAAAAGGTCCTGCAAAGTCTTTGAAAAGTAAATTTAGATAATCTCTTGGTTTATTTTGATAAAAGTGTGTACTTAGCAGAGGTTACACCATAGAAAACAAGTGATATTGAATATACAATTGTGAGGGTGTTCACAAGGGCTTTGCCCGAATGAACATGCCCGAGCGATTGTATGTTCAATATCACGAGCTGATATGGTGTAAACGACGTGTCACAGAGTTGTTTTCTTACCACAATCAGCAAGAAAGATGCAAGATCAAGTCTCGAAAAAAGTAACTTTTTTCTCATTCTTTTCAATACTCTCTTTTTTTGAGTAAGCAAAATCTTGGTATTGTTACATGGAAAACGTACTTTTAGGTTTTATTTTATGTGTGAAACATTGTATAATATCACCAGGCGAGAAAGTTCAGAATAGTGTGTGAATAGGTTCAGATACTTTAATACAGATCACTGAAATGTTTTCACGGGTTTTTGTTTATGTCAGAGCTGATACTGTCCCAATTCATTGCTTTTGTTCTCGAAAGATATCCTTCATTGCCAGGTCTTGCAGAGCTTGAGGTGATATTTGTTGAATACAGCATGTGCTTTCATCAACTGTTTGTAATATATCACTTCTTTTAAACAAAGGGTTGACATCATAACTATGTGACAATAAACATTGGTATTCGTGTGTTTTTGGGGGCGCGGTGGCTCAGTTGGTAGAGGTGCAGGCTGCAAGCCGAGAGGTCCTCGGTTCGAATCCCACCTGCGGCAACCGCGTTGTGTCCTTGGGCAAGACACTTCACCCCGATTGCCTACATGGGGGCACGATGACCCTGTGTACTGGGGCGTCCTGCACGTCGATGGTGCGCATGTCTTCAACCAATCTAACCCTGCCTGTGCTGCGGTGCAGAGTTCAGAGTTACAATGTTGGATAGCTGACAGCTGCTCATCGTTGCTCGGTGGTTCTCTCTGGGTACTCCGGCTTCCTCCACCCGTAAAACTGTCACGGTCACGATTAGCCATTGTGCATAAGTATGTGACCTTAAACACCAATAAATAAATAAATAATTTGTGTGTTTTTGATGTATGAATTACATTTTTTCATTGCAGTGTAATCTGGCACTGGTCTTTTGGAATCTCTGAGATCATTGTCAGGTGCAAGCATTTTGGGCTTGGAAAACATGTATAAGCATGTATAAGAATGGCAAACATGAAAGGTTGTTAAATTTAAAATTAATGTATTTAAAAATTCCTAAGGGAAGGTTCATGTAAGGCCTAAAAAAATAAAAAATCTGTTTCTCAGGCTCTCCCGCATGGTCCTTTTGGCTGCCGCATGCTCTCTTTTTATTACCAATTTAAACTTAAAAAAATAAAAATTAAATGGTTTATGTCTGATATTTTACCCAAGTTAAAAAAATTGATGAATTTGTCCCTTGAGTGCAAGAAGGCTTTGCAATGCTTTAGCATTGCAAAGCCTTCTTGCACTCAAGGGATGAAATACACCACCACCCATGCTATTCTGCAGATTATGAGGCCTAAAACTTGAACCAAGAAAATGAACTTTTGATGGCCAAGAAGAAATTACTGAAATAAAAAAAAAACGCTCGCCCGCATGCAATTTCACAAATAATGGGCTGAGAAACAGAAGATCTACTTTGTGCGGCCTAAGTCCTGGATTTTTTCTCCAAGGGTGTATAAGCCCTGTCCACACTTGTACCAAAAGTATAATCTTAAAGTACATTTAAATAAATGACTGGGTATTATATAAGATGTACAACATTTTTTATTTCAGTTGTTTATCAAATCGTGTTCTCTGTTGTTTTGTGTAAGAATGATCAATTCAAGAGAAGGTGTGTTTTTATGAAGAAATCATTGGTAAAAGGGTTACTGTCTTTCAAAAAAGATATCATTTGGTGAAACAGTAAAATAAGCTGTTTTTTTTCAAAAAAACATTATAATTTATTTCTTTCAGAACATAACAGAGGATTTAATGGATTTGAGATTTAGAATATCTCCTGATGCATTCTTTCAAGGTCAGTATAATTCTTTGGCGGTCAAAACAATTTTTTTTAAATTATTTTCGAAACTGTGTTGTCTGCAAGTCGTGTAAGGTTGAGGATTAAGTCACATATGATGAAATAACCATTGAAGGAATAAAGATTTTGAAATGTATTGAGCAACACATTTTGTATTGTAGTTTTGTTTTTCATCTTCAAGCTTTTGTATCCAAAAGTCAAGGACTGATGAATTTTTTTTCCCTGGCATTTGTCCTTCATATAATGGACTGTAAACACTTACCTTTGTTATCACCGTGGGATGGGAATGAGTGTTTTGGGGTTCATATGAAAGCTCTGATTTGAACATTTTTTTGTTTGAATGTTTAGTACCATGGGATACATCATATATAATACAGGTTTTTTTCTTGTGTGTAAATTATGCGAATTAGACTAACTTTGATGTATTTAGTGTTACTTTCAACACTGTAAGTGCAAATGCCAATACGGCTCGGGCTAGAGGCCGTATTTTTGAACCGATCTTTACGAAACTTCTTGAGTACCTTTGGTATCACCGTGGGACGAGAACGAGTGTTTTTGGGTCCGGTCCAAAATTCAAGATGGCCGATGGCAGCCATTTTGTTCAAAATTAGGTGCAATCAGATTTTTGCGCCGAACTTCGATATGAAAGTGCTGATTTGATTAATTTTTTGTGTGAATGTTTAGTACCATGGGATACATCACATATAATACGTTTTTTTTTTCTCGTGCAGAAATTATGCAAATTAGATGAACTTTTATTTTTTCCGTGCTACTTACACACAGTAAGTACACATGTCAATACGACTCGGGCTAGGGGCTGTATTTATGAACCGTTCTTTACGAAACTTCTTGGATACCTTTGTTATCACCGTGGGATGAGAACGAGTATTTTTGGGTGTGATCCAAAATTCAAGATGGCCACCAGCAGCCATTTTGTAACAAAATTAGTGCAATCAGTTTTTTGTACAGAACTTCTCTATGAAAGTTCTGATTTGAATAAACTATTGTATGAATGTTTAGTAACATGGAATACATCACATATAAGACAAGTTTTTTTCTCGTGCAGAAATTATGCAAATTAGATGAATTTTGATTTATTCAGTGCAACTTATACACAGTAAGTGCACATGTCAATACGGCTCGGGCTAGAGGCTGTATTTATGAACCGATCTTCACGAACCTTCTTGGGTACCTTTGTTATCACCTTGGGACGAGAACGAGTGTTTCTGGGTGCGGTCCAAAATTCAGGATGACTGCCAGTGGCCATTTTGTACCAAAATTAGGTCCAATCATTTTTTTCAACTTCTATACGGCTCGTATTTATGAACTGATCTTCATGAAACTTCTTGGGTACCTTTGTTATCACCTTGGGACGGGAACAAGTGTTTTTGGGTGCCTTTGTCATCACTATGCTATGAGAACAAATATTTTGGGATTCAGTCAGACCCACTCTGGGGCTCAAAGATTTCTTTTCTAGTTTAGCATCTGACTGTCACCCACCTTCACAATACTTTACCTATACAGTTGTTACAGGCTACGGTCAGTATTTATGTACAGACCATTACAATACTTTATATGTACCTTTGTTATCAGGTCATTACCTAGATGTTTGTCATTGCTGTGTCACATACTATACATGTACATGTCTTAACAAGTTGAGCTACAGTGTCATTGACACTTTCATGTACCTTAGTTAGTGCAATCGGTTTTTTGTACAGAACTTCTGTATGAAAGTTCTGATTTGAATAAATTTTTGTCTCGATGTTTAGTAACATAGAATACATCACATATAATATGGGCTTTTTTCTCCTGCAGAAATTCTGCAAATTAGATGAACTTTGATTTTTTCAGTGCTACTTACACACAGTAAGTACACATGTCAATACGGCTTAGGATCGGGGCTGTATTTATGAACCGATCTTCACGAAACTTCTTGGGTACCTTTGTTATCACCTTGGGACAAGAACGAGTGTTTCTGGGTGCAGTCCAAAATTCAAGATGGCTGCCAGTGGCCATTTTGTACCGGAATTAGGTCCAGTCAGTTTTTTGTTCACAACTTCTAGACGGCTCAGGCTGGAGGCCGTATTTATGAACCGATCCTTACGAAACTTCTTGGGTACTTTTGTTATCACTGTGGGACAAGAATGAATGTTTTTAGGTGCGGTCCGAAATTCAAGATTTTCTACCAAAATTAGTGCAATCATTTTTTTGTACAGAACTTCTGTATGAATGTTCTGATTTGAATAAATTGTTGTATGAATGTTTAGTAACATCGAATACATCACATATAATACAGGTTTTGTTCTCGTGCAGACATTATGCAAATTAGATGGACTTTGATTTATTCAGTGCTACTTATACACAATAAGTACACATGTCAATACGGCTCAGGCTAAAGGCTGTATTTATCAACCGATTTTTCACGAAACTTCTTGGGTACCTTTGTTATCACCTTGGGACGAGAACGAGTGTTTCTGCGTGCGGTCCAAAATTCAAGATGGCTGCCAACTTCTATATGGCTCAGGCTAGAGGCCGTGTTTATGAGCCAATCTTTACGAAACTTTTGGGTACCTTTGTTATCACCATGGTACGAGAACGAGTGTTTTTGAGTTCGGCCCAAAATTCAAGATGGCTGCCGGTGGCCATTTTGTACCAACATTAGGTACAATCAGTTTTTGGTACAGAACTTCTATATGAAGGTTCTGATTTGAATAAATTTTTTAATGAATGTTTAGTAACATGGAATACATCACATGTAATACAGGGTTTTTTTTCGTGCAGAAATTATGCAAATTAGATGAACTTTGATTTATTCAGTGCTACTTATACACAGTAAGTGCACATGTCAATATGGCTCGGGCTGGAGGCTGTATTTATGAACTGATCTTCACGAAACTTCTTGGGTACCTTTGTTATCACCTTGGGACGGGAACGATTGTTTTTGTGTGCCTTTGTTATCACTCTGCTATGAGAACAAATATTTTGGGGTTCAGTCAGACCCACTCTGGTACTCGAATATTTCTTTTCTAGTTACCATCTAACTGTTGCCCACCTTTACAATACTTTACCTATACATTTGTTACAGGCTATGGTCAGCATTTATGTACAGACCATTACAATACTTTATATGTACCTTTGTTATCAGGTCATTACCTATTTGTGTGTCATTGTCATTGTCACATACTATACATGTACATGTCTTACACAAGTTGAGCTACAGTGTCACTGACACTTTCATTTTTTCTTTTCTGTAATTTTATTTCGTATTCAGCATTACTTGGTCTAACATGATTACATTGATCAGTTTAAATTTAAAAAAATGCTTGGAAGGCAGAAAGATGTTTGGAAAAATGAAGATTTTGATGTTGCATGACTTCGTCAGAGATCTTGTGATTTTTTGATGTACTAAATTTTATTTTATCACATTCACTTTGTAGTTTTTCAGAACAAAGTTTCCCCATCCACTTTTGTGAGAAGTAAACTTTGAAAATGGACTTTTAAAAATAAAATATGCACAGAGTGAATAACTTGGTTACTAGCACTTAAATTTTATTTTGTCACCAAAGTATTGATAGAAGTTGAGCACATGATACATGGTTGACTTCTTCAAAACAACAATTATAGAATTGTTCAATACATTGGAGCCCATTTAATTGGATATTTCTTAACTGAATAACCGTATTAACTGGTTTAGTGTTAAATTACTTTTGATTAGGCCTAAAAAAGTTAAAAATCTGTTTCTCAGGCCATCCTGCATGGTCCTTTTGGCTGCCGCATTCTTTCTTTTTATAACCAGTGCAAACTTAAAAAAATAAAATTTGAATGGTTTATGTCTTGATATTTTACCCAAGTTAATAAAATTGATAAATGTGTCCCTTGAGTGCAACAAGGCGTTGCAATGCACCCAAGAGACGAAATACACAACCACCCATGCTATTCTATAGATTATGGAAAGAAATAATTACAAAAATAAAAAAAGAAATAAAAAAACACCTGCATGGAATAATACAAAAAATGGCCAGAGAAACAGAAGATCAACTTTGTGGGACCTTGTTAAAATTCACACACATGTCTTTGCTTTGTTACAATTTATGGGAGAGTGCCTAGAGGCACTCTCCCATAAATTGTAGCAAGGCATAGTGACAGATAAAATAAATTCACATCAAAGATACGTTTAAGCACACCAACAGAATGGGGGCGCGGTGGCTCAGTAGGTAGAGGACTAGAGGTGCAGGCTGCAAACTGAGAGGTCCTCGGTTCGAATACCACCTGCGGCAATCGCGTTGTGTCCTTGGGCTTGGGCAAAATACTTCACCCCCATTGCCCACGTGGGGGCACGGTGACGCTGTGTACTAAGGCTTACTGCACGTCGATAGTGCACCTGTCTTCAGCCAATGCTAACCCTGCTTGTGGAGTTAGTATGTTGGGGAGCTGACAGTTGCTCGCCGTTGCTCGGTGGTTCTTTCTGGGTACTCCGGCTTCCTTCACCCGTAAAACTGTCGTGGTCATGATTAGCCATTGTGCAGAAATATGTGACCTTAAAACACCAATAAATAAATAAATAACACCAACAGAATAGAAAGCCTTTAAGTTGCCATACCCACACACCTGTACTTCAGAATGAAGTCCAAATATGGGCATTTGACACTCTTCAAGTTAACTGAATATAAGTTCCAAACACTACGCCATTTACCATACCTTCAGTACAAATTTGACCTGTTAATTGTATGTAGATTATGGAGTAAACTCCTGTTTATTGAAGAAAAAAATCTTTTAATATGTTGAAAAATACCTTGACGAACAACAAAGTTTCCTTATTTATAAACCAATTTGGCCTCCGTACAACCAATACAGACATTCAGTCAATAATATCTTGTTTGATTGAGCTACAGGAGCTATGTCAAACAAGAAATAATAGAATACATGCTCAGTTTATCTCTAGAATACAGAAAAGTGACCAAATCCCTGTTAATTGAATAACTTTTTCTGGCAAAGTGGCTGTTTAATTAACAGGGTTAACTCATGCTGTATCGATTAACCCATTCACACCCGCATGTCTTTCTGTGTATTTACCGCAGACATAAACTGCTCTTATAGGAGATTTCATTTCATACTCATTCTGTTATTTATACAGCAAGCTGATAATAACAGTCTGATATTTTGGAAATCATTTGTCATAAGAGTTTTAGTAATCAGGCAGTGCTAGAAATTTGACATCCTTTGGTCAAGCTATCAGGGGGTTTTAGATATCGATTTTGCCCACTGAGTCATTCAATAGTTACTGCCCTTTGAATTTCAGTTTTTGTGCATGTGTTATCATGCATTTCAGAATGAGGCTAATTTTCTAAAAAGTGGCCAGTTAAGGCCTTTGGCACTATATGTCAATAACTATTCAAGCTAGCCAACTTAAACTTTGAAAGTATACATACTATGTGTGGTGGCCTACGTGGTGATGACCACTGTGACAGAAAATGGTAATGGAACGGAGTGTATACTTTTTATGATCTGCCCTGCAGTCATAACCGCACCCATCTAGAGTTTTACTTTAGTGCTCAGACAACCCTTTACTACCTCTATGACTCCTCTTTTGATTATATAATAACTTTTTTATTATTATTTTAGTGAATACTTTGGGTTGTGAAGTTCTTTACAAACAGATAGGCGAATGGTGTAATATATCTGAAAACACCACTTTACTGGATGTATGCTGTGGAACAGGAACAATTGGACTTACTCTGGCCAAGGTACAATAAGAACAAACTGGGATATTAGTCAAGGGATAGTAGGAACAGATGTGGAACGAGTTCAAAAAGTTGTTACAAAAGTCCATAGTCACTTGTGGAAATCACATTGTGCATGTTAGTACAGTGAAGCCCACTTAATTGGATATCTCTTAATTGTATATCCCTGTTAATTGAATATAATTTTCAAACACAAAACCATTTACCATACCTTCAGTACAAATTTTGATCTGTTAATTGCATATGGGTTGTAGAGTAAACTCTTGTTAATTGTATATAAATTTTTGTAATATGTCAAAAACATTACTGTGACACGCACCAAATACCCCTCATTTATCAACCTTTTTGGCCTCACTGCATCCAATACAGGCATTTATTCTATTATATCTTGTTTGACAGAGCTCTATGAGCTCTGTCAAACAAGATATAATAGATTAAATGCTCAGTTTACCTCCAGAACACAGGAAACTGACTAAATCCCTGTTAATTGTATACTCCTGTTAATTGAATAATTTTCACTGGCAAAATGGATATTCAATTAAGAGGATTCCACTGTACCATGATTTTTATAACCACGGCTTGCAGCTATTGCATCTCAAGAGGAGCTCAAGGTATCAGTAGAGATATGGGTCTGCTTTAGTTGAAAATAGGTTATATAATTTATTACATGCCTGTTCTATGAAATCCCCATCCACAGCAACACTAAACCATTCGGCCAAATGGAAATCATTGAGCAGACAATTGATCACCCGAAATTGAACCGATGGTGAAATAACTAAATAAAATGTTGAAACTTGAAAGATATGGTGAGCTTAAAGTGTACGAAAATAGCGGAGAAGAAGAAATAGAATCAATATATGAAGGAGATAATGAATATCCAGAAGAAGAAGAGTATGAGTACGCAAATTTGGTTGGCGATAAAATGTGTTTTTTTTGTTGATAGTTGTCAAATGAATTGCTGAGTGTCCTTCTAATAATTGTTTTTACAGATGTGAAGGCATGTAATAAACACAGAATGACACGTGCATGTGATTGGATTAATCAGAATGGCACTTGTGCCATCACGAGAGGATAAAATGAGAGGCCTGCGACCTCTTGTTTTATTCTTCTGGGCTGGCACTCGTGCTGTATCGATTAACCCATTCACATCCGCATGTCATTCTGTGTATTTACCGCAGACATAAACTGCTCTTGTAGGAGATTTCAATTCATACTCATTCTGTTATTCATACAGCAAGTTGATAATAACAGTCTGATATTTTGGAAATCATTTGTCATAAGAGTTTTAGTAATCGGGCAGTGCTAGAAATTTGACATCATTTGGTCAAGCTATCAGGGGGTTTTAGATATCGATTTTGCCCACTGAGTCATTCAATAGTTACTGCCCTTTGAATTTCAGTTTTAAGCTATTTTGAGTTGTTTTTTATCAACTCAAACAATTGATCTGGTGTTCCTCATTTTCAATTTATGGGTGTGTAATTAAGATAAGAATTTTTATGTGTATCCATTTATGAAATAGGTAAGATAACAAGAGTCTAACCTGTTGTTGATTCTTATCCACCCAAGCTCACCCGATTACTTGCTGTGACATTACTCGACCTTGTATGTTGTAATCCATCAGCCTGCTTCGTTCTGCAGGGTTTCCAAGCTCTTTAAAGCAGATTCCTTTGGAGGACCACTTCCGTACCATATGTTATACTTGGTACACTCAAATGGTTTTCCCCACAAAAACATTATTAAAACTGTTTCACCCTATAAGTTTCCTTTGGTTCAGAATTCACTTTCCTTTCACAGTTCGTTTATTCATGTGGTTTCGGTAGATGTCTCTTCTCTTTTTCTTTAATGTTTATATTTACCCCCAAATACTCATAGTCACCTGTCTCTCCTATGCTAGGAAGTTTGCTGCTACCTTCCAGAATACAGAACTTCCCCACTCTCCACCTTTGAGTTGGTTCCACTTTTTACGGCCTAACTTTTGCTTTTGCTTTCATTTAGTTCAAGTCTCTGTTTGTTCCAAATTTCCCAATTGCCAGCATTCTTGCTAGCCCCTCTTCACTTTCTGACACTAGTATCATGTCGTCTGCGAAAAATAGCCCCTGTGATCTTCAAGTCCCCAATTTCTACCCCCTCTTCGCTATGCAGGAGCTCATCTCCTAAATCTTTGATGTAGGAATTAGCAAAAGGATACACCCCTGTTTTAGGCCTACCTCCATAGGCACACCTTTTGCTGTTTTGTTACCAGGCTAAGATCACTCTATACATCTTTATATACTACTCAAAGTTTGCTAAGCACCAAGTATATCCAACTACCTGTTTTATGTTTTAGTTGAAATATTGTAATGAAAAGTATGTATATTTTTTATTTAATTATATCTTTAATGATTTATGTACAGAAATTAAGATTTTTATACTGTACCAATGACCCAGACATAGCTGGTGCTAACTCTTTAAAATATAGGGCCAAACACAAATTTTGCCCCCCAATCCCCAAAATTTGCATCTAAAACTAAAGAAAACATGTCCTGAGAGGCCCTCCACACTTCGCCCCTACTGCGCATGCGCAGTGTCAAGGACGTTCCGAAATTGGCGCCATTTATCATTCTAAGTTTGGCCCTTCATCAGTTAACATCTGACTGATCTTTGTGCTTTTAAATCTCAGTTTAAATGATGCCAGACACATAAATATTAGTGAAATGGTGATTCTAAGGAGGATAGAAAAGGAGGAGAGGAAAAGAATGTGTGACAGAATATTATCAGGGCTGTAACTTAAAATTTTTTAATGAAATTATGTTAAGTTACCTATTTTCAAGGCAGCAGCCATTTTGTTGTCATTCTGATTATTTAGTTACACTGTTTTTACAAGTGTTTTTCCTCTCTCCCTGTCCTTTAAGTTCCCCCTTGCTATTCTCCCATGCTTTTGGCATAATTTCTGTAATTATTATTACTAAAATTTCTTGGGAGTTTAGCTGAATAACAGAATGAATTCTGTTCTTTCCCCATGTTTACGTCTTCACCTACGGGTGGTTAGGCGTTGTGTTCTGCATCTACCATCTGATGTTCTGCAGTTTCTTCCCTGGAAGTCTCTGTTTTGCATCAGATGGTGTATTTTGGTAACTGATTTCGGGCCTGGGTGCCTGGAGTCTTATTTTAGTGTTTTTACACTCATTGTTTACATTTACAACAGCCCTCTGTGTGAGGGGGGGATTTCTTAATAATAATATCTTTATGTTATTTCAATCATAACTAGATACATTATTATTGTTCGTAAGTGTTGAATAAATTGTTTAAAATATTTTTAAAATTTTTGTCCACACTTAGGCTTGGGATCCATTGGGGCTCAACGTTACTTTTCAGAAACTTGGGCTGTTCTGAAAAAATATTTTTTCAAAATATTTTGATTTCAATTATTTTTTCTATATTAATGGATCATATTATTATTATGTATTTTGATTGCCAGGGGTTAGTGCGAGTACCAGGACTTGTTTTCTTTTCACATTGAAAGGATATTGATCAATTGTTTTAAGAGGAAGTCTTCCTCTGACCTTATTATCATTCTATATGTGGTCAGTGTACTCGCATTAACTCCGGTTCTGTATCGTATGATTTCGATGACAATATGGGAAGCGTATGTCACGGTATGTTGTTGGGGATTTGGACACTCCGGTCCTTTCCCCGCAGGGTCACTCTACTTTATCAATTTCTATTTCAGACGATCAAGATTAGGGTGATGTCTTCCAACAGTGTGCCTCCGTCGTCACAATTAATGAAGGGCTAGCGGAAAAGTGCTCATGTAATACGCCAATTGCCTAAGAGGACCCTAGTAGGTTCGACGGCCTTTGACGTCCGCTAGCTCGCCCGGTGTAGCGTCCATTCACCGAATGGTTCGGCAGCCGGGTTCGTCCGTTGCGGTCTAGAAGGAATTTTGGGGTGATGCGAGCACTATAAAATTAACTTAATGCACACCCAGTGACGGCGGATCGGAGGGAGAACGGAGGAAGCCTTTTAGTCCGGTTCATAGCTCGTTCCGGTCCATCCGGACGGCAAGCGAGAGAGGCCCCTCTCTCGTTCAACAACATCTGGCCCCAGATGTTGTGGTACAAATGTGTCGTTAGCGGAGCATACGTCCGTCGCTCGGGACGCTCCGTTGTATAGGCAGTCCGCTGAGACTGCTAAGGCTTCCTCTTCTCGTCAGCGCACACGACCGCACCTTGGCTGCGTGACCGCCGATATATTACCAGCTTCGCCGATCAAGGATTCTTCGGCGACCAGGTCACACCATCCGGCAGCCAGGGATTCGAGACCGATGGACTCCGGACGTTCGCATAGGAAAGTATGCGGGAGCCATCTGATGCGGAGCTGCCCTCGGCGAAGCAGCGATAGACTGCGCCTCCGCAGGTCTCGACGCCGGACATTCTTGTGCACATAGCACAGCTTATCGCAGCATCCCAGCAGCCGGCAGAAACGGTGTCGGATCGAGAATTATCCGACAGCGCTGGGTCGGTAGCCGGGGACTCGAGGCCTGCAGACTCCGGACGTTCGCATAGGAAGTATGCGGGAGTCAACGTACACGGAGCTTCCAGCGGCAATGCATCGTAAGTCCGCTACTGCACAGGCCTCGGGAACGGACGTGCTTTCCTTAGTAGCACAGTTTATCGCAGCATCCCAGCATCAACTGAATCTGTCGCATATATTTTATCCGACGATGCTGGGTCGGGACGCTCCGCGGAAGCGGGTACGGACGTCCGAAAGTTTCATCCGGTCCGACGGGATACCGAAAGGGATTCGGTGGATTTCAAGCTTTCCCTTTCGGAACAACATATGCTGCGATGCCGGATAAGAAACTGATAGCGTCGGTGGACTTAGAAATTTTTGGTTCGGTTCAGGGACATCGTCCCTCAGTTCCGACATAGTCCAATAATGTCACACAAACTTTCGAATTATTGAACGACGCTATATATATTATTATTTTATGCTTGCTATCCAAGCATTTCTGGTTTCTTGTTCGAAGAGTTATGGAGATGTCTTTCAAAAGTGTGCCTCTGTCGTCATAGTTAATGAAGAGTTAGCGGCAATAAGTGCTCATGGAATATGTCTATCGCTTACGGAGTGTCATTCGCTAGCTCACCCGGTGTAGCGTACATTCATCGAATGGTTCGGCTGCCGGGTTCGTCCGTTGCGGTCTAGGAAGGAGATTTGGGTGATGCGAGCACTTTAATTACTTTAGTACTCACCCAGTGACGGCA
Source organism: Pictodentalium vernedei (assembly GCA_031216915.1). Lineage (NCBI taxonomy): Eukaryota > Metazoa > Mollusca > Scaphopoda > Dentaliida > Dentaliidae > Pictodentalium > Pictodentalium vernedei. The sequence continues at coordinate 86,991,248 of CM062294.1, forward strand.
GATTGAGGACAGATCGGAGGAAGCCAACAACATAGGGGACCGCATGTTGTGGTTCAGATATTTTACATTCGGAGCATATGTCCGTTGCTCGGGACGCTCCGTTATATTGACAGTCCGAGAGACTGTCTTTAATGCTTCCTCATCCTCACAGCAGGGCACACGACCGCACATTGGCTACGTGACCTCGAGTATCCGATCAGTTTCGGCATTCAGTGATTCCACAGCGAATAGGTCGCGCCATCCGGTAGCCAAGGGACACGAGGCCTATACACTCCGTTCGCTCGCATATTGGAAGTATGCACGGGGTAACGATCTCGGAGCTTCCTGCGGCAATGCATCGTAAGACCGCTGCTCCTCAGGCCTCAGTGACGGACGTGCTATCCGAGTTAGCACAGTTGTTTCGCAGCATCCCAGCAATTGACGGTTTCTCGGTCGAATCAGGAAGTATCCGACGGCGCTGGGTCGGTGCGGTCCGCGGTTGCATCAAGCTACGGACGACCGAACGCTTTATAGGGTCCGACAGGATGGCGAAAGGGATTCGAAAGATTTCGAGTTTTCCCTTTAGTAGTATCGGAAGATGCCTTTCATATCTTCTGGCATTTCTTCCAGTGATTATTTTTCGGACTTCATTGCTGCGATCTTGGATAAGAGACTTATAGCGTCATTGGACTCGGATTTTTCGATCGGTACAGGGACTTTGTCCCTGACTTACCGACGCAGTCCAATATTGTCATTACAACATGTGTTTTATTTTTCGACGCTATATATTTATATATATATACAAGACGGCTACTAAGCATGATAGTTTAGTTTCTTGTCCGCGTGGCTCATTTCTGCCATTTTATCTTTTTTTACATATAGTTTATTTTGGCAGAGCAGGGCATACCGAGAGTTCATATGCGTCTAGACGGTGTGATTAAAGACTGCATATATTCTTTTTCACCGTTTATGTCTTTTCCAATTTCAATGTTGGGAACGACATTATGTATATTAGACTTAACTTAGACGCTTTATTATACGTAATCCGCCTTACTGAGGCGTTATCATTACGTCTTCAAGAAAAGATTTACGGGATATTATTCTCAATGTAATTTCTTTTGAGGGCAGTACTTTGTTCACGTATAACTCCGCCCTTCAGTGGCTGATTGGAGTTGGTTAGACGTGATGCAGCCCTACCTACATCCACGCGTGGATAGTAGGTTAAGAACTCTCTCAGAGTCGCTTCGTTCTCGGAGGAGCTTCTCTTCGACGGCAACTTTCCGGCAATCCATGAATTGCTTGATTTATACATTCTCTTGTCTATCTAGTGTTACAAGAGATTCAGACTGGGGCAAACATTCGGTGGTTGACTCAGAGAGTGCCGCCGCAGTTGCCGGACCCGAGTGTGGCTGTTATGACGGTTGCCAGTCAAACAGATTGGGATATATACTGATCCCTACGGATTCGAAGTGCCAGGGTCTTTGGGTTCCGCAGTCTTTTAGCTATCAGTTAACTTCCGCGGAATAATGTTTTTTAGGCTTGCTTTATGTCATTGCATGAACATTATTCAGAAACGCATGCCCAAATTCCTGTCCTTTAATTCGACAGTAGTGGCGTATCTCCGGAACCAGGGAGGCACTCTTTCGTTTCCGTTATTCAATTTAATGGAAAGAATCCGTCTGTTGGTTATAGTACACCAAGTTCAGTTTTGGTCCGTCATATTCTGGGTCGTCTGATTGTTTTATCGCACTCCCGTTCTCTTACGGGTCGCTTGTTGCTGTCAGAATGGACTCTCAACAAACAAGTATTCAATCAGATTTGCTATCTATGGGAGCGCCCAATGATGTTTTATTTATGACACAGTTGGCTAATCAATTGCAGACGTATGTGTTGGCTTGTCCAGATCTCTGAGCTAATACTGTTAACGCTCTATTGATCTATAGGACAGAATGATAGGATACGCGTATCCTCCGGCGCTGTTGTTTTTAGCAGGTATTGCTAAGATAAACAACCACAATTCATTTCTGTTGATAGCATCTCTATCTTCACAGAGATCATGAGTAATTTACTCTCTTGTCTACTGTGGATCTTAACGTGAAATCTTCCTCTATGTGAGGATCTTTTTTCACTGGGTAAATCGTGTCATCTTTATCACAACCAGCAAGGTCGCAACCTTCATGTATTCCGTTGTGTGGTCCGTATTGCATTGTAAGCACTGTACTGGACGAGCTTTGGACGCGATTTCTTACTATAGGAGATCCTCTTCTTCGCTATTCTATGCGACTAAAGTGGAGGCTCTTCCGTCGTGGTGTAGGGATCATTATGTTCATATGGTTGATCCCTCCATACTACTCATTGCTATTTTTTAGTATACTTGTTTCACAAGATCTACTGCAGCCTGTTGTTATTTAGGTTATAGGTTTATGTTACCTCATACCTATGCACTCTACGATAGTTTACAATTGAGTCTTTTGTCTCTTTATCTAAGTCAGTTAGTAACTTTTTGATAAATAGACTTAGAATCTTTAGATTAAATTCCTATACGGATTTTAACTTCAGGTTCTTATTTAGCTAAGTAATCATTTGAGCCTCTGGAAACAGTAGTTTTCAAATTCTGACCTTTTAGACAGTAATTCTGTTGGTTTCTCTTTTACTGTAGAGTCAGTGAGTTTCATGCACTATCGATGGATGATTTTCACTTTCATAGTTTCGGAATCAATACTTCCGTTACTATTTAGGTTGGATTGTTGCATAAGAGTTAGGCTCCTATTATCCGGAACCTATTATTTTAAGGTCCTTCCGTCTTCGTATGGGCATAGGCCTTTACTCTTTCCGGGTACAGTTTATGTATTTATAAACAGATATCTGTTTATTACAAGGGCGTAAGCTTCTTCTGTCTTTGATGTCTAGTAGAAGGACGTTACGCTCCATTTTATTGTTAATGGATTCTATTAACTAGCGTACTGCTTATGGTATATCATTGGCTTAGCAGTTGTGCTTAAGATTTCGGCTCATGAAGTAAGAGTTCTTCTACTTCTTGGGCTTACATTAATAGTGTTCTATTATAGATTTTTGAAGGCTGCTCATTGCGCTCAGCCATCCATTCATGAATTTTATCTCAGAAATATCGAGTCCATTTCTGGAGGCCTCTATTGTTAGGTCTATTATCTACTGCTCAGAATGTCATTCACTTAACAGTTGCTACTATAGCTAGGTAGGCTGTCTGTTTCGGCAGTGTCTCCGTTCGGCTGCCCTCTTCGCTCTGGGCTATTTGACCCAGGGCAAGAAAAAGGGGGGGGGAGGGTGTTCCCTTGGGTCACCTGTTTTTACTATGAAAACAAGGGGATACCTCCTCCGGAGTTAGTAATTCTGAGCTGTTATTGGGATGGTTGTTTAGTGAGAAGTTTAAGTTTATAAAATTCATTCAAGTCTTAGTTTTTAAAGTATAGCTTTTGAATATTGCATATGTCAACGGACATGATTATGCAATTCTCACACACTTTTAGGAGTATAAGAGTCTCTATTCTCTAGACTTACTTTATTATTGGCTTACTTTAAAAATTATTAGTATAAGGATTATTGGATATTAATAGAGTACATGGATGTATGAAGCTCAATTTTTGGAAGGTGTTGTATCTTTCTAATTTATCATAAATAAGAAAGATACATGTAAGGCCTATTACTTCTTTTCCCTACAGGGGATGACTCTATTTTATTTTATTGAGTGTATTCCATTTTGCTCTATGTCCTTGGCCCTCCAGCCTTTTTACTATTCAGCTATGTCTGGGTCATTGGTACAGTATAAAAATGTTAAAAAATTTATAGTAATTTATATATTTTTTATACTTACCAATGACCCAGACGGGGATGGCCCTCCCAGGAGTTGGGAACTCTTGCCTCCCCGCTGAGTACATAGCGCTTACCAGGCACTGGTTATTAGAATGATAAATGGCGCCAATTTCGGAACGTCCTTGACACTGCGCATGCGCAGTAGGGGCGAAGTGTGGAGGGCCTCTCAGGACATGTTTTCTTTAGTTTTAGATGCAAATTTTGGGGATTGGGGGGCAAAATTTGTGTTTGGCCCTATATTTTAAAGAGTTAGCACCAGCTATGTCTGGGTCATTGGTAAGTATAAAAAATATATAAATTACTATAAATTTTTTAACATTTTATTTGTGTTTGACATTATTTTTTAGCTTTTGAATACGATAACCATGGACAATGGATATTATTGGTGAAAGAGGAAATTTTTCAAAATGCCAAAGTGGTATGGGTTCAATATCGAGTATGAGACCTATTACTGTTAATTACAGCTTGACAACACCTTCTCATGCTCCCAATCGGGTTCCTGGTGGTCCTTTGTGGGATGTTGTTCCATTCTTGGACCAGCATGGCACCAAGCTCCTGGACGCGGCAACTCATTCCAGACATGTTCAGTTGGATTGAGGTTGGGGGATCTTGCTGGCCAGTCCATACGCTCAATCCCCTCCCTCTGTCGGTACTCCCCGACAACATGGGCAACATGAGGACGGGCATTATTGTCCATCAGAATGAATGTATCACCCACTGCACCTGCATACAATCTGACGTGGACATCCAGGATCTCATCAATATACCGTTGAGCAGTCAATGTACCACGTTCAAGGACACAGAGCTCTGTACCTCCATCCCAGCTGATGCCACCCCAGACCATGTTTGACCCTCCACCATAACGGTCATGCTCACCAATATTGGCAGCATGGAATCTCTCTCCTGGTCTTCTCATACCCTAGAACACCTATCTGTGGTCTAGGCAGTACCTTGACTCATCTGTAAAAAGGACAGGTCGCCAATCTTCTCTGGTCAATCCAACGTGGTCCATGGCCCATTCATATCGTGCCTGGTGGTGGTTCTGGGACAGTGGAATGCGAATACATGGTCTTCTCGATCGGAGACCACCTTCGTGCAACCTTGCCCGGATAGTCTGCGTCGAAACATTTACCCCGGATGCATTCTGAAGGTCACTGCGAAGCTAGGTTGCTGTGGAAAAGTGGTTCCTATGGGCCTGAATGATCAGAAACCGGTCTTCAGCTGCAGATGTTGCCCTGTCTCTGCCACCACCATGCCGTCTTACTGGTGTGCCATACTGCTGAAATCTTGCCCGGGCTCTGGTGATCACCGTATGGTGCACACCAAGGGCTTCACCAACCTGACGATGGGTAGCCCCTTGCTCCACCATCCCTACAGCCTGCCACATTTCTGCTTCAGACAAATATCTTCTTACATTTGCATTTGCCATATTCAATCATTAAATCACAAGGGTTTGTGTTGAAATGAAAATTGAATACCCTACACATGTCATGTACATGTAGACAGTACACGAAAACATCATGAAAATCAAGGGGTACATGCTTTCCATGACTGTCACGAAAAGTCTGCCTGTCAGGAGAGCTAATGTAAACACTGGGGCTATCTCAATACATTCCTCAGTCATATCCACCAAAAATATCGCAAATATGTCACAAGCAAATTTCACAATGATGTAGTATATAATGCTTTCAGAATTCCAACAAACTCGCCTGCCAAGCCCAGGACTTCAGGCTTTCGCCACATACCCTCCCTTTCTCCATACTCTATTGTATGTCTTTTTAACATCCAGAAAGACCATATACTTCTTTTTCTATTTGGCTTTTGCAGTTTCTATCATTTGGGATAGCGTGAAAAGATGGTCAGTGACTCTCCTTCCCTTCCTGAAGCCATTCTGAATCTCTCCCAACTAACCCTTTGCTTCAATCACCTCCTCTAATCTCTTATACAGGGCTTTACCGAAAACTTTTCCAACATTGCTACTGACAAAAATTCCCTGGTAATTATCCAAAACGCTCTTTTTCCCCTTTTTGTGTATAAATGTGACCTTGCTTTCTCTCCACCCTTTTGGAACCTCTTATTTTTTCTATGGCTAAATTAAATAGGGTTGTTAGGCTTTTACAAAGTTCCTCTCCCCCATTTTTACCTCAACTCGACAAAATCAAGATAAGCTATTGCCATCACGTGTGCGGAAGTCTGTGAGTCTGTTAATCTGTTAGTCTGTGAGTTTGTTCACATTTTCTGTAGCACAGGCTACACCTCGTAGTTCTTGTCCGATCATCATGAAATTTCATATCCAAGTTCAAGGTCATGTCTAGATGAGAACATCCCATTTTGGTCACGTTCGGTCAACCGTGATGGCTACGAAACCTGAAAACCTTTAGCAATGGCTACAGGTCACATTATTGAAGGCATTTCATTGTAACTTGGTTGGATGACTCCATATAATATCTAGATTAGAACGTTGTATTTTGGTCGGATTCAGTCAACCGTGATGGCCACAGGGTCAGGCTACGTAGATTCCTTTAGCACAGTCTATAGGTTGCATTTATGAAGGGATTTCATGGTAAATTGGTAGGATGACACGGTATTGTGTCCAGATGAGAATGTCCTGTTTTGGCTGTGAACGATCAACCATGATGGCTGCACAGACACGTGACCTAGATTTGTTTAGCACAGTCTACAGTTCATATTTATGAAGCGATTTCATTGTAACTTGGTAGGATAACTCAGAATGATCTCTAGATGTGACTGTCCTATTTTAGTCATGATTGGACTCGGCTGTTTCCACAACTTGGGCATGTGACCTAGATTCCTTTAGCTCTGTCTGCAGGTTGTTTTTATGTGGGGATTTTATTGTAAATTAGTAGGATAACTCTGTATGATATTTAGATGAGACTCTCGTATTTTGGTCCTGACCGGTCAACTGTGACTGCCTGACCGGCATGTGACCTAGATTCCTTTAGCAAAGTCTACCAGTCATATTTATGAAGGAATTTCATTGTAACATGGTAGGATGACTCGATTTGGAATGATTTTACTGTAACTTGGTAACTTTGGTTGACAAACGCTAAATATGAGGGCCACCTCAACCCAGGCCTCAATTCTTTCGTACAATCTACACCTCAAATTATTCTTGTTGAAAACACAGCAAGTTGGGTATAGAAGTTAACATATTCTTCATTATCACAATTCTTGTCTTATTTCATAATCCTTTCATAAACACTGAACATTATTCTTTTCATCAAACACTACACAGTCAAGTTAAGCTACAGTGTCATTGACACTCTCATTTAAGAACTCATTAGGAATTTTGTCCACCCCTCCCGCTTTTCCGTTCATTAATTTTGAGACCACTTTTTGTACCTCCTTGGCTTTAATTTTGCTGCACACGAAGTTCGATAAATTTTCCTCAACCTTATTCTGGCACTTCAGTGAGTTCCCCCATGCCCAATCGCTTATCATTTACCTTTTCTCAGTGCTTGGCTAGTTCTGGTGCGATTTGATCTTGATCGTCTGTATCTCTGCCATCTACTTTAATACTCTGTGGTTTACTTCCTTTGTTTCATTTATTCACCCATTTCCAAAATACGTTTGAACTCGATCCCCCTGTCATTCTTATCATCCTAATAAGATTGCTGTTTTGCACTCTCCAATTATCGTCTTTAATCTTATTAATTTTATTCTATGCTTGTTGGTATTCTTCCTTTGATACCCGGGCCCCATTGCTTTCCAACCTCTTGAGATTTCTACTCCTTCTGTACACAGCACATTTGACTTTTCTGTCCTTTATGGCCTTTTTCAACTCGACATTCACTCTGTAACCAAGTTCCTGCGTTGGCACCCTAATCTTTCCTATACTTTCCTTTCCTGTTTCCACTAGGCTCACAACCATGGTATCTGCCATTTTCAAGACATGGACCTCCCTGCGTACATTCACAATCTTGGGTTTCAATATTTTTATACTGTACCAATGACCCAGACATAGCTGGTGCTAATTCTCAAAATCTAGGGCCAAACACAAATTTTGCCCCCAATCCCAAAATTTGCATCTAAAACCGAAAAAATCATGTCCTAAATGGTCCTCCATACTTTTCCTCCACTGCGCATGCGCAGTGTCAAGGAGGTCTCGAAATTGACGCCAATTATCATTCTTTGTTTGGCCCTTCATCAGTTCACATCTGACTGATATTTCTGCTTGTAAATCTCAGTTTAAATGATGCCAGACACATAAATATTAGAGAAATGGTGGATCTAAAGAGGAATTAGAAGGAGAGGAAAAATGAGTGGCAGGAAATAATCAGGGCTGTAACTTAAATTTTTTTTATGAAATTATGTTATGTTGCCTAATTTCAAGGCATGGGCCTATTGTTGTCATTCTTGCTATAAAGTTACACTGCTTGTTCAGTGTTTCCTCTCTCCCTTTCCTTTAGTCCCCCCTTGCCATTCTCCCATGCTTTTGGCATATTTTCTGTAATATTATTACTAAAATTTCTTGGGAGTTTTAGCTGGATAACAGAATGAATTCTGTTCTTTTTCCCATGTTTACATCCTCACCCATGGGTGTTTAGGCGTTGTGTTCTGCATCTACCATCTGATGTTCTGCAGTTTCTTCCCTGGAAGTCTCTGTTTTGCATCAGATAGTGTTGTAATTGGTAACTGATTTCGGGCCATGTTTATCAGTGCCTGGAGTCATGTTTCTGGTGTTTATACACTTCTTGTTTACATTGACAATGGTTTCTGTTGAGAGGGATTTCTTGTCTTTGTATTAGTTTAATCATAACAAGATACATTATTATTATACGTAAGTGTTGCATTAATTTTTTTGAAATATTTTTAAAAATTTTGTTCACACTTAGGCTTTTTTGGGATCCATTGGGGCTCAACGTTACTTTCAGAAACTTGGGCTTTTCTGAAAAAATATTTATTCCAAAAATTTTTTTGATTTCAATTATTTTTTCTATGTTAATGGATCATGTTATTATGTATCTTTGTTTTCATGGGTTGGTGCGAGTACTAGGACTGTTTGTGTTCTTTTCACAATGAAAGGATATTGTTCAAATTGTAATAAGAGGAAATCTTCCTCTGACTTTCATAATCATTGTATTAATTGTAGTCAGTGTACTCACACTAACTCCTGTTCAGTACGTGTCAATTGGATGACAAACATTGGAAACGTGTGTCAGGGTATGTTGTTAGCGGGGAAAAGGCCATGCCGGTCCTTTCTCTGCAGGGTCACTCTAGTTTATCAATCTCTCTTTCAGAGGAACAAGAACAGGTTGATGTTTCCGTGATGTCTTCCAAAAGTGTGCCTCCGTCGTCACAGTTAAATGAAGAGCTAGCGGCAAAAGTGCTCATGGAAATACATCAATTGCCTAAGAGGTCCCTAGTAGGATCGACGGCATTGGTGTCCGCTAGCTCGCCCGGTGTAGCGACCATTCATCGAATGGCTCGGCAGCCGGGTTCGTCCGTTGCGGTCCAGGAAGGAGATTTGGGTGATGCGAGCACTATAATAAGACAAAGTGCACACCCAGTGACGACGGATCAGAGGAGAGAATGGAGGAAGCCTATTAGTCCAGTTCCTAGCTCGTCCAGGTCCATCTGGGCTGCGAGCGAGAGAGGTCCCTCTCTCGTACAACAACATCTGGGACCAGATGTTGTGGTACAAAACGTTTCGCATTCGGAGCATACGTCCGCCGCTCGGGACGCTCCGTTATATAGACAGTCCGGAGAGACTGTCGATGTGGCTTCCTCATCCTCGCGGCAGCGCACACGACCGCACCTTGGCTACGTGACCACGGATATCCAGCCAGCTTCGCCGATCAGGGATTCCACGGCGACCAGGTCACGCCATCCGGTAGCCAGGGACACGAGGCCTGTAGACTCCGGACGTTCGCATAAAAGAAGTATGCAGGAGTCAACATATACGGAGCTTCCAGTGGCAAAGCAACATAAGACCGCTACTCCACAGGCCTCAGTGACGGATGTGCTATCCCAAATAGCACAACTTATCGCAGCATCCCAGCAGACGACAGAATCTCTGTCGAATCAGGAATTATCCGACGACGCTGGGTCGGTACGCTCCGCTGAAGCATCAGGTACGGACGACCGAGAACTTCATAGGGTCCGACAGGATGGCGAAAGGGATTCGGAGGATTTGGAGCTTTCCCTTTCGGAACAACATAAAGCTGCCATAGATTTTATCCGGCATTATCTTCCAGAGGTTGTTCCGTCGGACCAGAATGCTGCGATGCCGGATAAGAGACTGATAGAGTCATTAGACACAGAATTTTTTGATCGGTTCAGGGACATTGTCCCTGAGTTTCCGACACAGTCCAATAATGTCACAAGAACATTTGAATTATTGAATGATGCTATATATAAGCTTGCTACCAAAACGAGCAAGTCTGGTTTCTTGTCCGCAAATGCTCTAAATCTGTCTTTCATCAATTCAAGGAATAAATTCGAAACGGCAGGACAGGGCATTCCGAGAGTTCCTCTGCATCTAGACGACCAGGCTGAAGACTTAGAATTGTCTATACCGTCGTCTATGTCAATTCCAACCACGACGTTGGAAACGACAATAATGTCTAACAGAGTTAACTTAGACGCTTTATCATACGCAGATCACCTTACTAAGGCGTTATCATTATGTCTTCAAGGGAAAGAATTCCAGGATATACAATCCTCATTAAGAGTTCTTTTAAGGGCAATAGCTTATTCCACGTATAACTCCGCCCTTTCAGTGGCAAACCTGGAGTTGGTTAGACGTGATGCAGCCCTAGCTACATCACGCGCGTGGATGGTAAGGTGAAAAACTCTCTCAGAGTCGCTTCGGTCTCCGGAGAGCTTCTCTTCGGCGGCAAACTTTCAGCAATCTATGATAAGATAACTAAGAAAGCTTCGGATTCTCTGCTATTCAAATCCGCTTCTAAAAAGTCGGATACAGCAGAAAAAAGTAAGACAGGCACTTCTGGGACAAGTACGCCCAAGAGAAGTTCCTATAGAGGTTCCTATGCATCCTCTAGGTCTTATTCTAGAGACCGTCAAGGCAGCAACTCACGTGGGGGACGTTATTCTGGCCGAGATAACCGGTCAGACGTCCCTAGGTCAACAGGGCGAGGTGCGGGTCGTGGAGGACGTAGTTTCTCCTTCCGCAAGCCTTGCAGGTCCAGGAGGTGATGGTTTGAACCTCTATCGTGTTCCGGTAGGCGGAAGATTATCGAGTTTTATAAATGATTGGGCCTCAATTACGGGTTCGAGGGGTAATTTCGGAAGGACTAAGAATATCCTTCAAATGAAAGCCTCCATTAACACGAAGTCCAAAATGGACTCAGCTTCCGTCAAATCCGCAGAAAAGAGATGCTCTTTTATCAGAAGTACAGTCTCTCCTGAAGAAGAACGCGGTAGAGGTCGTAGAAGACCAGGAATCACCGGGTTTCTACAGCCATCTGTTTCTGGTTCTGAAACCAGACGGCTCGTTCCGTCCAGTCATAGATCTGAGCTGGATAAACAAGCTGATCGTCGCTCCGAAGTTCTATATGGAGACAATTCGATCAGTCAGAGCGAGTATTCGGGTGAACGACTATGCTACAAGCATAGATCTCAAGATCAAGGATGCGTACTTTCACGTCATGGTACATCCGACATTCAGAAAGTATCTACACTTCGCAGTCCTAGGAGTTGTATATCAGTTCCGAGCGATGTGCTTCGGTTTGAACCTAGCGCCCTGGGCTTTCACTCGAATAATGAACTCGGTAATGATATATTTCCGAGCTCATTCGTCTGCGGTAACGTCGGCCTACCTGGACGACATTCTTCAGAGATACGACAACGAGTTAACGCTTCAGAACGATGTGCAGAATCTGCTTCTATTACTCCGACGTCTCGGTTTTATAATAAACGAGGAGAAGTCGGATCGGGTGCCGTCCAAGTCATTCACCCATTTGGGAATGAGCTTCGAGACGCACAACAATCTCGTTCGTCTGCCGTTAACCAGAGCAAAATTAATCAGTTGTTACGCTCGCTATTGTCTTCACTCAGACAAAGTCACAGCGAGAGAGTTCATGGGACTGATAGGTGTGTGCGGAGCCGCTGCAGATCTCATTCCGATGGGGCGGTTACGCACTCGTCCTCTCCAAATTTTCTTGACTCAGAATTGGAGTGTGAAGATTCATTCGCTCGATATAGACGTTATCTTGTCAAATAAAGTGAAACAAGAGATTCAGACTTGGACGAACATTCAGTGGTTGACTCTGGGAGTTCCGCTGCAGTTGCCGGATCCGAGTTTTACTATGACGGATGCCAGTCAAACAGGTTGGGGTGCAACATTGATCCCAACGGATTCGAAGTGCCAGGGTCTTTGGGATCTGCAGTTTCTGGGCAAGCACATAAACATCAAGGAAATGATGTCAATTTGGCTTGCACTACGTCATTGGATGAACATTATTCAGAAAGCGCATGTCCAAATCCTGTCCGACAATACGACAGTAGTAGGGTATATTCGGAACCAGGGAGGCACTCATTCCGTTCCGTTATTCAATTTAACGGAAAGAATCCTTCTGTTTGTTCTAGAACACCAGGTTCTACTTTCGGTCCGTCATATTCCGGGTCGTCTGACTGTATTGGCAGACTCCCTTTCACGGAAGGGTCGCTTGTTGCCGTCAGAATGGACTCTCAACAAACAGGTATTCAATCAGATTTGCTACCAATGGGAGCGGCCAATGATAGACTTATTTGCGACACAGCTCAACAATCAGTTGCAGACGTATGTGTCACCATGTCCGGATCCTCGAGCATATGCAGTAGACACTCTATCGATCTCGTGGGACGGAATGATAAGATATGCATATCCTCCAGCGCCGTTGATTCAGCAGATATTGCTAAAGATAAAACAATCTCAATGCAAAATTCTGTTGGTAGCATCTCTGTCTCCACAGAGACTGTGGATAAATCTACTCAGGTGTCTGCTGTGGGACATACCGTGGAAGCTTCCTCCACGAGAGGATCTTCTTTCTCAGGGGAAATCGCGTCAACTACATCACAACCCGCAAGGTCTCAACCTTCACGTATTTCCGTTGTGCGGTCCTTCTTGCACGGCAAGCATTTTACAGGACGAGCAGTGGGCGCAATTTCTAACTGTAGGAGGACCTCCTCTTCACTAAACTATGCGGCTAAGTGGAAGGTCTTTTGTCGTTGGTGTAGGGATCATTCTGTTGATATTTTTGATCCCTCCATTCCAGACATTGCAAACTTTCTAGTATACTTGTTTGATGAGATCAAACTGCAGCCTGTTACTATTAAAGGTTATAGGTCTATGTTATCTGATACCTATGCACACCATGATAGTTTGCAAATTGTATCTAATGTCTCTTTATCTAAATTAGTTAGAAACTTCTCGATAAATAGACCTAGAACCCTTAGATTAATTCCTAAATGGAATTTAGCTTGGGTTCTTCTTAAATTAAAAGAAAAGCCATTTGAGCCTCTTGAGACAGTGGACTTCAAATTCTTATCTTATAAGACAGCATTTCTCTTAGCTTTCTCTTCCGCTAGAAGAGTCAGTGAGCTTCATGCACTATCTGTAGACAATTCTCACTATCGTAGTGTCGGAAACACTATTACCTTTACTACTAATGTTGGATTTTTGGCTAAGAATCAGGCTTCTAATAAATATCCGGAACCTATTGTTATTAAGGCTCTTCCGTCTTCAGACGGGCATAGGCCTTTACTCTGTCCAGTTAGAGCTTTACGTATTTATAAATGAAGATCTCAGTTTATCAGAAAGGGACGAAAACGCTTCTTTCTGTCTCTGATGCCTAATAGAAGGGACCTTACGGTCCATTCTATTGCTAGATGGATTCAATTAACTATCCGTACTGCTTATGATAATCTATCTTCAACTCCAGTCTGTACTTAAGATTTCGGCTCATGAAGTAAGAGCTCTTTCTACGTTTTGGGCTTACGCAAATAGTGTTGCTATTACAGATTTAATGAAGGCTACATATTGGTCTCAGCCATCCACATTCACGAATTTTTATCTCCGAAATATTGAGTCCATTTCTGGAGACCTGCATTGTTTAGGTCCGTTATCTGTTGCTCAGAATGTCGTCCACTAAACAGTTGCAACTATAGTTATGCAGGCTTTCTGTTCTGGCAGTGACTCTGTCCTGCTGCCCTCTTTGCTCTGGGCTATTTGACCCAGGGCAAGGGGAAGTGGGGGGGGAGGGTGTTCCCTTAGGTCACCTGCTTTATAGTGAAAAGCAAGGGGATACCTCCTCCGGAGTCAGTAATTCTGAGTCGTTACCGGGATGGTTTTAAAGTGTAAAGATAATGTTTAAATTCATTCATGTCATATTTTTAAAGTGTAGCTCGGTGTGAAGCATTTGTATATGTCACGTGTCAAAAGGGCATTAATATACAATCCTCAGACACTTTTAAAGAGTATGAAGAGTCTCAATTCTCTGGACTTACTTTATTTATTGGCTTACTTTAAAAATAATTAGTATAAGGGGTTATACTGGATGTTAATAGAGAACATGAATGTTATTATGCTCAATTATAGAGGGTGTTGTGTCTTTCTAATTTATCATAAATAAGAAAGATACATGTAAAGCCTAAAACTCCTTTTCTCCTCGAGGGGATAACTCTATTATATATAGTTGAGCTTATTGGATTTTCCTCTATGTCCTAGGCCCTCCAGCCTTTTTACTATTCAACTATGTCTGGGTCATTGGTACAGTATAAAAATGTTAAAAAATTTATAGTAATTTATATATTTTTTATACTTACCAATGACCCAGACGGGGATGGCCCTCCCAGGAGTTGGGATCTCATACCTCCCCGCTGAGTACGTAGTGCTGACCAGGCACTGCTTGTAAGAATGATAATTGGCGCCAATTTCGAGACCTCCTTGACACTGCGCATGCGCAGTGGAGGAAAAGTGTGGAGGACCATTTAGGACATGATTTTTTTGGTTTTAGATGAAAATTTTGGGGATTGGGGGGCAAAATTTGTGTTTGGCCCTAGATTTTGAGAATTAGCACCAGCTATGTCTGGGTCATTGGTAAGTATAAAAAATATATAAATTACTATAAATTTTTTAACTTTTCTTTGAAACTTCACCCAATCAGCATCTGTTATGAGTTCCCAAATCTCCTTGAAGCTTCCTTTTTTCAGAGACCACTTTTGCCTGACAAAAAGGGTGGTGTCTCAAGACAGGTTCTACTGTATTGTTCTTCTGTCGTTCCTCTCCCAGGTTCATCTCCCCTTACACCTTGTGCCCCTGTTCAGAATCTTCAGACCAAGCTCATTTGTGAAGTCCAACAACTTCCTTCCATTCCTGTTGACTTTCTTATCCCTGCCCTATATGACTTCTTCCTTATCACCTATGTGTCCATTAAAGTCACCCATCTGAATTATATGTGTGCAACATAAATTTGCTGTGGCATGATTTTAAGCATTGCAGCATTTTTGCACTTTAATTTGACTATTTTGATGGGATGAGAAAATCTTGTGGATGGGGAACAAACTACTTCTTCATTTCTAAAGATATTGGTTTTAAACTCAGTAGAGATGTTCAACATCAGGTGCAAAATAAGTTTGACATAAATTTTCTGTACAGTAAAACCTGTATTGAGAGACCACTGTCTTGAGAGACCACCTGTCTTGAGAGACAATATCTGCCAGGCACCGATTGGTTTTACTCTATAATGGACCTGCTATGGGAGACCACCTGTCTTGAGAGACCACCTGTCTTGAGAGACCACCTGTCTTGAGAGACCACTGTGCCTGAATGGAATGGTTTCGCACGCCGAAGGCGCACAAGGACAGTATGGGGGACAGACCCCTTTCGACCCTCAGTAACTGTGTGAGAATTTGGCTTGTCTGGCAGTGGCAAAGGAGAAAAGCGTTTTGGGATCTAATTGAGTTCTTTCAGGAATTCCTGGAATTCCGGGGTGCAAATTTTCAAGGCCTCAAGTTATGGGTATGTGCGTTGCTCCAGAGCTATCTTTTGGCATTCCTTGTCCAATTTTGTTAGGACGAATTGCATATACTGGTCCATCGTTCCTGTGAAATCAAATTTGAGGCTGCCGTGAGCTGCGATGCATCTTTGATCCATGTCGTCGATGAAGTCACCCCATTCCGAGTCGCTATCAGAGTCCCAGTCGTTATCCGTGGTGTTGAGAGAGGAGCTGAGGCTGGATAAATCCGAGCAGATGGGAGATCCAGGTTCGGATTGAGCGACTACCTTCTCCCCTTCCACCTCCATGTCCACCTCCCTGCCTTCCAACCTCTTAGGTGAAGAGTGACAGGTTGACAAGGGAGATGAATGTGGTGGTGGTGGTTTGACAGTAGCCACTTGATCCTTCTCCTGGTTCTCCTCTGTTCTTCTCCATACGCCTGGCGTCCCGGCATCTGGTTGATGGAGTCTTCTTCCTCTTCTTCTTCTGGCCCTTTTCAGTTCCACTTTCCTTCTTGGACGTGGTGGTGTGTCTCAGTTCCTTCCCCGGATGTGGACCAGTGCGGGAAGCCCCGCGAAAGGTACTACCACTACCTGAGGAGGGTTCTTGGTTAAATTTGATGGAGATTTGAACGTGGCCGCCCATTAACTTGGACAGACCAGTTAATTTGAGAGTTGGCGTTCAATCCCATCAATGTTTCTTTGAATTGCGAAGGCAGGAAATCCATCTCCACTAATTAGTGTGGTTTCTAATTAGGAGCTTTCGAGTATGCGTCTGTACACCTGGATTGCCAAGTGTGATGTCGTGTGTCCACTGTGACCTGGTACCAACTTGTATTTTTATGCCATAATGGACCTGTCTTGAGAGACCGCCCCTTTGAAGACTGAAACCATGACAAAAACTTTTTACCTGTTCTGGAATTGGAAAATCCATTGTGGTTATACTAACATAATTAAAAGTATTAAAAGCTCTTAATTGGGTTTCAATTGCTATTGAGTTACGTAACTCATTAAAGACTGAGATGTTTTTATAAGACTCCTGTGAAAAGATTAGGATTATTGCTGAATAAACAATTTCATACATACCTGAAATGGGGGTCTTCCCGTTTCGCCGATGTGATTCTAATAGGGTAGGTGTCAGTAATCCGCAGATCAAAGAAGTGCCGCGATAATTTGTTAATTTGGATGTTGGGAGATAATTTTTATCAATTTAACCCATGTACCACAGGGAAACTCACAAGTAACGACGAATTGATTGAATGTAATGTAATTTTTTTATTGATTTATCAACGCAATAAACGAGCAAGTATAATATAATAATATGAACATTTAAAGACATAAAGCACATTTTTTAAAAACCCGAATTTCGACTGAATGTAATGTAATTTTTTTATTGATTTATCAACGCAATAAACGAGCAAGTATAATATAATAATATGAACATTTAAAGACATAAAGCACATTTTTTAAAAACCCGAATTTCGACTGAATGTAATGTAATTTTTTTATTGATTTATCAACGCAATAAACGAGCAAGTATAATATAATAATATGAACATTTAAAGGCATAAAGCATATTTTTTAAAAACCCGAATTTCGACTGACTCTGTCTAAAAATAACAATAAACGAGCAAGTATAATATAATAATATGAACATTTAAAGGCATAAAGCACATTTTTTAAAAACCCGAATTTCGACTGACTCTGTCTAAAAATAACAATAAACGAGCAAGTATAATATAATAATATGAACATTTAAAGGCATAAAGCACATTTTTTAAAAACCCGAATTTCGACTGACTCTGTCTAAAAATGACAGTGCGTCAATCTGACCTTCCCTAAAGAGTCTTTTATAATAAGATAAAGCATTGTCGATGGCACGATACTTTTTTCTTCGTGGGGCCACCTTCCCACCATGTCTCAACTGCAGAATTGCCTCTAATACAAGAAGCCATACGTCGCTGACCATATGTGGTGGTACAAATGGAAGGCCGATAGCACGTCGAACGACCGCATGAATGTTGTCATCTTGCTTGTAATCGTCTCTGAGGCTGCACTTTTCTGTTGCATACTTGTACACTGCTTGGGCGTAGTGGAAGTGACAGCCTTTGATGGTCGCAGAAGAGAAAACTTGTCGTAAAGCATTTTGTGCAGCAGTTTCGAAATCAGTAAAGATTGTTGCTGGTTGTAGGTGAATGTCTAAAGATGAAGCCTTCTGGCGTATTGTGCTGAAGAATTTTATATAAGTTGACTTGGTTTTATTAGGCAGCAAGCCATAGACTAATGGCAACATCTTATTGTCGACGAAAGCATGGATGGTATACAGCTGATAAAAGAGTTTCGGTGATTTCTCAAATGTCCCATCACAGAAAAACGAAGTCGCTTCGTCGAGGAGGTGTAAGTTTGACGCTGTGCTGAAAATGAGGCAGTTGACGTCGCTTGGATCTGACAGTAAAAACTGATCTCCTGCAGTTGTTTCCATGTAACTATCAGGTAAGCTGATTGCTGAGCGAGTTTTCGGAAGAGCCGGTATGGTTTTCGCACGAGACCTGTATAATGCTGATTTGATGCTATAGAATGTAGGAACTTTAGCAATGATGAGTGGGTCGGTATCCGATCTGAGAGAACCAAGCTCCTCTTGGTAAAGTGCGCTCACTGATTTGCTGTCATGTCGAACGGTTTTCTTTAAATCTGCTAGGAAAGCATCGGCTACAATCTGCTCCATATCTGGTGGATGATTATGCTGCCCCATCGGCGAACTGATAAAATCGTTTTTCGTGTTGATAGTTGACCGACATCCTAAAGAATCTTTTTTAACGCAGTTCCAATGTATATTTGGTTGATTCTGAGACTTCACACGAAATTTATAACCACCATAAACTAAGTGTCTACCACCTCTCTTATTAGGGATGAAAGAAACATTTACTTGTTCACTTGCCATGATGAATTGAAGGAAATGTTGTTGATGTACAGCATGAAGGGTCATATTATATACTATTGAGATGTTTGAAGTTGTTTAGTTGTTTACAGTTGATCAATGTTAACTGATTGTTAATCACTTTGGGACCATGAACTCAGCCGGTGAAGAAGAGTTAATATCAATCAGTGGGATTAACAACTTGTTCACACCTCCACCGGCGATTAGTTTTGGTTTGTTTATTTAACCTCATCGGCGAAACGGGAATAAACCCTGAAATGTGACAGATAGGATTATAAAAGTAAATTTGTGTTGAAAATCTTCAATGAAGATTTTCAACACTAATTTATTTTTTATAACAGTCCATTTCATTTGTTACAAAAACTTCATAAAAAGAACAACTACAAAGTAATTACAAAAATCCATTCTTCTCCATTTCTGAATCTTGTGGTTGGTCATTCACTGACTTGAGAAAACCTGAAACCTGTTACGAGAGACCACCTGTCTTGAGAGACAACTTTTGTGTTGCCCAAAGAGCGGTCTCTCAAGACAGGTTCTACTGTACTCAAATTTTATTATTATTTCTGTTCCTGTGTAAATGGGAAGTTGCCTGATTATATTTGCAAAATAAAATATGGACACGTTTTTAGTGTAACTCCTGGTAAATACTTTAGTTTGATGTGATTTAAAATTCCTTTTCCTGTAGGTTCTACATATTCCCTCAAAAAGCAAAGTCAAGATGGTTTGTGTGACATTCAGTTTTCACCCTCCCCCCTCTAAATCATCACAAGGAATTTATTCCCTTATTGGTATATATCTTCGTAATGCAACCCTCTTCATACCTTCAAGTAAAGATGATGTTTGTGGTTGCCTTGTCAGTTGGTAGAGTTTTGTTGCAGACAACTGATTAAAAATCATTTTGTGTGCTGTTGTGTAAAGCACTA
The DNA here is from genome assembly GCA_031216915.1 of Pictodentalium vernedei. NCBI lineage: Eukaryota > Metazoa > Mollusca > Scaphopoda > Dentaliida > Dentaliidae > Pictodentalium > Pictodentalium vernedei. The sequence goes on from CM062294.1 coordinate 87,010,896, forward strand.
AAAAAGAGAAAAAAATTGCACAAGTTATTTGAAAGATTCATTCCCATATTTGAATAGCAGGCTATAAATAATAGTTTATGATTTCAGCAAGTTTCAAAGGTCATTGGAATAGAAATGTGCAAGCAAGCAGTTGATGATGCAAAGAAGAATGCAGAGATAAATGGTAAAACATCATTTTCGTAACTGGTAGAGTGTTACATTATTTTTTAATCCTTTACCCAACGTAACAGCCAAAACCGGCCAGCGCTATTCACCAAAAATACTATCCAATATTTTTATACTGTACCAATGACCCAGACTTAGCTGGTGCTAACTCTAACAAAACCAGGGCCAAACACAAATTTTGCCCCCCAATCCCCAAAATTTGCATCCAAAACAAAAAGAAATCATGTCCTAAAGGACCTCCATACTACGCCTCTACTGCACATGCGCAGTGACGCAGACGTCCCGAAATTGGCGCCAATTATCATTCTCTGTTTGGCCCTTCATCATTCAACATCTCACTGATCTTTGTGCTTGTAAATCTCAGTTTAAAGGATGCCAGACACGTAATTTTTGGAGAAAATGTGATTCTAAGGAGGATAGAAGGAGGAGAGGAAAAAGAAGTGACAAAAAATAATCAGGGCTGTACTTAAAATTTTTTGATGAAATTATGTTAAGTTGCCTATTTTCGAGGCATGGGCCTCTTGTTGTCATTCTTGCTAATTGTTGCACTGCTTATTCAGTGTTTCCTCTCCCCTAGCCTTCTAAAGTGCCCCCTTGCAATTCTCCCATGCTTTTGGCATATTTTTGAGAAATTTCATTTCTAAAATTTCCTGGGAGAGTTGCTTGTTTACAGAATGTTTTCTGTTATTTTCCCCATAGTTACGTTTTCACCCATGGGTGTATAACGTTTGTGTTCTGCATCTTCCATCTGATGTTCTACAGATTCTCCCCTGGGAGTCTCTGTTTTGCATCAGATAGAGTGTAATTGATGACTGATTCCGGGCCAGTTTTTTCAGTGCCTGGAGTCATGTTTTCTGGTGTTTTTACACTGTTTGTTTTCATTGGCAACAGCCTTTTTTGAGGGGGCTGTTTGCCTTTGCTGTAGTTTATCTCACTATAAGATACATTTATATTATCCGAAAGTGTCTCATTAATTATTTAATATAAATTTAAAATTTTTGACCACACTTTGCCATCGGATCCATCAGGGCTCAACGTTACTTTTCAGCAACTTGGGCTTCGCTGAAAAAATATTTTTTCAAAATTATTTTGTTTTGCAATTGTTTTTTCATTTATTAATGGATCATGTTATTATGTATCTTTGTGTCAGGGGTTTTTGCGAGTAACTAGGACTTATTGTTGTTCTTTCACAATGAAGGGACGTTGTTCAAATTGTAATAGGAAGAAATCTTCCTCTGACTTTCATGATCATTGTATTAATTGTAGTCAGTGTTCTCGCATTAATCCCTGTCCTATATGTGAACATTGGGATGAGAAACATTGGAAACGTGTGTCACGATATGTTGTTTCTGGAGAAAGAGCGATGCCGGCTCCTTCTCCGCAAGGTGACTCTACTCTCTCAGTTTCTATTTCAGAGGAACCAGAACAGGGTGATGTTTCCATGTTATCTTCTTCAAGTGTGCGTCCGTCGTCACAAATGAATTCAGAGCTAGTGGCAAAAGTGCTCATGGAGATTAGACAAATGTCGTCCGCTAGCTCGCCCAGTGTAGCGTCCATTCACCGAATGGTTCGGCAGCCGGGTTCGTCCGATGCGGACCAAGAGGAGATTTTGGGTGATGCGAGCACTATAAACATAATAGATGCACACCCAGTGACGGCGGATAGTAAGCGAGAACGGAGGAAGCCTTTGAGTCCGGTTCCTAGCTCGTCCAGGTCCAGCCGGGCCGCGAGCGAGAGAGGCCCCTCTCTCGTACAACAACATCTGGGACCAGATGTTGTGGTACAAAATGTGTCTTTAGCGGAGCATACGTCCGTCGCTTGGGATGCTCCGTTGTATAAGCAGTCCGCAGAGACTGTTAAGGCTTCCTCTTCTCGTCAGCGCACACGACCGCACCTTGGCTGCGTGACCGCCGATATATTACCAGCTTCGCCGATCAAGGATTCTTCGGCGATCAGGTCACACCATCCGGCAGCCAGGGATTCGAGACCGATGGACTCCGGACGTTCGCATAGGAAAAGTATGCGGGAGCCATCTGATGCGGAGCTGCCCTCGGTGAAGCAGCGAAAGACTGCGTCTCCGCATGTCTCGACGCCGGACATTCTTGTGCAGATAGCACAGCTTATCGCAGCATCCCAGCAGCCGACAGAAACGGTGTCAGATCGAGAATTATCCGACGGCGCTGGGTCGGTACGCTCCGCCGAAGCATCGGGGGCGGACGTCCGGGAACATCATGAGGTCCGACCGGATGGTGAAAGGGATACGGATGACTTGGAGCTATCCCTTTCGGAACAACATAAAGCTGCCGTGGACTTCATCCGGCACTTTCTCCCTCAAGTTGTTCCGTCGGGCCAGACTGCTGCGCTTCCGGACAAGAGAATTATAGCGTCATTGGACTCTGAATTTTTTGAGCGGTTCAGGGACATCGCTCCCGAGTTTCCGTCGCAGTCCAATAATGTTGCAAGAACATTTGAATTATTGAACGACGCTATATTTAAACTTGCTTCCAGGACGGGGAAAGCAGGTTTCTTGTCCGCTAATACTCTCAACCTGCCTTTCATTAATGCAAGGAATAAATTCGATACGGCAGGACAGGGTATACCGAGAGTTCCTCTGCGTATGGACGACGAGGCGGAAGACTTAGAGCTATCATTACCGTCGTCAGCTTCTATTCCAACCGCGGTGTTGGAAACAGCTATTGCGTCTAACAGAGCCAATTTAGATGCCTTATCTTACGCAGATCACCTTACTAAGGCGTTATCACTGCGCCTTCAGGGGAAAGAGTTTCAGGATATACAATCCTCTTTAAGACTTCTTTCAAGGGCAGTAGCTTATTCCACGTGTAACTCCGCCCTTTCAGTGGCAAATCTGGAGTTGGTTAGACGTGACGCAGCCCTAGCTACATCCACACTAGTGGATTCTAAGATGAAGAACTCTCTTAGAGTCGCTTCGGTCTCAGGAGAACTTCTCTTTGACGGCAAGCTTTCCGCTATTTATGATAAAATTACAAAGAAAGCTAAGGATTCTCTGTTGTTCAAATCTGCTCCTAAGAAGTCGGATACAGCAGACACGAATAAGACAGGCACTTCTGGGTCTAATGCGCCCAAGAGAGGTTCCTATAGAGGTTCCGGTGCGTCCTCTTGGTCTTATTCGAGAGACCGTCAGGATAGCGACTCTCGTTCGGGATGTCCTTCAGGCCGGGACAATCGGTCGGACGTCCCGAGGTCGACGGGGCGAGGTGCGGGTCGTGGAAGACGTGGTTTCTCCTACCGCAGGCCTCGCAGGTCCAGGAGGTGATGGCTTAAACCTCTGTCGCGTTCCGGTTGGCGGAAGGTTGTCGAGCTTTTCACAAGAATGGGCGTCGATTACGGACGACCCTTGGGTGAGAGGAGTGACTTCGGAAGGTCTAAAGATATCCTTCAAACGAAAGCCTCCATTAACTCGAAGTCCAAAGTGGACTCATCTTCCGTCAAATCCGCAGAAAAGAGACGCTCTGTTATCAGAGGTGCAGTCTCTTTTAATGAAGAACGCGGTAGAGGTCGTAGAAAACCAGGAATCTCCGGGATTCTACAGCCATCTGTTTCTGGTTCCGAAACCAGACGGCTCGTTCCGTCCAGTCATAGATTTGAGCTGGATAAACAAGCTGATCGTCGCTCCGAAGTTTTATATGGAGACGATTCGATCGGTCAGAGCGAGTATTCGGGTGAACGATTATGCAACGAGCATAGATCTCAAAGATGCGTACTTTCACGTCATGGTACATCCGACATTCCGAAAGTATCTACGCTTCGCAGTCCTAGGAGTGGTGTATCAATTCCGGGCGATGTGCTTCGGATTGAATCTAGCACCCTGGGCTTTCACTCGGGTAATGAACTCGGTAATGATCTACTTCCGAGCTCATTCGTCTGCGGTAACGTTGGCCTACCTGGACGACATTCTTCAGAGGTACGGCAACGAGTTAACGCTTCAGAACGATGTTCAGAATCTTCTTCTATTGCTCCGACGTCTCGGTTTTATAGTAAACGAGGAGAAGTCGGATCTGGTGCCGTCCAAGTCATTCACTCATCTGGGAATGAGCTTCGAGACGCACAACAATCTCGTTCGTCTGCCGTTAACCAGAGCGAAATTAGTCAGTTGTTACGCTCGCTATTGTCTGCACGCAGACAAAGTCACGGCGAGAGAATTTATGAGACTGATAGGTCTGTGCGGAGCTGCCGCGGATCTCATTCCGATGGGGCGGTTACGCACACGTCCTCTTCAAATTTTCCTGACTCAGAATTGGAGTGTGAAAATTCATTCACTTGATGTAGACGTTCTCTTGTCAGATCAAGTGAAACAAGAGATTCAGACTTGGGCAAACATTCAGTGGTTAACTCAAGGAGTTCCGCTGCAGTTGCCGGATCCGAGTTTTACCGTTATGACGGATGCCAGTCAAACAGGTTGGGGTGCATCATTAATCCCAACGGATTCGAGATGCCAGGGTCTTTGGGATCCGCAATTCCTGTGCAAGCACATAAACATCAAGGAAATGATGTCAATTTGGCTTGCGTTACGTCACTCTGGATGGACATTATTCACGATGCTCATGTCCAAATCCTATCCGACAATACGACAGTAGTGGCGTATATACGGAATCAGGGAGGCACTCATTCAGTTCCGTTGTTCAATCTAACGGAAAGAATCCTTCTGTTTGCGTTGGAACATCACGTTCTTCTTTCGGTCCGTCACATACCGGGTCGTCTGAATGTGCTAGCAGACTCCCTTTCACGAAAGGGTCGCTTGTTGCCGTCGGAGTGGACTCTCAACAAACAGTATTCAATCAGATTTGCTACCAATGGGAACGGCCAATGATAGACTTATTTGCGACACATCTCAACAATCAGTTGCAGACGTATGTGTCTCCGTGTCCGGATCCAAGAGCATTTGCAGTAGACGCTCTGTCGATCCCTTGGGACGGAATGATAGGATATGCGTATCCTCCAGCGCCGTTAATTCAACAAGTATTGCTAAAGATAAAACAATCTCAATGCAAGATTCTGTTGGTAGCATCTCTGTCGCCACAGAGACCGTGGATAAATCTACTCAGGTGTCTGTTGTGGGACCTACCGCGGAAGCTTCCTCCACGAGAGGATCTTCTTTCGCAGGGGAAATCGCGCCAACTCCATCACAACCCGCAAGGTCTCAACCTTCACGTTTTTCCGTTGTGCGGTCCTTCTTGCATGGCAAGCACTTTACAGGACGAGCAGTGGACGCGATTTCTAACTGTAGGAGGACCTCCTCTTCGCTAAACTATGCGGCTAAGTGGAAGGTTTTTCGTCGTTGGTGTAGGGATCATTCTGTAGATATATTCGATCCCTCTATACCAGACATTGCAAACTTTCTAGTATACTTGTTTGACGAAATTAAACTGCAGCCTGTTACTATAAAGGGTTATAGATCTATGTTATCTGATACCTATGCACATCATGATAGTTTACAAATTGGATCTAATGTCTCTTTATCGAAGTTGGTTAGAAACATTTCGATAAATAGACCCAGAACTCTTAGATTAATTCCTAAGTGGAATTTAGCTTGGGTTCTTCTTAAATTGAAGGAAAAGCCATTTGAACCTCTTGGGACAGTAGATTTCAAATTCTTATCTTATAAGACAGCTTTTCTCTTAGCTTTCTCTTCTGCTAGAAGAGTCAGTGAGCTTCATGCACTATCGGTGGATGATTCTCATTATCGTAGTGTTGGGAACACTATCACCTTCACTACTAATGTGGGTTTTTTAGCTAAGAATCAGGCTCCTAATAAATATCCGGAACCTATTGTTATTAAGGCTCTTCCGTCTTCAGACGGGCGTAGGCCTTTACTCTGTCCTGTTAGAGCATTACGTATCTATAAACAGAGATCTCAGTTTATCAGAAAGGGACGGAAACGTTTCTTTCTGTCTTTGATGCCTAATAGAAAGGATATTTCAGTCCATTCTATTGCTAGATGGATTCAGTTAACTATCCGTACTGCTTATGAAGATTTATCTTCTTCTCAGCAGTCTGTGCTTAAGATTTCTGCTCATGAAGTAAGAGCTCTTTCTACTTCCTGGGCTTATGCTAATAGTGTTGCTATTACAGATTTAATGAAGGCTGCTTATTGGTCTCAGCCATCCACATTTACAAATTTTTATCTCAGAAATATTGAGTCCATTTCTGGAGACCTGCATTGTTTAGGTCCGTTATCTGTTGCTCAGAATGTCGTCCACTAAACAGTTGCAACTATAGTTATGCAGGCTTTCTGTTCGGCAGTGACTCCGTCCGGCTGCCCTCTTCGCTCTGGGCTATTTGACCCAGGGCAAGGGGAAGGGGGGGGGGGGGGGGCGGGTGTTTCCTTAGGTCACCTGCTTTATAGTGAAAAGCAAGGGAATGCCTCCTCCAAGTCAGTATTTCTGAGTCGCTTCCGGGATGGTTTTAAAGTGTAATATTAATGTTTAAATTCATTCATGTCTTATTTTTAAAGTGTAGCTCGGTGTGAAGCATTTGTATATGTCAAGTGTCAAACGGGCTTTAATATACAATACTCGGACACTTTTAAATGACTATAAATAGTCTCAATTCTCTGGACTACTTTATTTATTGGCTTGCTTTAAAAATAATTAGTATAAGGGTTATACTGGATGTTAATAGAGAACATGAATGTTATTGTGCTCAATTATTAAGGGTAGTGTATCTTTCTAATTTAATATTAAATAAGAAAGATACATGTAAAGCCTAATGCTCCTTTTCTCCTTAAGGGGTTACCTCTTTACTATATAGTTGAGCTTATTGGATTTTCCTCTATGTCCTAGGCCCTCCAGCCTGTTTACTATTCAGCTAAGTCTGGGTCATTGGTACAGTATAAAAATGTTAAAAAATTTATAGTAATTTATATATTTTTTATACTTACCAATGACCCAGACGGGGATGGCCCTCCCTGGAGTTGGGAACTCTTGCCTCCCCGCTGAGTACATAGCGCTGACCAGGCACTGCCAGTAAGAATGATAATTGGCGCCAATTTCGGGACGTCTGCGTCACTGCGCATGCTCAGTAGAGGCGTAGTATGGAGGTCCTTTAGGACATGATTTCTTTTTGTTTTGGATGCAAATTTTGGGGATTGGGGGGCAAAATTTGTGTTTGGCCCTGGTTTTGTTAGAGTTAGCACCAGCTAAGTCTGGGTCATTGGTAAGTATAAAAAATATATAAATTATTATAAATTTTTTAACTTTCATTATTTTTTCATTTTTTATCACAAAAACATAGCTTATGACCCCTCATTGGAACGAGCTCAACGAGCTCGTTCCAACGTGGGGTCATAAGCTATGTTTTTGTGATAAAAAATGAAAAAAATTAGTTATTCAAGTATTTTATTTTTTGCAAGTGTCGTCTGCTTTTTGTGTTAGGTAAAGGGTTAAAGGTGATTTGTACTGAATTGAACTGAATTTATTTAACAATATACATCTATATGAGTATACAATAATTTCATAGCAATCAAGTTTCAACATGACCATATGTATATTGTTGGGGTACAACGTAGCCAGATTAGTTGTCTCCCCATTGACCCCCTAGAATAAACAAAAGCAAATAAGTAATAAAGTAGAATAAGGCACTAAAACGGAAAAACACAAACAGAGGAAAAGGAAAGGAAATGAAAAGTTACAGATACACATAGTCAAAAGATCGTGTCATGATCAGAAGGGACATAGAAGCAATCCATGTCAATTCGTAGTTTGAATTGTTGATATTTCACCATAACTACCATAGACATGAACATAATTTGTGACACTGTTGCTTCCATGAGAAGGGTTGTTTGATATATATACCTACTCAAACTCCAGCACTCTGGTGATTTGTAACATGAGTATTTTTTTCAAAGATACGATACTTCCAGCAAGGGGAGTCTTAGTTTAGCAAAATTTTGTTCATCAGTTATTGTTTTGTTACTGTTGCCTGTTGGCACTCTCCAATAAATTGTAACAATACAATTTTATATGAACATTTCTTTTTCTACTGCTACACAGATGACAAGCTAATGCACACAGTGTAAAGCCACTAAAGTAGCTTTCAGCACTCTTCAGTGGAGTCCTGATAGCAGTAGCTTCTAGCACTCTACCAGTTAATTGTCATCTTGTGTTTCTAATTAACTTTGGTCAGCAGGCCTTTAAATTCCACAAAAGTCACAATGTTAACCATGTCTCCAAATTGTAGGAATCTTTGCAAATTTGAGAGCATAATGGATAGTTTGGTTCGTTTTGAAAACCTTTTGTTCAATTTTACAGAACTGATTTAACTACATTTTTACCACACATTGACAGTCTACATCCAGTGGCTTTACAGTTGTTTCTAGGTAAGTCTTTGCTGCCTTTATAGGCAACTAAGACTTGCATAGAAACAACTGCCATTTTGTGTGTATTGTGTAATGGCCACCTTTTCATGAAACCATTGTCAGAACAGAAAAAAGTGAATAGTGTTAAGGCCTAAAAAAGTTAAAAATCTGTTTCTCAGGCCATCCCGCATGGTCCTTTTGGCTGCCGCATGCTCTCTTTTTATAACCAATGTAAACTTAAAAGAAATAATAATTAAATGATTTATGTCTGATATTTTACCAAAATTAATAAAATTGATAAATTTGTCCCTTGAGTGCAACAAGGCTTTGCAAAGCCTTCTTGTACTCAAGGGACGAAATACACCACCACCCATGCTATTTTGTAGATTATAAGGCCTAAAACATAAAACAAACCAAAACTTGAACTTTTGATGGCAAAGAAATAATTACAAGAATAAAATAAAAAAACACCCGCCTGTATGCAATTTTGCAAAAAATGGCCTGAGAAACAGAAGATCAACTTTGAGGGACCTAATGCTGCGTGAAAAACTTTCTGAGTTTTTGGAATGCATGCTATTCTATTAAATATCCTGGTGCTCAAGGGGTTTGAGTTAAGACTCGTCATACACTATTTAATTAAATAAATCCCAGTTATTTTTATTTGGTGTCATTGCATTATAATCAGATTCCTTTGTCTGTTCACTCCTGATTTTTAGTCGAGTTGTGACGAAGTCAAACTCGACTTATAGTTTGATGGATGGCGGGCATTCGGGCGGTCGTACGTAAACAATTGTTTTCCGGATGATAACTTGATAATGGTTCAACTCATGTTCATGAAACTTCATAGGTAGGTTGGTATCGGTGAGAGGAAGAACTCTATTAATTTTGGACTTGCTCGGTGAAAGGTCAAGGTCACAGTTACCTTCAACATAGTAAATCGTAAACAATTGGTTTCTGGATGATAACTTGATAATGGTTTGACCCACAGTCATGGAACTTCATAGGTAGGTTGGCCTAGGTGAGTGGAAGACCCCTATTTATTTTGGACCCACTAGGTCAAAGGCCAAGGTCACAGTGACTTGAACATAATAGATCGTATACAGTTGGTTTCCAGATGATAATTTGACAATGGTTCCACCTACATTCATGAAACTTCATAGGTAGGTTGGCAATGGTGCAAGAAAGAGCCCTGTTTTTTTTGAATCACTAGGTCAAAGGTCAAGGTCACAGTGACCCTTTACATAGTAAATTGTAAACAATTGGTTTCCGGACGATAAGTTGATAATGATTAAACCCACTTTTGTGCTGTCACAACTCGACATTGGATCGGTGATCCTATCGGCATTTTCTTAGAATTATAATTGTTTCTTATAGGAATAAAGAATGTGGAATATATCTGCAGTAAAGCAGAAGACGTAATGAAAGATGTAATGAAGAAATGTTTTTCCAGAAATGTTGTTGCAGTGGTTGATCCACCCAGAGCTGGTCTACGTAAGTATTTTCAGAACAAACATTGATAAGAACAGGTCAATGTTTGCTAGCGTTTTGATATCTCTCTGTAGTATTCAAAAAACAGATGTTCCTTATCGAGTACTTAAATGATGATTTTTGTTGCGTATTCGGTAGCAGAGAGAAAACCTTGGTGAAATTCTTCATGTATTCTCTGTTGTCAACATCATTATCACACATGTTACTTCAAGCTCAGATCGAAGGTTACTTGTAGGACATAGTTATGTAGAATATTTACTTCAGTTGTAGCCAATTTCTTATGATCTGCAATATAGCAGAACCTTGTTAATTGAATTGTCAACTTGCAAGTGAAACTATTCAAACATGACTAATCCATTTACCAGAAATTGGTACTTCTCTTATATACATTGTGGTGATTAGTTGAATATTTATTCTATTGTATTTTGTTTGACAGAGCTCATAAGATGTAATAGATTAAATGGTTGAGTGCTGAAAGCCCAAATTTGGGCTTTAGTGAACAGTGCAGGTGCCACAATAAAGTTCTCATATTCTTGGTTCAGTGGAGCCCACTTAATTGGATATCTCTTAACTGAATAACCCTGTTAATTGAATATAATTTCCAACACCAAACCATTTATCATACCTCCAGTACAAATTTGACCTGTTAATTGAATATATGTTATAGAGTAAACTCGTTAATTGAATAAAAAATTGTGTAACCAGTCGAGAAATTTCCCTGACTCTCTCCATTTTTCCTTTGTTTTATAGACCAATTTGGTCTCACTACATCCAATACAGGCATTTAATCTACTACATCTTGTTTAACAGAGCTCATGGAGCTCTGACAGAGCTCAGTGCGCTCTGTCAAACAAGATATAATAGAATAAATGCTAAGTTTATCTCTAAAATACAGGAAAGTGACACAGTTCCTGTTAATTGAATACTCCTGTTAATTGAATAATTTTCATTGGCAAAGTGGCACTCCAATTAACAGAGTTCTACTGTATGTGGTTTCATTATCAGCTAGAAGTAAAAGATATCTTGTCATCATAGATTTGTTTTTGTTACTCTTTATTGGGAGTGCCTATAGGGACTCCAATAAATTGTAACAAAACAAAAAGTGACGGGTAGATTTGCATTCACCAAAGTAATCTAGCACTCTACCAATTAAATGTGTATATTGGAAGTCTTCCTGGAATCAAAAAGGTCTGTGTTGAAATTAGTGATTGTCATAAGAATTTTTTGATCGACCACGTCATCTAACGAAGTTTTACTTGTAATGTATCAAATAATTATGGAAGCCCATTACGGTCAAATGTGAATAGTAACTTTTTTAAACGGGGAATGTTTGTGTTATTTCACAATACTTTTCTGTTATTTCGCAAACTATTTGTGTTATTTCGCAAATCTTTGCATTATTTCGAAAAAGCAGTTGCATTATTTCGCAAAAGTATTGCATTATTTCGCAATAACTTTGCATTATATCACAAAAGTATTGCATTATTTTGCAAAGTATTGCATTATTTTTCAAAGAATTGCATTATTTTGCAAAAGTATTGCATTATTTCATAAAAAGTGTTGCATTATTTTGTGAAATAATGCAAAGATTTGCGAAATAATGCAAACGGTTAGCGAAATAACGCAAACATTTCTCTTTTAAAAAAAAAGTTATTGTTTGCATTTGACTGTAATGGGATTCCTTAAATAATTACTCTGACAACCACTGAATTCTGTATGTTTATAGACTCATTTGGCATTAGTACATCAAAAGAAGGCATTTTATGTATTGTATCTTGTTTGACAGAACTCCACAAAGTATCCAGTCAAGTGAGAACCACCATAGTCATTGATTTTGGTAAAATTTCAACACATCTATACTATGGGTAAAGTGGATTTTTGCTATTTTGGAGATTCATTTTCTCCACCCCAAATTTGTATTTCAAGAACCGATGGGCTGATTTGAACCAAATTTGGCAGGTAGTATAATTGGGTCATAAGTACTTGATTGATGCCCCCCCCCCAATGTCCACCTTCCCATATGGGAACTCCAGGAGCTAAAAATAAAAAAAATTCAATCACCCATATTTCAAAAACTGCACAGACCAGAATTTCTAAAAAAAAAGCTCTTGCTGTCCATCACTTACTGACACTCATCTCTTTTGACAACTTGAGCCAGGTGAATGTTTTAGGCTGACTTAAGCCTCTAGTTTCCATGTCAGTATGATAACTTTCAAATTTGGTATGTGATTTCTAGTAAATAATGTCTTGCTAGAAGCAGAATTTTTCAGAAAGAATTTGAACAACTTCTCTCTGTGGAGCGGGGGATTTTGCCATCTCGTGGCATATATGATTGTTAACTTTAGTTTGAATGGTATTTCTCTATTCAGTTCAGACACATCCTTTAAAACTTCTGAAAATTTGAAAGATAGTTACATAAAAAACTGAGGATATCCTGTAATTGCTTATATTAAGTAGGAACCAAGCAATATTCTATTTTGAATAGTTGTTGGAGTGTGCCCATAGTTCATCCCCAGTAAATTATAGCAGAAATTGGTTATCAGATTAAGATTACCAACACTGTTGTTGCAGCTAAAATATAACATAGTTACAAGCCTGCTGTTTTCCAAATTTTGCGTAACCCATTTATCGTTCACCTGGTCTGAGCTTTGGTTACTTATTGTTCATTCCCCTGTACTTGATTCAGGTAACCAATTAGGTAACCTAAATATATATGTAGCACAACTATGCTGATATATGAACTGTTGTATCACAGCCAAGTTCTTAAACCTATGGGCAATATCCTAATGAATAGAGATGAATCCTCAGGAACAATAATAAGGCCGTGTTGCGGCAATTCAGATACAAATTAGTTGCAATTATTGTCCAATCTTGGCATGGGCTAGCATGCTACAGAAGAGGATGGCATCCATAAACACTATTCAGAGACATGAATTATTGTCATTTCCTGATTTGTACCTATGTTACATCTTAAAATGATCAAAAGTTTAAAATGATGTTGAGCATCAACCAATCATCAGCAATAATTGGCCAACAGAGTGGCTGTACTTCAGGCAGATGCAAACATCTATGCAGCTGATAATTGGTTGATCCTCAATTTCATTTCACCATTCATTCATACTAGATCATTCAACTTGAAAATTTTGCGTGGCGCAGTGACAGTTTGACGAGAGCCGTTTTTATGTGTACCCTTACTATGTATGGTACACATAATGCCGGCATCCGGGGTGACCATCCGTCGTTCGTCCATCCTTTGTCTGTCTGTCCGTCCATCCGGTGTCCGTCCGGCATCCGTATCCATTTCTTTGGCATTCGATAACTTGAAAAATATTGCTTGCATTGTCAGGTTACTTTATATTTGTGTTCAGGTTACTGATGTGCCGAGCTGTATAGTTTTTGGTGTAAATCGGATAATTTGATCCTGAGATATTAACCCTTTATCCTTCATATTGAAAATTCCTCCAATCCCTTTGGCATTCGATAACTTGAAAAATATTGCTTGGATTGTTTAGTTACTTTATATTTGTGTTCAGGTTACTGATGTGCCGAGCTGTATAGTTTTTGGTGTAAATTGGATAATTTGACCCTGAGATATTAACCCTTTATCCTTCAAATTGAAAATTCCTCCAATCCCTTTGGCATTCGATAACTTGAAAAATATTGATTGGATTGTCTAGTTACTTTATATTAGTGTTCAGGTCACTGATGTGCCAAGCTGTATAGTTTTTGGTGTAAATCTGATGATTTGATTCCGAGATATTAACCCTTTATCCTTCAAATTGAAAATTCCTCCAATCCCTTTGGCATTCAATAACTTGAAAAATATTGCTTGGATTGTCAAGTTACTTTATATTTGTGTTCAGGTTACTGATGTGCCGAGCTGTATAGTTTTTGGTGTAAATCTGATAATTTAATCCTGAGATATTAACCCTTTATCCTTCAAATTGAAAATTCCTCCAATCCCTTTGGCATTTGATAACTTGAAAAATATTGCTTGGATTGTCAAGTTACTTTATATTTGTGTTCAGGTTACTGATGTGCCGAGCTGTATAGTTTATGGTGTAAATCTGATAATTTAATCCTGAGATATTAAACCTTTATCCTTCAAATTGAAAATTCCTCCAATCCCTTTGACATTTGATAACTTGAAAAATATTGCTTGGATTGTTAAGTTACTTTATAATTGTGTTCAGGTTACTGATGTGCTGAGCTGTATAGTTTTGGGTTTTAATCTGATAATTTGATCTGGAGATATTAACCCTTTATCCTTCAAATTGAAAATTCCTCCAATCCCTTTGGCATGAGATAACTCAAAAAATATCAATCTGATTGTCATGTTACTTTATATATTTATTCAGGTTACTGATGTACTGTGCTGTATAGTCTTTATGTAAATCTGATAATTTGATCCGGAGATATTAACCCTTTATCCGTCAAATTAGACACTCCTCCAATCCATTTAATCCATTTCTACATGTACCCATCCCTTGTATGGTGTACATAATGTCGGCATCCATAGTGGCCCTCCGTCATACAGCTTTCTACTAGTTGCGCGTATGGGTACACATCTGACGATTTCATCGGCCTGTTTTTTGTTCATGTGTTTTTCATTTTAGACCTCCACGTGACCCAAACGGCCGTTCGCCTCAAATTGACAGGCCTGGATTTACATACAGTTATATGATTTAATCATCTATTTATAAGACTGAATTCCATGTGTTTATACATTTAATTACTTTCATTCTGTTTTGTTGCCATTGCTGGAGAATTGATTTTGAAATATGTTAATGCTTCAATTTTTTCAGACAATCGTGTGATACAGACATTGAGGAATTGTAGGAAATTGTCCAGAATTGTTTATGTTTCATGCGGCCCAAAGTCAGCTGTTCCAAATTTTCTTGAGTAAGTATTTGTCTTTGTTCCTGTATTTGTTGTAACATACATCTTCTGTCAAAGTATGTTACACCATTTTCATATCTAATTTGTTGTTACCAACTACAGTGGAACCAAAGTATTCAGTTACCAAGACTATACAATTAACAGGGATTACAGTCACTTTCCTGTATTCAAGAAACAGACTGAGAATTTATTCTATTATAATCTTCTTTGACAAAGCTCCATGAGTTCTGTCAAACAAGATATGACAGGTTAAATGCCTGTATTGGATGTAGTGAGACCAAATGGATCTATAAATAAGGGGAATTTAATGATTATCAGTTTAATTATGCCCCAACTTGAAAAGTCGAAGAGGTATCTAGTGGAGACCTCCGTCCGTCTGTACCAACATTTTTCCTTGTATCTCAGCCACTGCTACTCCAATTTGAATGATATTTGGTGCTGTGATAGAGCATCATAGGGGAACGATACCTATGTAGCTTGAGTTTCTTCCACATATTTTTTCCATAGTTATGGCCCTTTTTCACTCTTTGCGGTTGGGGCATTAGCAGTGCTTTGTGATGCAGGCCTCTTGTTTCTCTACATATTAAGATTTTTTAACAGGAGTTTACTGTATAATCCACATGCAATTAACCAGTCAAATTTGAACTGAAGGTATGGTAAATGGTATGCATTTGGAAGTTATAATCAAATAACCCTTTACCTAACATAGCAGCCAAAAACGGCCAGGAAATTGACCAAAATAAGCCTTCATAGCCTAAAATATCTTACAAATGTCTCGATAAAACCATACAAATATGGATATCATTAGATCCGGCTCACCGAGCCGGTTCTAATGATATCCACATTTTTATACTGTACCAATGACCCAGACATAGCTGGTGCTAACTCTTAAAATATAGGGCCAAACACAAATTTTGCCCCCCAATCCCCTCCCCGTGGGAACCCCGGGAAGTAAGCAGCACTTGTTTACTGCGGTAAACCAGTTCCGCTTTACTAGTAAAATAGGACCCAGTCACCAATGCTTGGGGTGAAAGTCCTCTAAAATGGGCAACATGTTGATCAACGATTGACTATCCTTGACTTCATCGCCATGTTGTGTCACGATTAGCCATTGTGCATAAATATGTGACGTTAACCACCACCAACAACAACAAGCCCCCCAATCCCCAAAATTTGCATCTAAAACTAAAGAAAACATGTCCTGAAAGGCCCTCCACACTTCGCCCCTACTGCGCATGCGCAGTGTCAAGGACGTTCCGAAATTGGCGCCATTAATCATTCTAAGTTTGGCCCTTCATCAGTTAACATCTGACTGATCTTTGTGCTTATAAATCTCAGTTTAAATGATGCCAGACACATAAATATTAGTGAAATGGTGATTCTAAGGAGGATAGAGAAGGAGGAGAGGAAAAGAATGTGTGACAGAATATTATCAGGTCTGTAACTTAAAATTTTTTAATGAAATTATGTTAAGTTACCTATTTTCAAGGCAGCAGCCATTTTGTTGTCATTCTGATTATTTAGTTACACTGTGTTTTTAAGTGTTTTCCTCTCTCCCTGTCCTTTAAGTTCCCCCTTGCTATTCTCCCATGCTTTTGGCATAGTTTTTGTAATTATTATTACTAAATTTTCTTGGGAGTTTTAGCTGAATAACAGAATGAATTCTGTTCTTTCCCCATGTTTACGTCTTCACCTACGGGTGGTTAGGCGTTGTGTTCTGCATCTACCATCTGATGTTCTGCAGTTTCTTCCCTGGAAGTCTCTGTTTTGCATCAGATAGTGTATTTGGTAACTGATTTCGGGCCTGGGTGCCTGGAGTCTTATTTTAGTGTTTTTACACTCATTGTTTACATTTACAACAGCCCTCTGTGTGAGGGGGGGATTTCTAAAAAATAATATCTTGATGTTATTTTAATCATAACTAGATACATTATTATTGTTCGTAAGTGTTGAATAAATTGTTTAAAATATTTTTAAAATTTTTGTCCACACTTAGGCTTGGGATTCATTGGGGCTCAACGTTACTTTTCAGAAACTTGGGCTGTTCTGAAAAAATATTTTTTCAAAATATTTTGATTTCAATTATTTTTTCTATATTAATGGATCATATTATTATTATGTATTTTGATTGCCAGGGGTTAGTGCGAGTACCAGGACTTGTTTTCTTTTCACATTGAAAGGATATTGATCAATTGTTTTAGAGGAAGTCTTCCTCTGACTTTATTATCATTCTATATGTGGTCAGTGTACTCGCATTAACTCCTGTTCTGTATCGTATGATTTCGATGACAATATGGGAAGCGTATGTCACGGTATGTTGTTGGGGATTTGGACACTCCGGTCCTTTCCCCGCAGGGTCACTCTACTTTATCAATTTCTATTTCAGACGATCAAGATTAGGGTGATGTATCTGTGATGTCTTCCAACAGTGTGCCTCCGTCGTCACAATTAATGAAGGGCTAGCGGAAAAGTGCTCATGTAAATACGCCAATTGCCTAAGAGGACCCTAGTAGGTTCGACGGCCTTTGACGTCCGCTAGCTCGCCCGGTGTAGCGTCCATTCACCGAATGGTTCGGCAGCCGGGTTCGTTCGTTGCGGTCTAGAAGGAATTTTGGGGTGATGCGAGCACTATAAATTAACCTAATGCACACCCAGTGACGGCGGATCGGAGGGAGAACGCAGGAAGCCTTTTAGTCCGGTTCATAGCTCGTTCCGGTCCATCCGGACGGCAAGCGAGAGAGGCCCCTCTCTCGTTCAACAACATCTGGCCCCAGATGTTGTGGTACAAATGTGTCGTAAGCGGAGCATACGTCCGTCGCTCGGGACGCTCCGTTGTATAGGCAGTCCGCTGAGACTGCTAAGGCTTCCTCTTCTCGTCAGCGCACACGACCGCACCTTGGCTGCGTGACCGCCGATATATTACCAGCTTCGCCGATCAAGGATTCTTCGGCGACCAGGTCACACCATCCGGTAGCCAGGGACACGAGGCCTGCAGACTCCGGACGTTTGCATAGGAAGTGTGCGGGAGTCAACGTACACGGAGCTTCCGGCGGCAATGCATCGTAAGACCGCTACTGCACAGGCCTCGGGAACGGACGTGCTTTCCTTAATAGCACAGTTTATCGCAGCATTCCAGCATCAACTGAATCTGTCGCATATATTTTATCCGACGATGCTGGGTCGGGACGCTCCGCGGAAGCGGGTACGGACGTCCGAAAGTTTCATCCGGTCCGACGGGATACCGAAAGGGATTCGGAGGATTTCGAGCTTTCCCTTTCGGAACAACATATGCTGTTGTGTATGTCATCTGACTTGGTCTTCTACAGCTTCTTTCGTCGGACCAGAATGCTGCGATGCCGGATAAGAAACTGATAGCGTCGGTGGACTTAGAAATTTTTGGTTCGGTTCAGGGACATCGTCCCTCAGTTCCGACATAGTCCAATAATGTCACACAAACTTTCAAATTATTGAACGACGCTATATATATTATTATTTTATGCTTGCTAACGAAGCATTTCTGGTTTCTTGTTCGAAGAGTTATGGAGATGTCTTTCAAAGTGTGCCTCTGTCGTCATAGTTAATGAAGAGTTAGCGGCAATAAGTGCTCATGGAATATGTCTATCGCCTACGGAGTGACATTCGCTAGCTCACCCGGTGTAGCGTACATTCATCGAATGGTTCGGCTGCCGGGTTCGTCCATTGCGGTCTAGGAAGGAGATTTGGGTGATGCGAGCACTTTAATTACTTTAGTACTCACCCAGTGACGGTAGATTGAGGACAGATCGGAGGAAGCCTGTTAGTCCGGTTCCTGGCTTGTCCAGGTCCGTCCGGGCTGTGAGCGAGAGAGGTCCCTCTCTCGCCCAACAACATAGGGGACCGCATGTTGTGGTTCAGATTTTTTACATTCAGAGCATATGTCCGTTGGTCGGGACGCTCCGTTATATTGACAGTCTGAGAGACTGTCTTTAATGCTTCCTCATCCTCACAGCAGGGCACACGACCGCACATTGGCTACGTTACCTCGAGTTTCCGATCAGTTTCGGCATTCAGTGATTCCACGGCGAATAGGTCGCGCCATCCGGTAGCCAAGGGACACGAGGCCTATACACTCCGTTCGCTCGCATATTGGTAGTATGCACGGGGGTAACGATCACGGAGCTTCCAGCGGCAATGCATCGTAAGACCGCTTCTCCTCAGGCCTCAGTGACGGACGTGCTATCCGAGTTAGCACAGTTGTTTCGCAGCATCCCAGCAATTGACAGTTTCTCGGTCGAATCAGGAATTATCCGACGGTGCTGGGTCGGTGCGGTCCGCGGTTGTATCAGGTACGGACGACCCAACGCTTTATAGGGTCCGACAGGATGGCGAAAGGGATTCGAAAGATTTCGAGTTTTCCCTTTAGTAGTATCGGAAGATGCCTTTCATATCTTCTGGCATTATCTTCCAGTGATTATTATTTCGGACTTCATTGCTGCGATCTTGGATAAGAGACTTATAGCGTCATTGGACTCGGATTTTTCGATCGGTTCAGGGACATTGTCCCTGACTTACCGACGCAGTCCAATATTGTCATTACAACATGTGTTTTATTTTTCGACGCTATATATATATATATACAAGCCTGCTACTAAGCATGATAGTTTAGTTTCTTGTCCGCGTTGCTCATTTCTGCCATTTTATCATTTATACAAATAGTTTATTTTGGCAGAGCAGGTCATACCGAGAGTTCATATGCGTCTAGACGGTGTGATTAAAGACTGCATATATTCTTTTTCGCCGTTTATGTCTTTTCCAATTTCAATGTTGGGAACGACATTATGTATAGTAGACTTAACTTAGACGCTTTATTATACGTAATCCGCCTTACTGAGGCGTTATCATTACGTCTTCAAGAAAAGATTTACGGGATATTATTCTCAATGTAATTTCTTTTGAGGGCAGTAGTTTGTTCACGTAAAACTCCGCCCTTCAGTGGCTGATTGGAGTTAGTTAGACGTGACACAGCCCTAGCTACATCCACACGAGTGGATAGTAAGGTTAAGAACTCTCTCAGAGTCGCTTCGTTCTCGGAGGAGCTTCTCTTCGACGGCAACTTTTTGGCAATCCATGAATTGCTCGAATTACACGTTCTCTTGTCTATCTAGTGTTACAAGAGATTCAGACTGGGGCAAACATTCGGTGGTTGACTCAGAGAGTGCCGCCGCAGTTGCCGGACCCGAGTGTGGCTGTTATGACGGTTGCCAGTCAAACAGATTGGGATATAATACTGATCCCTACGGATTCCAAGTGCCAGGGTCTTTGGGTTCCGCAGTCTTTTAGCAATCAGTTTTCTTCCGCGGAATAATGTTTTTTAGGCTTGCTTTATGTCATTGCATGAACATTATTCAGAAACGCATGCCCAAATTCCTGTCCTTTAATTCGACTGTAGTGGCGTATCTCCGGAACCAGGGAGGTACTCTTTCGTTTCCGTTATTTAATTTAATGGAAAGAATCCGTCTGTTGGTTATAGTACACCAAGTTCAGTTTTGGTCCGTCATATTCCGGGTCGTCTGATGGTTTTATCGGACTCCCGTTCTCTTACGGGTCACTTGTTGCTGTCAGAATGGACTCTCAACAAACAAGTATTCAATCAGATTTGCTATCTATGGGAGCGCCCAATGATGATTTATTTATGACACAGCTTGCTAATCATTTGCAGACGTATGTGTTGGCTTGTCCAGATCTCTGAGCTAATATTGTTAACGCTCTATTGATCTATAGGACGGAATGATAGGATACGCGTATCCTCCGGCGCTGTTGTTTTAGCAGGTATTGCTAAAATAAACAACCACAATACATTTCTGTTGATAGCATCTCTATCTTCACAGAGATCATGAGTAATTTACTCTCTTGTCTACTGTGGGTCTTAACGTGAAATCTTCCTCTATGTGAGGATCTTTTTCACTGGGTAAATCGTGTCATCTTTATCACAACCAGCAAGGTCGCAACCTTCATGTATTCCGTTGTGTGGTCCGTATTGCATTGTAAGCACTGCACTGGACGAGCTTTGGACGCGATTTCTTACTATAGGAGATCCTCTTCTTCGCTATTCTATGTGGCTAAAGTGGAGGCTCTTCCGTCGTGGTGTAGGGATCATTATGTTCATATTGTTGATCCCTCCATACTACTCATTGCTATTTTTTAGTATACTTGTTTCACAAGATCTACTGCAGCCTGTTATTATTTAGGTTATAGGTTTATGTTACCTCATACCTATGCACTCTACGATAGTTTACAATTGAGTCTTTTGTCTCTTTATCTAAGTCAGTTAGTAACTTTTTGATAAATAGACTTAGAATCTTTAGATTAAATTCCTATACGGATTTTTACTTCGGTTCTTATTTAGCTAAGTAATCATTTGAGCCTCTGGAAACAGTAGTTTTCAAATTCTGACCTTTTAGACAGTAATTCTGTTGGTTTCTCTTTTACTGTAGAGTCAGTGAGTTTCATGCACTATCGATGGATGATTTTCACTTTCCTAGTTTCGGAATCAATACTTCCGTTACTATTTAGGTTGGATTGTTGCATAAGAGTTAGGCTCCTATTATCCGGAACCTATTATTTTAAGGTCCTTCCGTCTTCGTATGGGCATAGGCCTTTACTCTTTCCGGGTACAGTTTATGTATTTATAAACAGATATCTGTTTATTACTATGGGCGTAAGCTTCTTCTGTCTTTGATGTCTAGTAGAAGGACGTTACACTCCATTTTATTGTTAATGGATTCTATTAACTATCGGTACTGCTTATGGTATATCATTGACTTAGCAGTTGTGCTTAAGATTTCGGCTCATGAAGTAAGAGTTCTTCTACTTCTTGGGCTTACATTAATAGTGTCGCTATTATAGATTTTTGAAGACCGCTGATTGCGCTCAGCCATCCACATTCATGAATTTTATCTCAGAAATATCGAGTCCATTTCTGGAGCCCTCTATTGTTAGGTCTATTATCTACTGCTCAGAATGTCATTCACTTAACAGTTGCTACTATAGCTAGGTAGGCTGTCTGTTTCGGCAGTGTCTCCGTTCGGCTGCCCTCTTCGCTCTGGGCTATTTGACCCAGGGCAAGAAAAAGGGGGGGGGGGGGGAGGGTGTTCCCTTGGGTCACCTGTTTTACTATGAAAACAAGGGGATACCTCCTCCGGAGTTAGTAATTCTGAGCTGTTATTGGGATGGTTGTTTAGTGAGAAGTTTAGGTTTTTAAAATTCATTCAAGTCTTAGTTTTTAAAGTATAGCTTTTGAATATTGCATATGTCAACGGACATGATTATGCAATCCTCAGACACTTTTAGGAGTATAAGAGTCTCTATTCTCTAGACTTACTTTATTTATTGGCTTACTTTAAAAATTATTAGTATAAGGATTATATTGGATATTAATAGAGTACATGGATGTATGAAGCTCAATTTTGGAAGGTGTTGTATCTTTCTAATTTATCATAAATAAGAAAGATACATGTAAGGCCTATTACTTCTTTTTCCCTACAGGGGATGACTCTATTTTATTTTATTGAGCGTATTCCATTTTGCTCTATGTCCTTGGCCCTCCAGCCTTTTTACTATTCAGCTATGTCTGGGTCATTGGTACAGTATAAAAATGTTAAAAAATTTATAGTAATTTATATATTTTTTATACTTACCAATGACCCAGACGGGGATGGCCCTCCCAGGAGTTGGGAACTCTTGCCTCCCCGCTGAGTACATAGCGCTTCCCAGGCACTGGTTATTAGAATGATTAATGGCGCCAATTTCGGAACGTCCTTGACACTGCGCATGCGCAGTAGGGGCGAAGTGTGGAGGGCCTTTCAGGACATGTTTTCTTTAGTTTTAGATGCAAATTTTGGGGATTGGGGGGCAAAATTTGTGTTTGGCCCTATATTTTAAGAGTTAGCACCAGCTATGTCTGGGTCATTGGTAAGTATAAAAAATATATAAATTACTATAAATATTTTTATACTGTACCAATGACCCAGACATAGCTGGTGCTAACTCTTAAAATATAGGGCCAAACACAAATTTTGCCCCCCAATCCCCAAAATTTGCATCTAAAACTAAAGAAAACATGTCCTGAGAGGCCCTCCACACTTCGCCCCTACTGCGCATGCGCAGTGTCAAGGACGTTCCGAAATTGGCGCCATTTATCATTCTAAGTTTGGCCCTTCATCAGTTAACATCTGACTGATCTTTGTGCTTTTAAATCTCAGTTTAAATGATGCCAGACACATAAATATTAGTGAAATGGTGATTCTAAGGAGGATAGAAAAGGAGGAGAGGAAAAGAATGTGTGACAGAATATTATCAGGGCTGTAACTTAAAATTTTTTAATGAAATTATGTTAAGTTACCTATTTTCAAGGCAGCAGCCATTTTGTTGTCATTCTGATTATTTAGTTACACTGTTTTTACAAGTGTTTTTCCTCTCTCCCTGTCCTTTAAGTTCCCCCTTGCTATTCTCCCATGCTTTTGGCATAATTTCTGTAATTATTATTACTAAAATTTCTTGGGAGTTTAGCTGAATAACAGAATGAATTCTGTTCTTTCCCCATGTTTACGTCTTCACCTACGGGTGGTTAGGCGTTGTGTTCTGCATCTACCATCTGATGTTCTGCAGTTTCTTCCCTGGAAGTCTCTGTTTTGCATCAGATGGTGTATTTTGGTAACTGATTTCGGGCCTGGGTGCCTGGAGTCTTATTTTAGTGTTTTTACACTCATTGTTTACATTTACAACAGCCCTCTGTGTGAGGGGGGGATTTCTAAATAATAATATCTTTATGTTATTTCAATCATAACTAGATACATTATTATTGTTCGTAAGTGTTGAATAAATTGTTTAAAATATTTTTAAAATTTTTGTCCACACTTAGGCTTGGGATCCATTGGGGCTCAACGTTACTTTTCAGAAACTTGGGCTGTTCTGAAAAAATATTTTTTCAAAATATTTTGATTTCAATTATTTTTTCTATATTAATGGATCATATTATTATTATGTATTTTGATTGCCAGGGGTTAGTGCGAGTACCAGGACTTGTTTTCTTTTCACATTGAAAGGATATTGATCAATTGTTTTAAGAGGAAGTCTTCCTCTGACCTTATTATCATTCTATATGTGGTCAGTGTACTCGCATTAACTCCGGTTCTGTATCGTATGATTTCGATGACAATATGGGAAGCGTATGTCACGGTGTGTTGTTGGGGATTTGGACACTCCGGTCCTTTCCCCGCAGGGTCACTCTACTTTATCAATTTCTATTTCAGACGATCAAGATTAGGGTGATGTATCTGTGATGTCTTCCAACAGTGTGCCTCCGTCGTCACAATTAATGAAGGGCTAGCGGAAAAGTGCTCATGTAATACGCCAATTGCCTAAGAGGACCCTAGTAGGTTCGACGGCCTTTGACGTCCGCTAGCTCGCCCGGTGTAGCGTCCATTCACCGAATGGTTCGGCAGCCGGGTTCGTCCGTTGCGGTCTAGAAGGAATTTTGGGGTGATGCGAGCACTATAAAATTAACTTAATGCACACCCAGTGACGGCGGATCGGAGGGAGAACGGAGGAAGCCTTTTAGTCCGGTTCATAGCTCGTTCCGGTCCATCCGGACGGCAAGCGAGAGAGGCCCCTCTCTCGTTCAACAACATCTGGCCCCAGATGTTGTGGTACAAATGTGTCGTTAGCGGAGCATACGTCCATCGCTCGGGACGCTCCGTTGTATAGGCAGTCCGCTGAGACTGCTAAGGCTTCCTCTTCTCGTCAGCGCACACGACCGCACCTTGGCTGCGTGACCGCCGATATATTACCAGCTTCGCCGATCAAGGATTCTTCGGCGACCAGGTCACACCATCCGGCAGCCAGGGATTCGAGACCGATGGACTCCGGACGTTCGCATAGGAAAAGTATGCGGGAGCCATCTGATGCGGAGCTGCTCTCGGCGAAGCAGCGATAGACTGCGCCTCCGCAGGTCTCGACGCCGGACATTCTTGTGCACATAGCACAGCTTATCGCAGCATCCCAGCAGCCGACAGAAACGGTGTCGGATCGAGAATTATCCGACAGCGCTGGGTCGGTAGCCGGGGACTCGAGGCCTGCAGACTCCGGACGTTCGCATAGGAAGTATGCGGGAGTCAACGTACACGGAGCTTCCAGCGGCAATGCATCGTAAGTCCGCTACTGCACAGGCCTCGGGAACGGACGTGCTTTCCTTAATAGCACAGTTTATCGCAGCATCCCAGCATCAACTGAATCTGTCGCATATATTTTATCCGACGATGCTGGGTCGGGACGCTCCGCGGAAGCGGGTACGGACGTCCGAAAGTTTCATCCGGTCCGACGGGATACCGAAAGGGATTCGGTGGATTTCAAGCTTTCCCTTTCGGAACAACATATGCTGCGATGCCGGATAAGAAACTGATAGCGTCGGTGGACTTAGAAATTTTTGGTTCGGTTCAGGGACATTGTCCCTCAGCTCCGACATAGTCCAATAATGTCACACAAACTTTCGAATTATTGAACGACGCTATATATATTATTATTTTATGCTTGCTATCCAAGCATTTCTGGTTTCTTGTTCGAAGAGTTATGGAGATGTCTTTCAAAAGTGTGCCTCTGTCGTCATAGTTAATGAAGAGTTAGCGGCAATAAGTGCTCATGGAATATGTCTATCGCTTACGGAGTGACATTCGCTAGCTCACCCGGTGTAGCGTACATTCATCGAATGGTTCGGCTGCCGGGTTCGTCCGTTGCGGTCTAGGAAGGAGATTTGGGTGATGCGAGCACTTTAATTACTTTAGTACTCACCCAGTGACGGCAGATTGAGGACAGATCGGAGGAAGCCAACAACATAGGGGACCGCATGTTGTGGTTCAGATATTTTACATTCGGAGCATATGTCCGTTGCTCGGGACGCTCCGTTATATTGACAGTCCGAGAGACTGTCTTTAATGCTTCCTCATCCTCACAGCAGGGCACACGACCGCACATTGGCTACGTGACCTCGAGTATCCGATCAGTTTCGGCATTCAGTGATTCCACAGCGAATAGGTCGCGCCATCCGGTAGCCAAGGGACACGAGGCCTATACACTCCGTTCGCTCGCATATTGGAAGTATGCACGGGGTAACGATCTCGGAGCTTCCTGCGGCAATGCATCGTAAGACCGCTGCTCCTCAGGCCTCAGTGACGGACGTGCTATCCGAGTTAGCACAGTTGTTTCGCAGCATCCCAGCAATTGACGGTTTCTCGGTCGAATCAGGAATTATCCGACGGCGCTGGGTCGGTGCGGTCCGCGGTTGCATCAAGCTACGGACGACCGAACGCTTTATAGGGTCCGACAGGATGGCGAAAGGGATTCGAAAGATTTCGAGTTTTCCCTTCAGTAGTATCGGAAGATGCCTTTCATATCTTCTGGCATTTCTTCCAGTGATTATTTTTCGGACTTCATTGCTGCGATCTTGGATAAGAGACTTATAGCGTCATTGGACTCGGATTTTTCGATCGGTACAGGGACTTTGTCCCTGACTTACCGACGCAGTCCAATATTGTCATTACAACATGTGTTTTATTTTTCGACGCTATATATTTATATATATATACAAGACGGCTACTAAGCATGATAGTTTAGTTTCTTGTCCGCGTGGCTCATTTCTGCCATTTTATCTTTTTTTACATATAGTTTATTTTGGCAGAGCAGGGCATACCGAGAGTTCATATGCGTCTAGACGGTGTGATTAAAGACTGCATATATTCTTTTTCACCGTTTATGTCTTTTCCAATTTCAATGTTGGGAACGACATTATGTATATTAGACTTAACTTAGACGCTTTATTATACGTAATCCGCCTTACTGAGGCGTTATCATTACGTCTTCAAGAAAAGATTTACGGGATATTATTCTCAATGTAATTTCTTTTGAGGGCAGTAGTTTGTTCACGTATAACTCCGCCCTTCAGTGGCTGATTGGAGTTGGTTAGACGTGATGCAGCCCTAGCTACATCCACGCGTGGATAGTAGGTTAAGAACTCTCTCAGAGTCGCTTCGTTCTCGGAGGAGCTTCTCTTCGACGGCAACTTTCCGGCAATCCATGAATTGCTTGATTTATACATTCTCTTGTCTATCTAGTGTTACAAGAGATTCAGACTGGGGCAAACATTCGGTGGTTGACTCAGAGAGTGCCGCCGCAGTTGCCGGACCCGAGTGTGGCTGTTATGACGGTTGCCAGTCAAACAGATTGGGATATATACTGATCCCTACGGATTCGAAGTGCCAGGGTCTTTGGGTTCCGCAGTCTTTTAGCTATCAGTTAACTTCCGCGGAATAATGTTTTTTAGGCTTGCTTTATGTCATTGCATGAACATTATTCAGAAACGCATGCCCAAATTCCTGTCCTTTAATTCGACAGTAGTGGCGTATCTCCGGAACCAGGGAGGCACTCTTTCGTTTCCGTTATTCAATTTAATGGAAAGAATCCGTCTGTTGGTTATAGTACACCAAGTTCAGTTTTGGTCCGTCATATTCTGGGTCGTCTGATTGTTTTATCGCACTCCCGTTCTCTTACGGGTCGCTTGTTGCTGTCAGAATGGACTCTCAACAAACAAGTATTCAATCAGATTTGCTATCTATGGGAGCGCCCAATGATGTTTTATTTATGACACAGCTGGCTAATCAATTGCAGACGTATGTGTTGGCTTGTCCAGATCTCTGAGCTAATACTGTTAACGCTCTATTGATCTATAGGACAGAATGATAGGATACGCGTATCCTCCGGCGCTGTTGTTTTTAGCAGGTATTGCTAAGATAAACAACCACAATACATTTCTGTTGATAGCATCTCTATCTTCACAGAGATCATGAGTAATTTACTCTCTTGTCTACTGTGGATCTTAACGTGAAATCTTCCTCTATGTGAGGATCTTTTTTCACTGGGTAAATCGTGTCATCTTTATCACAACCAGCAAGGTCGCAACCTTCATGTATTCCGTTGTGTGGTCCGTATTGCATTGTAAGCACTGTACTGGACGAGCTTTGGACGCGATTTCTTACTATAGGAGATCCTCTTCTTCGCTATTCTATGCGACTAAAGTGGAGGCTCTTCCGTCGTGGTGTAGGGATCATTATGTTCATATGGTTGATCCCTCCATACTACTCATTGCTTTTTTTTTTAGTATACTTGTTTCACAAGATCTACTGCAGCCTGTTGTTATTTAGGTTATAGGTTTATGTTACCTCATACCTATGCACTCTACGATAGTTTACAATTGAGTCTTTTGTCTCTTTATCTAAGTCAGTTAGTAACTTTTTGATAAATAGACTTAGAATCTTTAGATTAAATTCCTGTACGGATTTTAACTTCAGGTTCTTATTTAGCTAAGTAATCATTTGAGCCTCTGGAAACAGTAGTTTTCAAATTCTGACCTTTTAGACAGTAATTCTGTTGGTTTCTCTTTTACTGTAGAGTCAGTGAGTTTCATGCACTATCGATGGATGATTTTCACTTTCATAGTTTCGGAATCAATACTTCCGTTACTATTTAGGTTGGATTGTTGCATAAGAGTTAGGCTCCTATTATCCGGAACCTATTATTTTAAGGTCCTTCCGTCTTCGTATGGGCATAGGCCTTTACTCTTTCCGGATACAGTTTATGTATTTATAAACAGATTTCTGTTTATTACAAGGGCGTAAGCTTCTTCTGTCTTTGATGTCTAGTAGAAGGACGTTACGCTCCATTTTATTGTTAATGGATTCTATTAACTAGCGTACTGCTTATGGTATATCATTGGCTTAGCAGTTGTGCTTAAGATTTCGGCTCATGAAGTAAGAGTTCTTCTACTTCTTGGGCTTACATTAATAGTGTTCTATTATAGATTTTTGAAGGCTGCTCATTGCGCTCAGCCATCCATTCATGAATTTTATCTCAGAAATATCGAGTCCATTTCTGGAGGCCTCTATTGTTAGGTCTATTATCTACTGCTCAGAATGTCATTCTCTTAACAGTTGCTACTATAGCTAGGTAGGCTGTCTGTTTCGGCAGTGTCTCCGTTCGGCTGCCCTCTTCGCTCTGGGCTATTTGACCCAGGGCAAGAAAAAGGGGGGGGGGGGGGGGGGGGAGGGTGTTCCCTTGGGTCACCTGTTTTTACTATGAAAACAAGGGGATACCTCCTCCGGAGTTAGTAATTCTGAGCTGTTATTGGGATGGTTGTTTAGTGAGAAGTTTAAGTTTATAAAATTCATTCAAGTCTTAGTTTTTAAAGTATAGCTTTTGAATATTGCATATGTCAACGGACATGATTATGCAATTCTCACACACTTTTAGGAGTATAAGAGTCTCTATTCTCTAGACTTACTTTATTATTGGCTTACTTTAAAAATTATTAGTATAAGGATTATTGGATATTTATAGAGTACATGGATGTATGAAGCTCAATTTTTGGAAGGTGTTGTATCTTTCTAATTTATCATAAATAAGAAAGATACATGTAAGGCCTATTACTTCTTTTCCCTACAGGGGATGACTCTATTTTATTTTATTGAGCGTATTCCATTTTGCTCTATGTCCTTGGCCCTCCAGCCTTTTTACTATTCAGCTATGTCTGGGTCATTGGTACAGTATAAAAATGTTAAAAAATTTATAGTAATTTATATATTTTTTATACTTACCAATGACCCAGACGGGGATGGCCCTCCCAGGAGTTGGGAACTCTTGCCTCCCCGCTGAGTACATAGCGCTTACCAGGCACTGGTTATTAGAATGATAAATGGCGCCAATTTCGGAACGTCCTTGACACTGCGCATGCGCAGTAGGGGCGAAGTGTGGAGGGCCTCTCAGGACATGTTTTCTTTAGTTTTAGATGCAAATTTTGGGGATTGGGGGGCAAAATTTGTGTTTGGCCCTATATTTTAAGAGTTAGCACCAGCTATGTCTGGGTCATTGGTAAGTATAAAAAATATATAAATTACTATAAATTTTTTAACTTTTTAACATTTGTATGGTTTTATTGAAACACGATATGACAGCTATTGGATGTAGTGAGACCAAATGGATCTAATGATATCCATATTTGTATGGTTTTATTGAAATTGTGATAATTTTTTCTGAAAAATGAGAAATTTAATTTATTTTATAAAAAGCTGTGTTAGGTAAAGGGTTAACATGGTTACTCAATTAAGAGATATCTAGTTAAGTGGGCCCCACTGTACTAAAGCAAAGTAGAGTAATCATGTACTTGACTGTGTATCCTGACTATAGCTTTTGCAATGTTTGCCCTTTGCTCTTGATGTTTTGCATGGGGCAGGGCCTTTCTAAGGTCAATTTCATAGGTCAAAGCTGTAGGTTTAAAATTGAAGGTCATTTGGGGTAAAAAGTAAGTATTGTCTCTCTTTTGATACAGTTTAAAGCACTAAGTGCTCAGTATGACCTTGATTGAGGGCAGCTCAGACCAAAGAGGCTTAAAAATTATAATCAAGTTTGTAATCCATAACAGTGTGTTCCACTTTGAACATTTGTCTCAACATGTTGAATTTTTGTCTTTGGTCTACATCAGGGCAGAATTATAGAACCACATTGTGTTCAAATTGTAGTTTGAAATGGCAGAATTTTTGTTTATGACTTCATTGCTTTGCATGTATCAAGTACTGTGCACAAGAGCTGTTCAAAAATCAAAAAAATACATGTAGTGGCATTAGAAGTTAAAAATTAGAGGTAGAGTGTTTCAGTGCCGGGGCTGAGCTAAGTGAGCTGCAGTTTGTGAAGTTGCCTGCAATGACCTGTAAAAAAGCAGCTATGATGCAAAGCAGAGAAGGATCCAGACCCTTTCTAAAGGAAGAGGTGGGGAAAGGGTTGTTATAATCCAGTAATTTTTTTTTTTTTGGTTGAGTGCTGTTAACAACCGAGACCTATGGTTTGACGACGGTCAGTGTGCGTGTGGGAGGGCGAGTGTCTAGGCATCTGGGCATCTTCTCACTGTTAGCACAATAACTTGAACAAAGGTTCTCCAATTTGACTAATATTTGCCTTACAGGTCTTTTGCAGTAATATCTCAAGCAAGTTCAAAAACTGGCCTGACTGAATTTTTCGTTACAGAGTTATGGGACTTAATAAGTCAATTTCTACAAATTTTGAGCTCATCACCACAATAACTTGAACAAATGTTCTCCGATTTGACCAATATTTTCCATACACGTCTTTTGCAATAATATCTCAGGCGAGTTTGAAAACTCGCCCAGCCCGATTTCTCATTTCAGATTTATGGGCCTTAATTAGTCAATTTTTGCAAATTTTGAGCTAGTTAATGCAACAACTTGCACAAACGTTCACAGATTTGAATAATATTTGCCATACAGGTCTTTTGCAATAATATCTCAAGTGAATTCAAAAACTGACCCGGCCCAATTTTTTGTTACAGAGTTATGGGCCTTAATTAAATAATTTTTATGAATTCAGAACTTGTTAGCATTATAACTTGAACAAAGGTTCCAGATTTGTCAACCGGCATATGATTGGTAACCAGGTTATGGACATGCAACACTCTCCAATTGCCACTACAACTTGCTGCCGATGTGCACCTCCTATTTTTAATTTTTGCCTCCAAAACATAGCTTATAACCCCTTGTTGGAATAAGCTCATTGACCTCCCATTGAGGCCCAGAGACCCCTTTCTAACATTGTATCATATTGCAGCCTTTTGTCAGCAAAAACAATAATAAATCATAGAAAGGAAAAGTTATTTAATATAAAATTTATATTTTCAAAAGATAACTGCAAGAAAATTAAGTAAATTTGCATCTTATTCATCTCCAGTCAACAAATGTAGATAAACAAAATGATGTTTGAATATATACATTGTTTGCACAATTTTGAGCAGCATGCCTTATGAATCCAACTTGTAGTTTTTCTGTTAGAAA
The DNA here is from genome assembly GCA_031216915.1 of Pictodentalium vernedei. Classification (NCBI taxonomy): domain Eukaryota; kingdom Metazoa; phylum Mollusca; class Scaphopoda; order Dentaliida; family Dentaliidae; genus Pictodentalium; species Pictodentalium vernedei. The sequence continues at coordinate 87,042,705 of CM062294.1, forward strand.
CCAACCATATTCAGTGGAGCCAACTTAATTGGATATCTCTTAACTGACTAACCCTGTTGATTGAATATAATTTTCCAACACAAAACCATTTACCATACCTCCAGTACAGATTTGACCTGTTATATGAATATAGGTTGCAGAGTAAATGCCTGTTAATTGAATAAAAAATCTTGTAACCTTTCGAGAAATTACCCTGACTCTCCCAGTTTTCCTTTGTTTATAGACCTATTTGGCCTCGGTGCATCCAATACAGGCATTTAATTGATTATATCTTGTTTGACAGAGCTCCAGGAGCTCTGTCAAACAAGATGTAATAGAATAAATTCTAAGTTCATCTCTAGAATACAGGAAAGAGACACAATTCCCGTTAATTGAAGTCTGCTGTTAACTGAATAATTTCCATTGGCAAAGTGGCTATTCAATTAACAAGGTTCCACTGTACATTCATGGCTCTGAAAGTACAGTTTCTGCTAGCTTCAGTTTGCAGAACACAGCAAAAATCATATATTCTCCTGATAGTGAGTTGAGTGGACAAGTTACACTGGAAGTAATTTTGTCTTTGGTAATTTTTGTGGAATGTAAATTGATGGTACTGCTTATAGTATTGTCCCTCTTGATGCATTATTAGACTCAACCAGTTTGTTTTCATGGAAATGGGGGTGCGGTGGCTCAGTTGGTAGAGGTGCAGGCTGCAAGCCGAGAGGTCCTCGGTTCTAATCCCACCCGCGACAACCGCGTTGTGTCCTTGGGCAAGACACTTCACCCCGATTGCCTACATGGGAGCACGATGACGCTGTGTACTGAGGCGTACTGCACATCTATGGTGCGCATGTCTTCAACCAATCTAACCCTGCCTGTGCTGCGGTGCAGAGTTCAGAGTTACGATGTTGGAGAGCTGACAGCTGCTCGTTGCTCGGTGGTTCTCTCCGGGTACTCCGGCTTCCTCCACCCGTAAAACTGTCACGGTCACGATTAGCCGTTGTGCATAAGTATGTGACCTTAAACACCAATAAATAAATAAATATAATTGCATGCAAATCTTTCACCATTTTCTCTAAAAGCAATCATGAAAATTGTTCTGACCAGGCATAAAAGGAGGAGTTGAAGCTGAGTTTTTGTAAAGAATTAAAGATGACCATAAGGATTAGGTAGTTGAAGAGAAGAAAGATAAGAGTTGTATAGAAAATTCAATGAAAACTAAGATTCAGAGTCAAAAGCAAAGCTTCGTCGAAGTGGAAGAAAAGATAGTTCAGCTATCTGAAGCTATCTAGCTGTCTCAGCTACCCAGTGGGGAAACCGAGACATTTGGATAGCTGAACTATAAGAGGAAACTTCGGACTTAGCGAAAAGAATGAGAAACAATAACACTGTCTGAAAACTGGAACCAATCGGAGAATATTTTGTAATTATTTGTTTTGTTTTAAGAAATAAAGTGGTTACTGTATTTACCTTGACAATGAGGGGCACATACCATATTATAATTTGCGACACACTGTCTTTTTATAATACACATTGTTGTGTCGCCTGCCGCACAAAGTGGGGAACGACATATAGGGATTACTTTTGTCGTTTTGCATCGTCTGCGTCCTCGTGCGCATCACACTTTCTCTTATCCGCCACTCCTCTTTAACCTATGAATGGATTTTGATGAAACTTTCAGTGATTCTTTATCACATAATGGCATTGTGCACCTCCTATTTTATTTTTTGATCCGCTGTATTTTTTCCAGAGTTATGCCTCCTTTCCACTTAGAATTCTGTCTGAAATATTAAAATATAGTGCAGGCGACACACGTCTTCCATGGAAGACTCACATCTAAGTTATAAAGTTTTGTCACAGAAAATTGAGTTGTTAAGAAGTTATAGTCCAACAAAATGTTGACGATGGATGGCAGACAAACCATTACCAGAAAAGCACTGCTGACACTTGTCAGGTGAAAGCTAACAAGTTGACATTTCAACCAAAAGGGATATTTAAATATTTATTTAGTCATCAGACATACTATTTATCTCCTCCAGGGAAAGGAGATAACTGAGTTTGTTAAAGCTGACATCACAGATGTCTTGATGGTTACAAGGAAATGGATTTCCATATACCATATTTACTCTATGTATTGGGACAGCTAAAAATAAATATTTTCACAGATGTCCCACATCTTAGAAATGGGGAAAAAACACAACCTGGTCTTGTTTTGATGCTGAATCAAGTTATGTGTGATTCATTTTCCATCACTATATATGAAAATCGCCATTCAATTTTTTTTTAGATTTTCATTTTTTGCTTCCAAAACATAGCCTATGCCCCTCATTAGAACGAGCGTATTGCGCTCGTTCTAATGAGGGATCATAAGCTATGTTTTGGAAGCAAAAAATGAAAATTTTTAGTTACACAATTCTTTTTATGAGTGTCATCTGCCACTAGCGTTCAGTAAAGGGTTGAAGACTGTCACAATGTAATATTAAATAGTCTTCCTCATGTCAGTCCGGACTGTAAATATTAAAAACTTAGGAACAGATTTAAATAAAAACAACACAAATCAGTATGTATTATCAATTTTTTATTGTTTAAAAAGGAAAATTAAACACAAACTTAGCTTTAATATTGAGCATTTTGCACCTTTTTCAGGTGACTGGGCCAACTGGAAACAAGTCTCCGGAGTGTCCCAAACACTGGAGCATAAAAAAAAATATTTTTATGAAAAAAATGTGTGTCCCAAATTATAGAGTGTCCCAATATATAGAGTAAATACAGTATTACTTGGTTAGTTTCATATCATCTGAGATATCAGCACTCAGTAACTTCACATGAGCCTTTGCCCCTTGGTCTCATGCTGATATGAAGTTACCCCGAGCTGATATTTTGGCAGATATGAAACTCATTAAGTAATAACTTCTAAATATTGGTTAAACATTTTCTGTTATCTTATAAGGTATCATGTGATAAAAAAATTATGGTCACTGGGTATAGTGTCATGCTGTGGTAAGAATCTTTCAGTCATTATATTGTTACAGGTAAACCAAACCAATATCGACATCATGGGGATACGAAAAACCAAACCAAACCAATCATTGAATACTGATATTTTTACACAGTATACCAATGGCCCAGACATAGCTGGTGCTAACTATAAAATATCTAGGGCCAAACACAAATTTTGCCCTCCAGTCCCCAAAATTTGCATGAAAAACCAAAAATTGGAAGTCCTAACTGGTCCTCCATACATTTACCCTCTGTGCATGCGCAGACATCAGGAAGTGACCGGAATTGGCACCAACACCATTCTTTGTTTGGCCCTTGTCAGATAACAACAAACTGACTTTTGTGCTTTTTAAATCTCTATTAATAATGATGCCAGACACAGATCAATGGTTAAATTGGTGGATCCAAGGACACAATTGGATGAAGGAAAAACAGTGGTTTGAAAATGTTCAGGGCTGTAATTTTATAATATTTATAAAAATTAGTTCATGTTCCCTAATTTCGGGACATGAGCCTGACGTCATCATCGTTGATAATGATTTTTCCACTGTTGGTTAAGTATTCCTTCCTGACCTCCCTTGATCCCCCCTGTTAAACTCCCAAGCATTTTGGCTTGTTTTTTTTAAATTTTTTATATAAAATTTCTTGGGAGTTTAACGTGTTATACAGAAAGGTTTTTTTTCTGTATTTCCCCAGGGTTACGTCCTGACCCTTAGGGTGTTTAGGCATTTTTAGTCATGCATCATACTTCCAATGTATAGTTTTTTCTTCTGATGAAGATCTTGCCTTACATCGGATAGTTCAAAAATCTGTTACTGACTTCGGGCCGTGTTTCCTGGGGTCTCGTTTCTGGTTTTTCAGTTGGACGTTGTTTACATTAGCAACGTTTTATGTGTAGGTTCCTATTTCTGATATGGTAGGTCTGTTGTAAGATACATTATACAGTCCCGTAGAGTGGCAGTTAATTTTTGGAGGAAAAAATTAATTTTGTCCACACTTGGGCTCTTTTGGGATACATTTGGGCACTTCGTTTCCTTTGGGAACTTGGGCTCTTTTCAAAATTTTGTGAACAATTTTTTGGTGTAAACTATTTTTCGATTTATATTTTGAATGTTTTTGTTATGTATCTTTATATTTGTATTTAATGTGGAATTGGTGGGAGTACAATCGACTTAGTCTGCTTCATTATGTAAACATATTGCTCTTTAAGCAAGGCGAGGAAGTTGTTCCTCTTATTTTCTTGTAGGTTGCCTTGCTTGTAGTCGATGTACTTCTACTAATTCTTGTTCATATGTGTCGCATGGATGACAAACCTTGCTGACGGGTGTCACGGTACATTGTTAACGAGGAACCACTGCCGGTCCTCTCGTAATGAGAGGCTGCCACTGGTCCTCTCACCCTAGGTCACTCTAGTTTATTAGTTTATATTTACAGAGGAACAAGAACATGGTGATGTTAACGTAACGCCGTCAGACAGTGTGCTTCTGTCGTCGCATTAATTAGTCAATAAGAGCTAGCGGCAAAAGTGCTTATGAATATTAGATGGCAATAAACCACAGTGTGGTCTCAAATCCCTGTCGCCAGCTGGCTCGACCGGTGAAGCGGTACACCGCCTGAGGGTACCATGATGCAGGGTGTTCCGTTGCGGTCAAGGAGAATGGAAAGGGTAGAGCGAGCACTATAATATAATATCAATATAGGGCTCACCCTGCGACGACAGAAAAGAAGAAGCCGGCAAGTTCGGCAAGAAGCTCCGCGAGGTCTGAAGGACCACGAGCGAGAGAGGGCCCCCTCTCTCTCATTTAATATAACATCTGGGGCCAGATGTTATGGTTCGGAACTTGCGTCACTTGGAGCATACGTCCACGCCTCCCGTCCGGGACGCTCCGTTTAGTTTACAGCCGGGGTCGGCTATAATTACGGCTTCTTCAACGTCTACCAAGCACACACAACTGCACTTTGACTACATGACTTCTGATATCCAGCCTGCATCGCTGAGAAGTCACTCTTTGTCAGAGAAGTCACACCATATAGTAGCCAAGGAGACGAGGCCTCATTTATAGCGATGTCCGCATAAAAGAGCCACCTCGGACACACTGTCCCAGGAGCAGCCGGCGGCCATGCAACAGAAGGCCGCTGCTCCTTAGGCCTCCGTGATGGACTTGCTGTCGCAGATTGCGCAGCTCATTGGAGCATCCCAGCAAATGCAGAAGTAGATGATGGCAGTCTCAGAACTTGAGCTGTCGGAAGGTGCTGGGAGGATTATTCCATCTGCGCATTCAGATGCCGATGACCGTGAGTATAATCTGATTCAGTTGGAGGATGAAAGAGATTTGGAGGAGAATTACCCTTCCCTTTCGGAACAACAGGGTGGCGATAGCGCTTATGCGTCTATACTTCCCTGAGTTTGTTCCTAAGAATCAGAATGCTGCGACAGCTTGAAAGTAGCACTATGCAATAGCTTAGACGAGGCCTCATATATCGGGACGTCCGGAGAAGTACCCTCTCGGACATACGGTCCCGGGAGCAGCCGACGGCCAGAAGACCGCGGCTCCTTAGGCCTCCATTATGGTTTTGCTGACGTAGATGCGCAGCTCCTCGCAGCATCCCAGCAAGTGCAGTAGCAATCGACGGCAGTCTCAAAATCTGAGCTGTCGCATGGTGCTGGGTCGGTCCAGTTATCTTGCATTCAGATGCCGTTGACCGTTATTTCAACTGATTCAGACGAATGATGACGGGATATGGAGGGAATTTACACTCCACATTCGGAACAAGACTGGGTTGAGAGGATTATTCCATCAACACTACCCTGAATGTGTTCCAGCGAATCTGAATGCTGCGTCTATTTACAAAAAAACGCTAGCGTTGTTACACGCTAAATTATCCGGAAAAAGAGAAGGAATGTCTTTTCCGGTTAAGTTTAGACAGGTGTCGCAGGCTTTTGGCCTTTTAGAAGACTCCACATTCAACTTTCCAGTGGAAAGAAGTAAGGCGGTTTCTTGTCATCTTCTTCTGTAGTTCCACTGGTCGGAAAACAGTGAAGATGTATTCCTCTGCATTTGAATGAGTAGGCTAAGGACCTAGCTATGGCTTTACCTTTGTCAATTCGTTATTCACTTGGTCATAATTGAGACAACATTTATTCATTCAGAGTGAATTTAGACTCACTGTTTTACGCAGATCACCTTTAAGAGCTGTGACATGTCTCTACGGAAAGGAATTGGAGGACGTTTGTACCTCATTTAGAGTCCTTTCCAGGGCTATATATTTATCACGTATAACTCTGTCTTAACAAGTTGCTAATTCGGAGTTAAATAGACGTGACAGAGCCCTTGCGTCGTCATCCTTAATAGATGACGAGGTGAAAAACTCTCTTAGAGTTGCTCCGGTTTCCGGACACTAAAATTTTGATGATAAGCTTTCATTGGTTTATGAACAAGCTACAAAGAAAACATCAATACTCTGCTCCTTATGTCGACGTATATTCAACACGCTTTAGCAGAAAAGAGTAAGGGAGGACATCCTAGACAGAAGGTCTCCTATGAGGACTCCTCGTGAGGGTATAGTTTACTCTCATATAATTACTCTAGCGATCATCATATAGCGACTCGAATACGGGGCTTACGTCTGATCGAGACTTACTGTCAGACGCCCCTAAACTGCTAGGTCGAGGCTCTTTGTGAATGAGACAAAGTTCCTCCTTCCGTAGGCCTCGCAGGTGCTACAGGTGTGAGTTAGGACCTCTATTGTTTTGTGGTTGACGGATGGTTATCAAGATGGGCATCAATCTGGATAACTGTTACGGAGACTAGTAGTTCAGAAGAGTGGTTTCGGAAGACCTGCAGCTATCTTTCCGAGAGAACCACAACTAATTTAATGTCTGATGGACAAAGCTTCCGTCTAATCCTTGCATAAGAGTCTCTCCAATCGGAGGTAAAGGTTCTCTTGACAATGATGTTAATAGAGGTCGTCAAGAATCAAGATTCTCTGGAATTCTGTAGCTACCTGTTACTCGTACTGAAGCCTTAGAGCTCGTTCCAACAGATAATAGACTGGAGCTTGTTAACAAGTTTATCAAAGCTCTAAAAGTTTATTTATGATTATCATTTAGTCGGTTAAAATGAGTGTTCGAGTGATTGACTATGCTATAAGCATAGATCTAAGGATAGCTTTGGTCTGGATATAGCGCCCTGCGCTGTCACTCGAATATTAACTTGGTAATGTCTCATAACAATCTGGTTCATCTGTCATATCCAGAACGCATTAGTTTTATGTGACTGATGGAGATGAACTCAGCGGCTACGCATCTTGTTTAGATGGGTTGCTTACACACACGTCCCCTCCAGTTATTCTTACACAGAACTGGAGTGTGACAACGCATTCGCTCAGACCAGTATTGTTTTAACAGATATAGTAAACAAAAAGGTCCATATTGAGGCAGATTTTCAGTGGTTAACTCATTAGTTCCACTGCAACTGCCAGATCTGGCTTTCACGATTACGACGGGTATGAGTCTATAGTTCGGGGCACGGCCCTGAGACCTGCAGACTATAATTGCAGGGGTCTGAGACCCTCGGTTCCTGTAGAAACACATAATCATCAAGAATGATGTCAATATTGTTAGCGCTAAATCAATGCGTTCACGCTTGTTCAGAGTTTGTTGAACAACTCAATAGTGGTAGCATACATCAGGAACCAGGGTGGCACCCATTCACTTTTTGTGTCGCCGCCCCACGAAGTGGGGAGCGACATATAGGGATTACTTTTGTCGTCTTGCGTCGTCCGCGTCACACTTTCTCTTATCTGCCACTCATCTTTAACCTATGAATGGATTTTGATGAAACTTTCAGTGATTCTTTATCACATAATGGCATTGTGCACCTCCTATTTTATTTTTTGATCCGCTGTATTTGAGCGACATACAGGGATTACTTTTGTCGTCTTGCGTCGTCCACATCATCCATGTCACACTTTCTCTTATCCGCCACTCCTCTTTAACCTATGAATGGATTTTGATGAAACTTTCAGTCCTTCTTTATCACATAATGGCATTGTGCACCTCCTATTTTATTTTTTGATCCGCTGTATTTTTTCCAGAGTTATGCCCCTTTTCCACTTAGAATTCTGTCTGAAATATTAAAATATAGTGCAGGCGACACACGTCTTCCACGGAAGACTCACATCTAAGTGTTATAATACCTAACAGAGAATCATTTTCATGTCTCTCTATCCATCATATACCGGGTCGTCTGAATGTACTAGCAGACTCACTCCTCGGAAAGGTCGCCTGTTTCATATGTATGGATGCTGAACATGCGTTTATTTGTACAGTTTTGCTAGCAGTGGGATCACCCCATGATTCTTTAGTTTGCGACGCACCTCAACAGTTGTTACCGTCATTTGTGTCGCCATGCCCAGATTATTGAGCGCAGGTAGTAGACGCTCTGCAACTTCATGGGGAGGAATATTAGGATATACATATCCTCCTACTGGTAGCGCCTCTGTTGTCATAAGAATCTTGGATCAATATTCTCAAGTGTCGGTTATGTGACGCTCCCCAGAAGCTTTCTACCAGAGAGGGTCTTCTTTCAGGGGATGTTTTATTCTTCAAGTTCCTCTCCGTCCATAGTGGCATATGGAGTCGGTTAGACATGAGGGAACCATTCGGTTCCTATATTTTTATCATAACTGACACAGGTACGATTAAATACTACGGGTGAGAGGATTTCGTTATGACTTCGAATTCCCCCCTCTCCCCCCACCGTGAGAGAACCATTGCGGTTCCTATATTTTTCTGTTAACTGACACAAGTACGATTGAATAATGCGGTTGAGGAGATTTCGTTATGACTTCGAATTCCCCCCCCCCCCTCCTCACACTCAGACACTTCCTTAGGTGTTATAAGCAATTACCGGGCAAGACGTACTTCTCTTCCCGCAAGCTTTATTATTGTAATACATGCATTTTATGCATTTATGTAGTGTTCTGTGCCAACCTCATGGGCTCATCTGCTTTTTAGCTGAATCAATGCCCTATTATTTTGGTTGATTTGTTATATACAAGCGTTTATTTATTAGTCATCACAATTAAATTGCTACTCTCGAGTACCTCGCAGGCTGCATAACCAGTTAACTGGTATTCATATGATTACATGCTAATATATATGCGATCGCGCATTATTATTATTAGGCTAACGCTTTATTGTATTCAGTGGACCTTGAAATAATAATTTATGTTGGGGGCGGTCCATGTAGGAGCCTGTTAATCATACCTTTGTACATCTCTAGATCCAAGTTTCTATTTTGTTGGTACACATATTACACGTGCTTTTACGATCATAGATATCAGATTATTCACGTTGCAGAGTGTTGTTACTGGAATTTATTGTACAGTGGCCGCCAATAGATCATGAACGAAGTGTGCTTTCCCTTCAGGAATCGTTCAGTGTGGCTTGATTAGATATGTGTATGTTATATTTTATATCACTGGTTTTCGACGTATCTGTGTACGTTGTCTGTGGTGCATGCTATTTACTGTGCAATATTAATTTCCAGGATCGTCGCTATAGCCATAACTTCTGAAGTAACGTTAACCACCATTTATTAATCATGAATAAATACCTGAGTGCGTGTTCGATGATTAATTATGTTGTTGGGTACTGCTCTTATTGTTTCCAGAGCTCTCCCCCTTTTTTATTTTGAAGGTTTCTTCAAAAAAGGGTGGCAGGGTATTTTTACCCATAATCTGGCTTAAAATGTATGTATCTTTGAAGGATGCTGTTTTTATCCATAATTATATCCTGCAAACAGCTGAAATGTTTTTGTAAGGCGTATGTTTGTGGGAGATTCTCTCTTATTCTCAGATACACAATCCTAATTTTGGGGGTTTAGACTGGGCTAGCCTTGGAAAATTAGGAACTTGTCTTCATACTTACTTTAAGGAATTACTTCATTGGGCTCCTTGTTTAGAATATGTCTCCTCTATTACTGTATAGAGAGACATACATGTAATTCCTAACTGTTCTAATGTAAGTTCCTTCATTATGGATTGCAGGATTGGAATTATTTCAGAAGTCTTAGGCCCTCCACCTATTTACAATTCAGCTATGTCTGGCCCATTGGTATACTGTGTAAAAATATGATAAATTCATAGTAATTTGTATATTTTTATACTTACCAATGGCCCAGATGGGAAGGGCCCTCCCATGAATACCTCCCCGCTGAATTATTATGTAATACTCTCTTTTACAAAGAATAGTGTTGGCGCCAATTCTGGTCACTTCTTGACGTCTGCGCATGCGCAGAGAGTAAATGTATGGAGGACCGGTTAGGACTTATAATTTTCAGTTTTGCATGCAAATTTTGGGGATTGGGGGGCAGAATTTGTGTTTGGTCCTGAGTTAGCACCAGCTATATCTGGGCCATTGGTAAGTATAAAAATATACAAATTACGATGAATTTATCATATCCTCTGAATTTTCAAATTTTCCTGCATTGGCTATTCATAATTCCCTGTTGAGGCTTGATAACAGTTGAAAGGTTCATTTTCATGAAAGAAGTGACTGGTCTTCTTTTTAGTTTTGTTAACCCTCAATGGACTGGGCAACTGTCCTGAATTCCCAGTAGACCATGCCCTGTACATTGTTAGCAGTGATTCCTGGTCAGGTCTTGGCTGAGGCAGCCCTGACCTGACTAGAAATCACTGCCTAGGTGTTTTGTCTATTGTCAGCAGGACCTCCTAAAGATGGCACGGTCGGGGCACACACTCTGAGATCACAGAAGCCTGAAATAGGTCTTTAAACATCAAGGTGCATTTAGAACAAGTCACAAAATTACTGTAGATGTGATTTGTGGTCATAAAATAATGCCACTGGTGAGCTCATTGGCAGTGTCATTTATAGCATTGTGGTAGAATGCCACTACAACAACTTATTCTGTTTTTCCTGATGTGAATTCCTCTATGATACTATCAGCAAATCTCAGTCAAGTCAGATACTGAAAACTGAACCGATACCAAAATACTGAAACCAATTCCATACTCAAACTTCCAATACTACCCATCTCTATAGTTTACTGATGAATCCTGTAAACTGTACTAAAATCGATGTGAACAAACTATCCTTTGTTTTCAACCAAATCTTTTATTGCAGTACCAGCATTTTCAAATAGTAGTATGCAAAAAGTGGATCTAGTAATGAGATGATAAACTGATTTGTAGTCTTATTTTTTTCAGTTTAATTAAAGCACCAACCAACAGAGTGAAAGGAGAACCATTCAACCTTGTAAAAGCTGTTCCCATTGATTTATTTCCTCAAACAAAACATTATGAGTTGATATTACTGTTTGAGAGAAACTCTGCAAGTAACAATTCATTTACAACAGTAGAACCTACAAAAGAAACCCTAGATTCACATTCCAGTAATTTACTGTTAGCAAATGTTGGTGCCACTACATCAGAGGTAGACTTGAATCTATCAGGCGAGAATTCTGTAACTACAACATCAGCAACAGATTTAAATGAACAAAATGAACAGGAGTCAGACATTATTACACCAAATGCATAGTATGTTCCTGACGCCTTTTTTATGAACTTCATTTTTACCTTCATAGAAATTTGCACACCTTGTTGAAATATTCACTATTAGAAGATTTTCATGATGCTATGATATCTGTGTGTTATGCTACTTTTAACATCCATGGATATATCATAACGTTTCCTCAGTTAGGGAAGCTAGACTAGCTAGAGCCCAACCATTTTTAACTTAACCCTTTGACCCCAATGGCTGCTTTTCCGGCCTGGAACATGATACATCATAACGTCATTATATAGGATGGCTGTTCAATAAATATTGTGGGGTAGACCAATCACTATTTTCAACGTGCAGCCCAAGGCTGCACGTCGAAAATACTGATTGGTCTACCCCAAATAATGAATATGGACTCTTCTAATTGCTGCCATTGAATTGGCATGGAAGATACCACTAGAGTTTAAAAGGTTAATGCAGATAAAAAAAAATTAAATTGAGGTACTGCTTATTCATTGTATGTGTATCATTAACACCAAATGAACACACCCAGTTACCATGCTCCCGTGATAATGCATTGATTTTGTGAATGTTATCATGCAACAAGTATATGTCAAGTCCTTCATTACAAAAATACATTATGTATATGGGGCCCTTGATACAAGTGTGTATTAGGGTGCCAGATACTAGCACATGCCTGTATATACATTTACAATCAACATGGACTGGGATATATTTTCACAAAAATTGAATTGCCAAATATCACTCAAATGTTGAAGATCCCTCCTGAGTCAGGATTTCATATAAAATTTCTGTACATGTACTGAGTTCACTAAACTTTATCAGAGCCAAGTATTACAGAGGCTCAGTTGAACCTTTAGTGAACAAGGTTCAGAAAATTCAAATCATGAATATGAGATCATTTTTATCACACAATGTGTAATTTAATCTTTTAGCTAATGCAACGACCAAAGCTGGCCATCACTGTTCACAAAAATGGCCAGCAATTTTTTTCTTCACGTTTTGCCTCAAAAACATGGTTTACGACCTCTCACTGGAATGAACTTATCAAGCTCATTCCAGTGAGTGGTCAAAAGCTATGTTTTCAAGACAAACGAGAAAAATATTTAGTTATGCAGGTAATGTTTTCTCCAAATGTCATCTGCAGGCCTGAAAACAAGCAGTCGGACATTTGTAGAATGAGATCCCCAGAAGGTGAATTTGATGATGCTATCCCATACAGTGGGTCAATTTATCCTCTGGGTACCTCTTTCTGTTTAGTTTTGAGACCCTGATTCAGATTGAGGTTCACAGTTGGTAAATTTAGTGATGCTACCCTGCTATGTAGGGTAGCATCACCAAATTCACCCTCTGGGGACCTCATTTTACAGGTGACAGTCGGCTTATTTTCTGGCTTGGTCATCTGCTATCTGTATTAGACCTAGGTAGTTAAAGAAAAATAAGATAAGATTAATTCAATTCTACTTCCGAAACCAACTCACAGCATCTCACTGAAAGGATGAGCAGTAGTGATCACTCACCGATCGTCATCCATGAACCAATTTCAGTTAAATTTGAGGTGATTGCTTGTTCTGACATCACATTTTGTTTTTGTTCAAATCAATTTGCCCAGCCCCATAGGGAAGAGGTGCGGGAAAATGCTCAAAAATTTTTTTAAAATCTTCTCATGAACCAGTGGGTACAGCGACTTGATATTTGGTATGGAGCTTCCTTTTGGGGTATAGAATCAAGTTTGTTCAAACAAGGTGTGGAGCAATATTTACCTTTGTAATGGGAGGGGTAAGATTTTTGGCCCACCCAAAATTTATATTTTCTGAACTGATGGTCTGATTTGAACCAAATTTGGTATGTGGTATTATTGAGTCATAAGTACTTGATTCACACAAGAAAAAAATGTCCCGTGGAGCTAAAAATATAAATATTTTCAAACACCTATATTTCCAAAACCACTTTGAACAACTGTTATTTGGTATGAAACATTCTTAGGACCAGTAGAATGCCATCATTTGTGTCTGCAAATATGCTGAGTCAGCATATTTTCAAAATTTAAAAAAAACCCAAAACAAACTGTTCTCCAGAACCACTAATCAATGTCTTATGGTATAAGGCATCCATAGGGGAGGGGTCAGATACAGGTTTAAAATTAAGCCCCTTGGTTCATATTTGGTCTCAATACTGGAGCCGGAATTTTAACTTAGGGCAATATGAGGGATAATCTTTAAAAATCTTCTTCAGAACCACCAGTCAGAATCTTTTAATGTTTGGTGTAAATCATTGTTTTGAGGGTCAGATTCAAGATTCAAGATTGTTCAAATCAAGTCCCTCGGTTAATGTTTGGGCTTCCTGTGGGGCCCGAATTTTAACTTAATGCAGTATGGGGGATAATATTTAAAAATCTTCTTCAGATCCACCAGTCAGCATCTTTTAATATTTGGTATACGGCATCCTTAGGGAGGTTAGATCTAATTTTGTTCAAACCAAGTCTCTGGGTTAATATTTGGCTCCCTACTGGAGCCCAAACTTTAACTTGTCTAATATGAGGAATAATCTTTAAAACTCTTCTTCTCCAAAACACTAGTCAGAATCTTTTAATATATGGTATACAGAATCCTTACAGGTATTGGATTCAAATTTGTTCAACTCACGTCCATCCGTTAATAATTGGGCTCTCTATGGGAATATAAGGGAAATAATCTTAAAAAATTTTCTTCAGATCCACCAGTCAGAATCTTTTTGATATTTAGTTTTTAGGTCAGATCTAAGTTTGTTCAAACCAAGTCCCTGGGTTAATATTTGGGCTCCCTATTGGAGCCCCAATTATTACTTAGCCCAGTATGCGGAATAATCTTCAAAGCTTTTCTTCTCCAGAACCACTGGTCAGAATCTTTTTGATATATGGTATACAGAATCCTTACAGGGACAGTATCAGGTTTGGGAGTGCAGTGGCTCAGTAGGTAGAGGTACAAGCCGAGAGGTCCTCGGTTCGAATCTCACCTGCGGCAACCGTGTTGTGTCCTTGGGCAAGACACTTGTGTTGTGTACTAAGGCATTCTGCATGTCAATGGTGCACTTGCCTTCAACTAATGCTAACCCGAATCATGTGGAGTTAGTACTTTGGGGAATCTGACAATTGCTTGCCATTGCTTGGTGATTCTCTCTGGGTACTCTGGCTTCCTCCACCCGTAAAACTGTCAGACATGAAGTGACCCTGGCTGTTGAAAGTGTCATTAAACCCCAATAAATAAATAAATAAACAGTATTAGGTTTGTTCAACTCAAGTCCATGGTTAATAATTGGGCTCTCTAAGGAAGCCCAAATTTGAACTTGGTGCAGTACATGGAATGATCTTTAAAAATCTTCTTCAGATCCACCCGTAGAATCCTCTTAATTGAATATCCATTTTGCCAGTGAAAATTACTCAATTAACAGGAGTATACAATTAACAGGGATTTGGTCAGTTTCTGTTTTCTGGAGGTAAACTGAATATTTATTCTATTATATCTTGTTTGACAGAGCTCACAGAGCTCTGGCAAACAAGATATAATTGAATAAATGCCTGTATTGGATGTGGTGAGGCCAAAAAGGTTGATAAATAAGAGGAATTTGGTGCGTGCCACAGTAATTTTTTCGACATATTACAAAAATTTATATACAATTAACAGGAGTTTACTCTACAACCCATATGCAATTAACAGATCAAATTTGTACTGAAGGTATGGTAAATGGTTTTGTGTTTGAAAATTATATTCAATTAACAGGGATATACAATTAAGAGATATCCAATTAAGTGGGCTCCACTGTACTAGAAAAAAAATCATTTGGCATTGACAACAGAGTTATAAATAATTAAATAATTAAATAAATTCATTCCTCTGTTGTGTTAACTAGCCATAGATGCTAATTAAATCCTTCTTTAAACAACTTTAGTCAGGTGTGGGCCTCAGGCCCCATGGGACCTCTTGTTACAAGTATTGACACAAAAATAAATTGTAAGAAAATATTTGTAATAAAAAACTAACAATTAAAATTGATGGTGATGATTATTGTTTCACTAAAAGAATTTGCAGGATTTGAAAAATTCTCCTCAATGATTCAGCACTGCTGTGCCCATTGAAAACTTCTGTTTGCTGCAACATTTTTTAAACACTGACTAAACCTTCATCATTGTTTCTGACCTATGCAATTTTGTGACTGTTTGTTTTCTGTAAACTCCTGCTTTCATATTTTATGACTTGCTGCAGTCACAGGAAACTGTCAATTGTTTTGCTATTTCATGGGGCACGGGAACAAATGTGGGCAAATTTATAATTTTATATGGTACAATTTTCCTAATTTTAACATCCCATAGTATTTTGGGTTTTTTTTTTTCGTTACAGTGGATCCCTGTTAATTGAATAGCCACTTTGCCAGGGAAAAAAATTCAATTGACAAGAGTATTCAATTAACAGAATTTGGTCATTTCCCTGTGTTCTGGTGATAAATGGAGTATTTAGTCTCTTAACATCTTGTTTGACAGAGCTCATGGAATTCTGTAAAACAACATATAATAGATAAATGCCTATATATGATGTACTGAGGATAAGAGATCCATAAACTTTGGGAATTCAGTGTTTACCCAAGCAATTCATCAAGCAATTCATAAGCATATCACACAATTTTTTATTCAATCAGCTGGAGTGTACTCTTTAATAAACGATATGCAATTAACAAGTCAAATTTGTACTGAATGTATGATAATGGCTTGGTGTTTTGAAATTATATGCAATTAACAGGCTTATTCAATTAAGAGATATACAATTAACTGTTATCCCACTGAGTATTTTAAAGATATTTTTTATCAAATCTAGTCATGGCTGCTTCATAGCAGCCATGATCAGATTTGATGAAAAATTCATCTAAATTTAACTCCAGAACTCAATGGTGAGAAAATCCATTCAGTTTACAGGAGTAAAATTTGATTAAATGTGCCGTAATTATACTTAATTCAGTGGCAAGAGAAATCCTGTCCTGGGCAGGAATATCTGCCAGCATCCTGCAAGGACTCAAGGGGGCTCCACTATATGTGACTACAACAAATAACTCCTAAGAATCACTGTAGTTTGTTAACAAATCTGACTCTCCGGAAAACAAGAATCCCAACTTTTCCAAACCCATATCATACCTCTCAAACGAGGCTCACATGATGCCATTGACATGCGCAGATTTTTGAGGTGACAATTTTCAAACCAAAGTGAAAACTTGAGTGCCTTTATGCTGAAAACACATGACAAACATTCCATAATTTTTTCTTTCACATTTTGGGTGTCATATTCAATTTTTAAATATCCACTGCCATGTAATCAACAAATTTTCACATCAGTCAATCAATCTGGATAATATCCTGTCTCATTGATGCTGGGCTTGTATTTTAGCAGGGCTGATCAGCCCCAGCCGTGTAAACAGCCCTGTAACCAATTTTACAGGGTTAGAAACACAGCCCTGTGAATATTCTACTAAAATACTTCTTAACTGGTAGAGTGCTAAATTATTTTACATATGCATGTATGTTATATATGCAAGAATTCTGGACATTGGAGGTCCAGTTGCACATAAATATTCCATTGTTTCAGTTTACAGGCATTCTCCAGTAAAATGATACAATTTAATATTTATTAACAAAGGGCATTTAACATTGATAAGTCATTTGTAAAACTACTGCAGATGGCAAAATCCACTATGGTGGCTTTCAGTGCTTAACCAGTTAAGTGACAATATTTTGAAAGCTCTCAAAATAGCAGAGTGCGTTTTGATACTTAATCTGAATATGTATCCGAACGTTGTTCTCCCGGGCTCGAACTCTGTTTATATAGAACACTTCCCTCATTTGACAGGTCTAAGAATGTGATTGTGAAGTATTACTTTGCGCAAATTCCATGGCTATAAAAAAATTTCTTTTCGCCTATAACACATCGAAACAAGATTTCGCAGGCAAAATATGACTTTATTATATACCGAGTTTCATGTGAGGCGTACAAATATTTATGTTATTTCAGACAACTCTATGATGATCTAGCTCAGTTGTATGCCCAAGAACACAAATATCTGTATGGAAATAGTGGGCAGATTTTTTTAACATTTTTATTATGTTTCTGTTGGATATTTTACAAGAACATGTAACATTTCTCTGCAAACTTCACTTCGAAGATCTGTCAACCTTAACACCGAGCACTCTGGATGTGCAACAGTATTTTCTCCAATCACTTCATTTTTCTTTTGTTTAACTGTGAATTTAACCAATTATATCTTGTTTGACAGGGCTCACTGAGCTCTGTCAAACAAGGTATATTTGGTTAAATATCAAACTGCATTATGGGAAATGTTTGTTGCTGAAAACATTGCCATTTTGACATCCGAGTTCAGAGGGTTAAAACAAGGATTTAGCAATAAAATTATTAAACCAGCCTGTCTTTAGAAAAAAAACATCGCCGTGAAGACCTTCACAGGGCTGTTTTTCCAGCCTTGTCAAATTTCTAGAATGCAAGCCTGTTGATGAGACCAGATGAGACTGATCAAACATGACACCTGCGGCACCTTGTTTGATCTGGCCTTGTGGACTCGAATATGACAGCCATGATTAATTGACTGTTGTAATCATCTGTATTTATGCCATTGAAAATTGCAAACATCATCATTCATAAGACTGTTGTAAGGAATTTCTTGTTGATTACAACTAAGCACATGATTTAACCCTTTACCCAATGTAACGGCCAAAATTGGCCAGCGCTATTCAAGAAAATCGCCAATTAATTTTCATTATTTTAGTCAAGTTGAGGTAATCTCATCGCTCTCCGTCCATCTTCTGTCCGTCATCTGTCCATTCGTCCATCTGTCAACACCATGTTTTGGTCTTCTCCTCCAAAGCCATTGGGCCAATTCAAGTGAAAGATGGTGTGAGTGATGGACCCAAAGGGGCATTGCATTTATGTTCAACTCAACATGCCCAACCCATAGGGAGGGAGTGGGGGCAAATGCCCCCAAATATTTTTAAAATCTTCTTCTCAAGAATCAGTGTTACAAAGACTTGATATTTGCTACGGAGCTTCCTTTTTAGGTGTAGAATCAAGTTTGTTCAAACGAAGTTTGTGAAGCAATATTTGTCTTTGTAATGGGAGGGGTAAGATTTTTGGCCCCGCCGCAATTTTCTATTTTGTGAACGGATGGTTTGGTTTGAACCAAATTTGGTATGTGGTATTATTAGGTCATAAGTACTTGACACATGCAAAAAAAAAAAATTCCCGCTTCCCTATGGTAACCCTGGAAGCTAAAAATAGAAATATTTTCAAACGCCCATATTTCCCAAACCAAATGGAACAGAGAGCTGTTATTTGGTATGAAGTATCCTTAGGACCAGTAGAATTGAATGGTAAAACAAAATTGCCATCGGTTATGTTATGGGGTTCTGTAATGGGCATCGAAAAAATGCTGAGTCCGCAATTTTCGCAAAAATTTTAAAAAATCTTTTCTCTAGAACCAATCATCAGAATCTTTTGATATTCGGTATACAGCATTCATAGGGGGGTGCAGGGGGGGGGGGGGGGGGGTCAGGTACAAGTTTGTTGAAATAAAGCCCATTGGTTCATATTTGGGCTCAATACAGGAGCCCAAATTTTTAACATAGGGTAATATGGGGAATATTCTTTAAAAATCTTCTTCAGAACTACCAGTCAGAATCTTTTAATGTTTGGTATACATCATTGTTATGAGGGTCAGATTCAAGATTGTTCAAACCAAGTCCCTAGGTTAATATTTGGGCATCCTACGGAAGCCCAAATTTTAACTGTGTTCAGTGTGGGGAATAATTTTAAAAAATCTTCTTCAGATCCACAAGTCAGAATGCTTTCATATTTGGTATGCAACATCTCTAGGGGGTCAGATTCAAGTTTGTTCAAATCAGATCCCTAGGTATATATTTGGGCTCGCTATGGTAGCCCAAATTTTTACTTAGTGCGATATGAGGAAATTTCTTTAACAATCTTTTTCTTCAGATCCACCAGTCGGAATGCTTTCATATTTGGTATACAACATCTCTAGGGGGTCAGATTCCAGTTTGTTCCTTTTGAGTGCCTCGGTTAATATTTGGGCTCCATATGGGAACATGAAATTTAACTTAGTACAATATGAGGGAATTTCTTCAAAAATCTTCTTCAGATCCACTAGTCAGTCAGGGGGGGAGGGG
Organism: Pictodentalium vernedei; assembly: GCA_031216915.1. Lineage (NCBI taxonomy): Eukaryota > Metazoa > Mollusca > Scaphopoda > Dentaliida > Dentaliidae > Pictodentalium > Pictodentalium vernedei. The sequence continues at coordinate 87,062,444 of CM062294.1, forward strand.
GGGGGGGGGTGGGGGTCAGATTCAAGTTTGTTCAAATCAGATCCATAGGTTAATATTTGGGCTTGCTATGGTAGCCCAAATTTTAATTTACATGTAGTTCAATATGAAGAAATTTCTTTAAAATTTCTCTTCTTCAGATCCAACAGTCATAATGCTTTCATATATGGTACACAACATCTCTTGGGAAGTCAGATTCAACTGTGTTCAAATCGAGAGCCTGGGTTAATATTTGGGCTCCCTATGGGAGCTGGAATTGGCCATTTTGCTGAAGAATTAAAAATTTTGTATTCAGTACCCTCTAGAAGTGTGTAACTAAGATTAATCCACATAGGTTGTATCAAGGGGCTTCATAGGGGAGCTCTACATTTTACATTATGATCAACTGAAGAAAAGGCATGATGCCCGGATTTTTTTTGTAACTCCTGAGGGACTCAAGGATTGACAGTGTAGCCTATGGAGATGGCTTGCTGAATGTAGACTCATTCTTGGACTCTGTTTATATTGTGTTCTGTTCAAGATGAGCACTTCAGGCCCCGTGGGGCCTCTTGTTTTCATTTTTTGTCTAAAAAACATAGGTTATGACCCCTCTTTGGAACAAGCTTTCGAGTTCTTTCCAAACATAACCTATGTTTTTGAGACAAAAAATGAAAAAAATTGGTTATTCAAGAATTTTGTTTACAAGTGTCGTCTGCTTTTCATGTTAGGCAAAAGGTTAATCGCTGGTTTTTGTGATCTTACTGTCAGAATGGAGTGTCTGTGGTAACTACTTCTTGATTTAGTCTTTTGCAAGTTAGCACCAGTAAACTGCTGCAAGTATGCCGTGTTACTGATAGAGATGGGTAGTATACAAAATACTGAAGCGATACCAATATCATTGGGGATACCGAAAAACCAAACTGAACCAATAGTTGAATACTGATACTGTCTGAATTTTCAAATTTTACTACATGCACTATTTATAAGTCCATGTTGAGGCTGGATAACAGTTGAAAGGTTCATTTTCATAAAAGGAGTTTCCAATTTTTGTTTTAGTTTTGTTAACATTCAATGAACTGGGCAACTGTCCTGAATTCCTACTAGACTACAACCTATACATGTCCTATTGCTAAGCAATGATTTCTAGTCAAGTCTTGGCTTCCTGACTAGAAATCACTGCCCAATTGTCATGAGGACCTCCTAAAGATGGCATGGTCAAGGCACATGCTCTGAGATTGCTAAAGCCTGAAATAGTCTTTAAAAATTAAGGTGCATTTAGAACAAGTTACAAAATTTCTGTAGATATAATTTGTGGCCATAAAAGAATGCCACTGTAGATCTCATTGGCAGCATCATTTATAGCATTGTGGTAGAATGATACAACAACTTATTCTGTTTTTCCTGATGTGAACTCTTTGGTACTACAGTAGAATCCTCTTAATTGAATATCCATTTTGCCAGTGAAAATTATTCAATTAACAGGAGTATACAATTAACAGGGATTTGGTCAGTTTCCTGTGTTCTGGAGGTAAACTGAGCATTTATTCTATTATATCTTGTTTGACAGAGCTCATAGAGCTCTATCAAACAAGATATGATACAATAAATGCCTGTATTGGATGTAGTGAGGCCAAAAAGGTTGACAAATAAGGGAAATTTGGTGCGTGTCACAGTAATTTTTTCGACGTGTTACAAAAATTTATATACAATTAACAGGAGTTTATTCTACAACCCATTATGCAATTAACAGATCAAATTTGTACTGAATGTATGGTAAATGGTTTTGTGTTTGAAAATTATATTCAATTAACAGGGATATACAATTAAGAGATATCCAGTTAAGTGGGCTCCACTGTATCAGCAAATCTCACTTAAGTCAGATACCGAATACTGAACCGATACCAAGGTATACCCACCTAAAAATACTGAACCGATACCAAGGTATACCCACCTAAAAATACTGAAACCGATACCAAACTCAAAATTCCAATACTGCCCATCTCAAGTTACTGATGATTAATTTTGCACTGTTCAGTGACTTGCTGGCTGTGGAACCCCAAGTCAACAATATAGTTATAGCAGCATTGGTCTTCAAACATTCTCTGTTGTTTTCCAGCTCACTCAACTCAAAGTTGCTTTGTTATTCAGCTGAGAGGGCACGGTGGCGTTGCGGTAACCGGTTCTCGTCAGATCACCGAAGTTAAGCAACATCGAGCCGGTTAGTCCTCGGATGGGTGACTGTCTGAGCGATCGATTTGGACTCTTGTGTTGTGTCCTTGGGCAAGGCACTTAACCATGATTGTCCACATGGGGGCACGATGACGCCGTGTACTAAGGCGTACTGCACCTTGATGGTGCGCATATCTTCAACCAATCTAACCCTGCCTGTGCAGCAGTGTGGAGTTACGATGTTGGGGAGCTGGCAGCTGCTCATCATTGCTCAGTGGTTCTCTCCAGGTACTCTGGCTTCCTCAACCCGTGAAACTGTCACGGCCATGATTAGCCATTGTGCATAAGTATGTGACCTTAAACTCCAATAAATAAATAAATAAATTATTCAGCTGATTTTTTGTGTATGATTTCTGGCAGTGCTAATAAGGTAACATTTGTATCTGATTCAACAACTTGTCAGGCTCCCTACCCTTTGAATACTGTGATTGTTGTAGCGACAAGATCAAGCTAAATAAATAATGGTTTTATTTTATAGGAGTTAAGGTTTTAATATTAATTTGTTATCAAGGACAAAAATTATGTTGAAATAATAGTTGAATAAGTGAATTGTTTTAAAAAAATATTTAAAAAAAATAAATATTGATCTATTCTTTAAAATGTTCTTACGTATCTTGAACCTTTGTTACCAATAGTCCAAAATGAACATATCATTCAACCCTTAGTGACCTGGTTTGGGTAGAATAGATGCTGAAACAGGTAATCACTTATCTGGTCGACAACTCCTGACTAAAATCAACGTGCAGTGTTATTTGTTTCTAATCATTGGCAAAATATAGAGAAAAAGCAGTTAAAGGCTCTTACACATGCCTTGCAAACATCAAGATTAAAGTTAATAATTAACAATGTATATCCACATTTTCCTGTTTCCACAAAATGTGATGAATTTTGTTTGAATCTTGCTGTTGAAAAAAGATAGTTATAAGTTAATCCTACACACAGATATCAAAGTACCAAAATGACAAGCAGCAAATCATTCCTTAACTGGTACAGTGCTGAATTATTTTTGTTCATCAAAATTTGTTCATGTGTCTTTGCCTTGTTACAATTCATGAGAGAGTGCCAATGGGCACTCTCTCATGAATTGTAACAAGGCAAATCCTAATAGACAAAATTATTTAACTTCAAAGATAATATGAAGCTCATCCTCCAAAAATGAAGCCTTTAAACTGAAGCACCTGCATTTCAGAATAAAGCCCAAATATGGGCTTCCAGCACTCTACCAGTTAACTGGTACAGCGCTGGAAGGCCATATTTGGGCTTTAATATGTCAAGCAGATATACCCCAGCCCAAAGGTTTCATATTCTGTGGATGTGCTTCATATTATCTCCGAAATGACATTACAATATTTACTCTATGTATTGGAACACTCTATGATTTGGAACACACATTTTTTCCAGAAAACTATATTTGTTTTATGCTCCAAAGTTGGGGACATTCAAGAGATTTGTTTCCAGTTGGCCCGTCGCTAGTAGCAGACGACACTCATAAAAAAAATTCTTGGAGTAACTAAAAATTTTCATTTTTTGCTTCCATAACATAGCAATACGCTCGTTCCAATGAGGGATCATAAGCTATGTTTTGGAAGCAAAAAATGAAAATATAAAAAAAAATTGAACGTCGATTTTCGTATATAGTGATGGAAAACGAATCACACACAACTTTATTCAGCATCAAATCAAGACCAGGCTCTGTTCTTTCCCCATTTTCTAAGAATTGGGACACCTTTGAAAATAATTATTTTTAGCTGTCCCAATACATAGAGTAAATACGGTATCTCAGAAATGACATTACTTAGTCTGTATGGGTCTGCCTTGTTACAAATTATGGGAGAGTGCCAAGAGGCACTCTCACATATATTGTAATAAGGCAGAGACACATGAACAATTTTGGATGACCAAAAATAACTTTGCACTCTACCAGTTAATGCAGCTGGAAATTTAACCAATTTAATCTTGCTCGACAGATCCTGATGAGTCAAACAAAATTTAATTACGTAATTTAGTACTTTTAGATGTGCCAATACTTTTAGATGTGCGATATTGACGCTCATCATCCTTAGAATATGCTGTGAGGAGGGCATTTACTGCTATACAAAGTACTTTATAATGTTGTCACTCACCAATGGATACCACCTGGGACATTATGTTTACGGACTTTTAAGTGTCAAATTAGCAAAGAATATGACAAAAAAACATTTTTAAAAAAAATCCCAACCAAACAACCCTATATTTTTATACCAGAACCAAAGGCCCAGACTCATCTGGTGCAAACTCCATAAAATCAAGGGCCAAACACAAATTTTGAATCCCCCCAATCCCCAAAATTTGCATACAATACTGATAATTAAAAGTCCTATCTGGCCCTCCATACTTTTAGTACTGTGCATGCGCAGCAACCAGGAAGAGACCGGAATTGGCACAAAGCATCATTCTTTTGTTTGGCCCAAGTCAGTAAACATTTGAACTGACATCTGTGCAATAAATTCTCATTTTTGAAGATGCCAAATGCAAATAAATGATGGTTTTCATGGAATCGGCAGGGTAGCAGGATGCTGGAAGTGAATAACAGTGTTTTTGGATGTTCAGGGCTGTAACTTTATAATTTTTATGTAAAATTATTCATGTTTCCCATTTTCGGTATGAGCATCTGAACGTCATCATTTTAATATGACTCCACTGTTGTTTTGTTAGTATTACTTCCCTTCCATCTCCTGAACACTCCTGTTATACTCCCAAGCTCTTTCTTACTAAGAATTTTCTATTAAAATTAATTGGAGTTCAACTTGTTTTAGGAATAGGTATTCCATTTATCCCCTGTGTTTACGTCCTGTTCGTTACTGTTCAGGACGTATTGTATTCTTGCATCTTCTACCAGATGCATTGTTTTTTCTTCCTATGATCTAGCTTTGCATCAGGTTGTTGTTGATCGGTTACTGACTTTGGTCCTGTGTTGTGTCTGTTGTTGGTCAGTTTCTGGGTTTTCCTCTTGACGTTGTCTGTTCAATAACTTTTTGGATACGTATTAATTCAGTTTTAGTTAAAAACAATTATTGTTTTTTCTATTGGGATACATGTTATATCTTATTCTGGTAGTTTAGCTTTAATTAGGTATTGCTTGTCCACACCTAGGCTCTATCAGGATGCCCTTGGGCTCATGAGGTTCCCTTGGGGTACTTGGGCTTCATTCAAGATTTTTTTTTTTTTAATTTATTTCGAAAATTTTTGTGATTATCTATGTTATATATCTTTGCGATGTTTATTCTTTATTATTATTGGGAGTGCAGCGGACTTATGATTTTGGCTTCATTATTTTATCTACAGTAGAACCTGTCTTGAGAGACTGCCCTTTAGGCCACACAAAAGTGGTCTCTCAAGACAGGTGGTCTCTCATAACAGGTTTCAGGTTTTCTCAAGTCAGTGAATAACCAACCACAAAATTCAGAAATGGAGAAGAATAGATTTTTGTAATTACTTTGTAGTTGTTCTTTTTTATGAAGTTTTTGTAACAAATTGAAATGGACTGTTATAAAAATTATAAAAATAAATTAGTGTTGAAAATCTTCATTGAAGGTTTTCAACACTAATTTATTTTTATAATTTTTATAACAGTCCATTTCAATTTGTTACAAAAATATTTTCAACAAAAATTTATTTTTATAATCCTATCTGTCACATTTCAGGTATGTATGAAATTGTTTATTCAGCAATAATCCTAATCTTTTCACCGGGGTCTTATAAAAACATCTCAGTCTTTAATGAGTTAGCAATTGAAACCCAATTAAGAGCTTTTAATACTTTTAATTTTGTTAGTATAACCACAATGGATTTTCCAATTCCAGGAGAGGTAAAAAGTTTTTGTCATGGTTTCAGTCTTCAAAAGAGTGGTCTCTCAAGACAGGTCCATTATGGCATAAAAATACAAGTTGGTACCAGATCACAGTGGTCTCTCAAGACAGGTGGTCTCTCAAGACAGGTGGTCTCCCATAGCAGTTCCATTATAGAGTAAAACCAATCGGTGCCTGGCAAATGTGGTCTCTCAAGACAGGTGGTCTCTCAAGACAGTGGTCTCTCAAGACAGGTTTTACTGTATTATAATAAATGGTATTTAGTGTAAGTCCAGGAATTCTTGGATTTAAATGCTTATTGTTTGCCGGTAGTTGCTGCACGCCTTCAATACTTGTAATATGGGATGTGAATGTTGGAACGGATGTTGACCTGTGTGGTGGGCAGTGAAGTTCCGATGTAGGAGCTTTCACTGCAGACTAATACTAGTCTTTCAGTCACTTTTTCAGGTGAACAAGAACATGGGGATGGCACACCTATCCATTACGTGTTGCCATCATCGCACTCTGATGAGCCCTGCTCTGATGAGTAAACTGAGCTAGCTGCCAAGATGCTCATGAATTTTAGCAGGGGATTGAGGTCTCTAGTTAGTTCGCTTAATCCTTTGCATGCAGCTGGCTTGACCGCTGAAGCAGTCGTCAATATATGGGAGCCAGGATGCCGGGTAGGTCCGTAGTGGTTGAGTAGTATAGATGTGGGTAGATCGAGCACCTCATAAACTAAAGCTCACCCAGTGATGATGGCAAAAGGAGAAGTCTGAAAGTTTCTCTATGGGACGCTCAGCGAGATCTGGGGTCAGATCACGAGTTGGAGATCCCTCTCCGTCCTGTTATCAGTCAGGGTCGACTGTGTCCGTTGCAAGAAACTATAATGAGTCGGAGCACCCGTCCGAAATGTGTGAGTTGGGATGTTCCTTCCACACAGCAGCTGGGTTTGGCTGCAGTTATGGCTTCTTCTTCTTACATGGAAGTGCACGCAGAGGGGATTAGCCTACAAGTTTCTCTACAGGATACTCGTGAGATCTGGGGTCAGATCTCGAGTTGGAGAGTATTCTCCTTCCCGTTAACAGTCGGGGTCGACTGTTTTCTGTTGTGAGAAACTTAAATGAGTTGGAGCACTCATCCAAAATGTGTGAGTCGGGATGCTCCTTCCATACTTCAGCGGGGTGGCTGTTGTTATGGCTTCCTCTTCTTCCATGGAAAAGCACGGCAAGGGGTAGAAACCTACAAGTTTCTAAACAGAATGCTCGGCGAGGTCTGGAGTCAGATCACGAGCTGGAGAACCCTCTCCATTCCGTCAGCGGTGAGGGTCATCTGTTTCTGCTTTGAAAAACTTTTAATGAGTTGGGACGTCCATTCACGCTTGCGGTCCGGGATACTTCTTCCACACTGCAGCCAGTTGCAGCTATGTCTTCTTCCTCTGCTTCATCGATGAAGCAAATTAGACCACGGACTAGCTGTCCGACTTCACATGTTCATACTGTTCCATGGAGGTGTTCCCAGTCTTCACCACTGAAGTCAGATTACCCTGTAGCTAGTGGTTCATGGCACATTTATACAGGACATGCGTCAAAAGATCTGGGGTCAGATCTCCTTCCCGTGAGCAGCATATGGTGAAGAAACAGATAACCGCTGCTCCACAAGCCTCGTTCATGCACCTGCTGCTGCAGATTGCACAGCTTATCGCAGCATCCCAGTAGTCACAGTTTCAGCCATAAATAGTCTCCGGTAGTAAGCTGTCGGACGGTGCTGGGTTGGTCCAGTCTTATGTACATTTGGATGGTTTTGACCATGTTTTTCAGATGGAACATTCGGATGGTAAGAGGGTGACGGAGGTTGATTCTCCATCCCACACGGAACAGCACATTAAGACCATGAATTTTATTTGTATGTTCTTTGATATTGGCATATATTTATTCACCAGTATACTATAGATTACAATAAGATTGATAATTCCTCATATATTTACAGTATTCATATGGTACGTAACAAGAATTATACATATAGGATACACAAGTATACTGACAGGGGAAAGTTTAGCCAGATTGGCTGTCTTCCTGCATTCCCCTATAAAGTGAGAGAAAGAAAAAGAAGGATTAAAAGGAAAGGTCGGAGAAAAAGAAAGCATACACATGCAACATTGAGGAGTCTTGTAACTGGCTCTACTGAGATTCCACTCTAGTGAGTGTATACTTGATACATCCACTAAGGCATATACACATCGGTGGTATGGCAGCTGGTATCCTAAGCTTGCTGGCTCTCTTGAAGCGGCCTCAACCATTCAAATGATTTACTTTGCGAATTGAGATATTTGTTCTAAATCTTTGGGTCTTTACAGCTATACAATTTAAGACAGAGGCCAAGTCAAAAGGCCAAAGGTTCGAGAACCAGACATTTACGATTAAGATAAGCAGTCTAAAAAAAAAAGTTTTTTATGCGTTGTACGATAGGTTTTCATCAAACACATTCATATTTCGATCATACTAGAGGGCACAGTCGGGACAATAGGGGCTGGAGCATGTAATGTTGTCTAGATAAGATAAGAGAAATTTGGTCGTTAACTTTTTCTTAAATTCCATTCTGTTCCATGATTCTCGAATATCATTTCCTATTTCATTCCACAATTTCGGAAATGCAAAGACAGGAAAATTATCGAGAGTTTTAGTTCTTGTTCTATCTCTGTGAAGAAGACCTGCCTGGCGTGTAGTCATAATGCAGGCCCGTCGGAACCGGGGGGGCTGGGGGGGCTGCAGCCCCCCCAATAATTTGCTCATATTTCGTCGTTAGTTTATCCATGATGGGAGCAACCGATGTAATCTGAATAAAAATGGACATTACATTATTGAACTCAGATTAGAACAGTGGCGTAGGAACTGGTTGGGGGGTGGGGGTGGGGGGGGGGGGGTAAGGGAGATATTTCCCCCACCCCCACAAATTTGTCACAAGTAGGCTTTACTGGGCTGGGTTGGTGGTTTCTCCACACGGGATGCCCACTGGTTACCATATTCCGACATTACTGTTAATGATTACTGGACTGAGTGGGTTCCATGTGTGCTTTCTTACACCAATAAAACTGACAGTCGTGTTTTCGCCTAATCGTGGAAAGCGATGTTAAACCCCAACCAACCACAGGGTAATTCATTGCATGTTCACCGTTCCTGTCATTCTGCTCGGAAATCACGCTGAATTCATCAGAGAGCTGACGTATTTCCTTATTGACGATGTATTTGCTCAGAATCACTCAGAATACATATTTATACATCTTAAATTAAAAAAATTTCCCGGGGGAGGCCCCCGGACACCCACCGACGAGACGGGGAGATACCCCCTCTCGTGCTCACCCCCACTCGCCTTTTCGCGGTTCGGATGACGCTTCGCGTCATAGGAATATACGATTTATTTGCTCAGAATCAACCAGAATGCATGTTTTTACATCTTCAATTCGAAAAGTTTCCCGGGGGAGGCCCCCGGACCCTCCACCAACGAGCCGGAGGATATCTCCTCTCGTGTTCACCCCCACTCACCGCTCGGATGACGCGTCGCGTCATGGGACTATAGGTCCTACCCCTCCCCCCCCCCCCCAATAAAATTAGCTTACTACGCCCCTGGATTAGAATTATGAACGTATCACTGAATGTATAACATGCACCTGCATATGTTGATGTGCAAACGTTTTGAGCAATTCCTTTGGCAGCTCAGAAGACCACGACAACCGTTGGCGTAATGATAAAACTAATGCATCCATCATAAGGCCTGACTGTTTTTTAGCATGACGGAATACGGACACGGCCTGCAGGTGAGCCCGGTGTGAGAACCGTCCCCAAATGTTATGGGGTTCCATTGTGATTTTTGAAACATTTTGTTAAAAAAACAACTTTTGCCGTTTAAAAAAATCAAGAGGTTTTTGCTTCAAAAGCTACCAGAATGCTTCCTTTGATTGCCCTTTTCAAAAAATTTTCTGGGGGAGTCACCCCCTCCTCCCCTCCCCCCCCCCCTAAAAAACCTCGTGCATTCAGCACTCGCGCCAGATGCCTTCGGCATCTGGATACCCCATACCCATTTAGTATCAGCCAGTTCACCCAAATTAGCAATATCAGCCCCCCCAATATAAATTTCGTTCCGACGGGCCTGTAATGGAGTCGTTATTCACTGTGGAGAAGAAATTAGCAAAAGATGATGGGAGATTACCATTGTGCCAGTCATACATAAACATGGAGGCGAGTAATTTGTGTAAATCTGTTATCTTCAGTATTTTATCTTTGATGAATAAGGGGTCTGTGTGAGAATTGTATTTCTTATTATTTATTATTCCTAACAACCGCTTCTGTAATTTATATAGGCGATTACACACCTTTGCTGCACCCCATATGGGTATTCCATAAATAAAATGACTCTGTATAAGCGAGAAATATAACGTTTTCATAACTTTGGGAGAACTTTGTTTACTTTATTGAGAGCGAAGTTCGCGAGGGAAACTTTTGAGCAGAGTTGAGATATATGTGCGTTGTACGATAGGTTTTCGTCATTGTTTATCCCAAGAAATTTAATTGATTTTTCGTTTTCCCTACTACTGACTTTGTTTATAACTTCATTATTTATACATATGTGCAGATGTGTAAGATTCTTGTCTTTATGGGATGGGTTAAGTATGATGTATTTTGTTTTTTTGGCATTCAGGACTAAGTTGTTTGCCGCACACCAGTCAAATATCTTTTAAGTTCCTCATTGAAATCCGAGACGAGTCGATTCAACTCCGAGCCAGATTTGTATACCACGGTATCATCTGCAAATGATTGAAAGTTCAGATTTGTTGATTTATTTATATCATTTATATATATTAGAAAGAGGATGGGACCAAGAATAGAGCCCTGCGGTACTCTGCATGTTATGTCTAGTAAATTGGATTTACTGTGTCCGAAAGAGACGTATTGGGTTCTATTTTGAAGGTAGCTTTTAAACCAGTTGTTAGCATTACCTCTTATCCCATAGTATTCTAGTTTTCGAAGTAAAATATCATGCCTTATTGTATCAAAAGCTTTCGAGAGGTCTAAAAATAGAGCTAAAGTACTATCTTTGGTCTTTTTGTTATTTGCTTCGACCATGTATTTTAACAAGTGCATTGTCGGGTGCAGTGTACTATGCTGTTTTCTGAAGCCATATTGGTGTTGATATAGGCTATCAAATTTATTCAAAAAGTTTATAAGCCTTGTGGACATTAGTTTTTCTAAAATTTTAGAGAAAACAGGCAAAATACTGATCGGTCTATAATTTGTAAAATTGCTTTCATTACCTGATTTAAATATTGGAATCACCTTAGCTATTTTCATCCTATCGGGAACTTTCCTCTGACAAAAAGAATTATGATATGTGCGAGTGGATCGGCAACTAGGTTTATTGAGTATTTAAGGATGCTGAAAGTAACATTTTCGCAGTCTTGACTTACTTTGGATTTCATAGAATTTACAATCTTTGTAATTTCGTAAGGCGACGTTGGTGTGATGAACATATTGTCCAGATATGTATCAGTCAGGAACTCAACAAAGGGCTTCTGAGGTTTGGATATTTGTTTTGAGGTCTGATTCCCTATATTTGCAAAGAAGGAGTTGAATTCTTGTGCAATCTCATTTGGTGCATTTATTGTCCTGTCGCCAAGAGTGAAAAATGAGGGCAAGTTATGTTTGTTTTTGTTGATATTCAATGCATTATTCAGGATTTGCTATGTTTTTCACATGCTATTTTTATTTTCTAAGAGCTTTTTTTCATAATATATAGCTTTGCATTGATTTTTAATTTTACTGAATAACCTACAGTAGTTTTTGTAATTCCTGGTATTCAGTTCAGTTGGTGATCTTAATTTTTTGTGGAGAAATTTGATCTTATTGTTAGCTGAAATTAGGAGTCCTTTTGTCATCCATGGCTTTTGTTTTATAAATTTCTTGTTAGGTTCATGGACATTTAATGGGAAATGCCATTTCAAATGCTTTTGAGTAAGTTTTTATGAAGATTTCATAAGCTTCATTGGGACAATTGGATTCCATTACCGGGGAAAAATCGCATTGGGCCAACAACGACTTAAAGTGTTCTATAAATGTGGAATTGATTTTCCTGGTTAATGTTGGTTTAGAGCTGTCCGGTTTGGTGTTTGTCAACTCAACATAGAAAGTACCAAAATGGTCCGATACATTTGTAAGAATTATTCTGGATTTAAAAGCATGTGCCACATTATTAGTGTAAATGTGATCAATGAGTGTAGCAGAATGATCTGTTAACCCTTTACCCAACGCAGATGATATCAAAATTTATTATTTTAATTAATATTTTTTCAAATTAAAAAAACATTTCAACAAAACCATATCATATGACCCCTCACTGGAACGAGCTCGATGAGCTCGTTCCAATGAGGGGTCACATCATATGGTTTTGTTGAAATATTTGGAAAAAATTATTTTCTTTCTACTGCAGAATGTGCAAATTATGCGGGCGGATGTGGGTGATTCGTTAGGTAAAGGGTTAATCTAGTTGGTTTGGTGATAACAGGTTTGAAACCTTCACTGAACATCAAATCGATAAACAGACTGGTTTTACTATGAGAAGCTACCTTTAGTAGATCAATATTGAGGTCGCACATAATTAAGGATGATTTTTTTTTTTTTGTTAAGCACATCAGCTAAGTAATTGATTTTTGAATGAAACAGATCCAAATCCGCTTTAGGGGCTGTGTTAGGTCTATATATTGTACCAACGTTTCTCGCTGAGTTTTTGTACTTTATTCCGACGAACAATGACTCAAAGACATGTGGTATGACGATGGAGAGGTCCTCACGAATACAAAAATTTGTATCAGACTTGATGAAGAGTCCAACACCCCCGCGGTCTCATATGTTTTAATAAAAGGTGATATCCTTCCAGGGCATAATTTATATTGTCAGGAATTGGAAATATTTCTGTGAGACCTATGACGATGAATGTGTTATGATGGTTATTCAATTCGGAAAGCAAATGATGTAAGGAATCCCAATGTGCATGGAGACTGGCAATTAATATGAAAAGCTGAGAAGGATTTGGGTACATCATCAAGCTCGGTGTGCACTTCACTAGGAAGTAAATACTTACAATCTACTGAGTTGTATATAGAAGACAAGTTGTCTTCGGTGTTGTCATCAAGAAGATGACTAAAATTATATTTCGGGACTGGTCTGGATCTCGTCCAAATTTAGATTACCCGCCATTATCAGCGATCTCACCACCAATAACACTGATGCACATATAGAAAATAATGCTTGTTAATAATATGGGGTCAGTAAATCCTGCAATGTATTTCACAAATCTAGATGAAGCTTTACACAAGAATGGTGTGATGACATGAGAACAGAGGTACAGTTAAAACTAGAAGTCCTGTCACGAACTGTGCACTTATCTAGGCTTAATTGCGCGCAATTGCCGTATTGAATGGCATCCAAAGCACGGCAGGTTCTCCTGGTTACTCATAGCAAACACGGGCAATGTTTTGCCAATGGACCTCCGGGTTACCCAGAGGTCCATTGGCTGAAACATTGCTTGTGCACAGGCCATATGTACAGAATTTGATGGCCTTACTATGATCATATCACGTAGATTAACGTGCATATCGACGTGCTATTTGTGCGCATTTCAGGACAGGACTTTTAGTTTTAACTGTACAATGTTGCACAATAGAAAGAAAACATTAATATTATTGAGAAGACTGTTGCTAGTTTAAGTTCCATAATTCGGGGATGGCGGGTGGAGTATGTAGTTCTCTGGTTCTGCAGGTTAATGTTATTAGGATCATTATTAGGATCACTGTGATTCTATTTATTAACAACTTTTCATTTGAGGATGTGCCTGAGAGTGTTTTGAATAGATGCATGTATTTTAATATGATACACTGCTATTCACCTGAGTGGTTATGCGGTGAGGCTAAGTAATGACTGTGAGTGTTTAAACAACATAAGTGATCATTAACGTCTGTAGAAAATGGCATCAAACAGAGTCCAGGTTGGCCCAGCACAGTCAGGACTTCGGGACACTTCTTCCCAAGGTCTTATCATTAGCCTGGGTTCCCCTGTTATCTGTTCTCGTTGTCAATCTTAGAGAATATTGGTTATGCTTTTAATGATAAGCGTTGGGGGATTGCGATCCGCTTCAGAATATGTGGGTCAGTGCTGGTTATATATATATATATACTCGCCCAAAAAAGAAAGTGTGCATTGCAGAAATTGATCAAACTCCAAAAAAATAATTTCGTAGGTGTAAAGAGTGTTAACCTGTTCATGAATAAGTTATATTGAACACAAAACAGCTTTCCCCATTAAAATTGCATTAACGTTAAATGACGTGACGCACGTTTGTGAAAAGGCATGTTTTGCACGTGGAGAGTCTGAAAATTCATGCAGCAGTGTGAATCCTTGGGTATTTAAACACTAAAGTAAGGCCTTTCTATCGTTCACATTCAAACTTGCGCTGCTGTTAAAACGACTCCACATTAGCATGCCAAGGTTGACAATGAATCAACGTCTCCTTGCCCAGGGTATGATTAGAGCTGGCAGAACACACAGAGAGGTTGCCCAGCATTTGAACTGCCACTGTAACACTGTAGACAGGCTAGTCCATCGACATGCACAACATGATGACGTTCGAGACCGACCCCGCTCCGAGAGACCCCGAGTTACCACCCCTGCACAAGATCGGTATATCCGTGTCGACCATCTCCGGAAACGGCAACGACGACAGCCAGGAACATCCCTAACCTGAGACGGATACATCCTCAAACAGTAATCAACCGGCTGAGAGAATACGGCTTACGTCCTCGAAGACCTGCAATTCGTCCGATTTTGACGTTACGTCATCGTCGTGCTCGACTGCAGTGGTGTAGACAACATCTCAGGCATCCCTTACACTGGTGGCGACGTGTTTTATTCACAGATGAATGTTGTTTCCATCTTTCATCATCAGATGGCCGCCAGAGAGTGTACAGACGTCAAAACGAACGCTACGCAGATTCATGTGTCGTGGAGCAAAACCGTTATGGGGGAGGGTCTCTCATGGTGTGGGGTGGCATCACTGCCCGTAACAGAACTGAGCTGGTCATTATTGATGGCAATCTCAATGCAGCCAGATATCGTGATGAAGTGCTTACACCTGTTGTTGTCCCATTTCTGCAACGTCACGGCCCCGGCGTCATTCTACAGCAGGACAACGCCCGACCCCACACAGCTTGTGTTGTTCTACAGTATCTGCAGCAACAACAAGTGGATGTCCTTCCCTGGCCCGCAAATTCGCCCGATATCTCACCCATTGAGCACGCATGGGACGAAATGAAACGTCAGCTACGCCGGCTTCCCCATGCACCGTCAACGCTTGTGGAACTCCAAAGACAGCTTATCAGAATATGGAACAACATCCCACAACACTTCCATGCTAACTTGTTCGCTTCCATGAGGCGTAGATGCACAGCAGTAGTCGATGTAGACGGAGGTCATACCAGATATTGAGTGTGTGACTTTTGTGTTTGACCCTTAGTGTCTTTGACTCTCCATGGCACCAAGAGTATTCGTCGTAGCGTAATGAAATTTCTCGTGTTGATCACAAATTGATTCATCTGTGAATGAATAAAATTTCCATGAATGAAAATGATATTTATCTTTTTTTAGTGTTATTTTTTAGCAGGCACACTTTCTTTTTTGAGAGAGTATATATTAGCATTAAAATCACTCTAGACAGGACTATCAATGTGAAGTAATTCAGCACCAATGCTATTTGAATAATTGATTTAAGTAGTAGATCAGTAAATAGATCAACTCAACTGCTTCTTTAATATAATGGCTTTGTTAGGTCGGGCGAAGGAGGTCTATTTGGCTTAAATGAATCAGTCTATACATGAGAGTAAATGTTGTACAGTCCAGCACCAAACATCCAGTAACTGGCTGCTGATGGTAGGCAACACAGCAGTTACATTTCTGTCATTAAGCTGTTTATTAAAATATAATTACAAGTTGTCGAGTTGTTCTCTACTCGGGACGTGGCTGCTTCAAGGACACAATTAATTTCTGAGCATGGCTTTTAACTGTTATTCGGAAAATTGGTTTCAAGGTGTATCTGTATACAGAAGCATGGATGCTCTTGGGGGAAAACTTAACAAACTAGCATTTCGCAAGTGACACTGATTGGCTGCTTCAAAGACACATTAGAATATTTAGCATGACTTTCAATTATTTTTTTCAAAATCTATTGTCATTGAAAAGTCAGACTAAATGTCTGCTCATAATGGTCATTTTAATATTTACATGACCTTGGCTGCTTCTAGGAATGGATTGGCTGTTTCTAGTACATAGACATGGCTACTCTCAGGAAGCAAAAACAAATCAGCTTTACACATGGGGCATGGATTGGCTGCTTCGAAAACACAATTAAATATTTTGCACAGCTTTCAACTGTTTTTTAAGTTCAAATAGTGCCCCCACATATTGATGGACTTCTTTCAAAAGGCCAGTACCAGTATAACTCTACGCATGGGCTAAGATTGTCTCAGCCACAAAAAGTCAACCTAAACAAGACTATAAATGTGATGCAGTCTAGCACCAGGCAGCCAAAGAACGGCTGCTGCAGATAGATATCGTGGATGGCAGTTGATTATAGACGCCATCACAGTTACAATCCTTCATGAAGCTGAATATCAGAAGAAATTAGAAGTTATCTGGTGGTTCTCCACATAGTTATGGCTGCTTCAACGACACACTTATTATTTAAGCATGGCTTTAACTGATATTTATAGAACTGGTTTCAGGTAGTACATGTGTAACTGTCTAATGGTTCTCCACATAGTTATGGCTGCTTCAAGGACACAATGATTATTTAAGCATGGCTTGAGAGTACTATTTGAGGAAATGGTTTTAAACAGTACATGTAAACCTATCTAATGATTCTCCACATCATATGGATTGATATGGCTGCTTCAAAGACTCAATTATTTTTTTTTATGCATGTCTTTTAACTGTCATATGAGGAACTGGTTTCAAATAGTATCTGTATATTTTGGCATGGCTGCTGTCAGGAAGCATGATTCACCACATATAATTTGTCGGCTTCAAAGACATAATTACTTTTTACATGGCTTTTAAGTCTCATATGAAGAACTGGTTTAAAGTAGTGTCTATATAATACTTGTAGGCATGATTGCTTTCAGAGGGCAAATAACAAAAATAGCATTACATGTGGGGCATTGATTGGATGCTTCAAGGACATGGGCATGGCTGCTTTCAGAAAGCAATTAACAATGTAGCATTACATATAGGGCACGGAATGGTTGCTTCAAGAACGTAATTAATTTTTTAGCACAGCTTTCAACTATTTTTGAAGTTCACATGGTGCCTCTACATATAGATATGCCAGCCTTCTTTGAAAAGGCAAACAGCAGTGCAGCTCTATACGCGATCAATGATTCTTTCAGTGACAGAAATCAGCCTATACAGAACTATAAATGTGGTGCAGTCTAGCACCAAGCAACCAATAGATGGCTGCTGATGACAGACATCACCACTTCTATATTCCCATCATGAAGCTGTGTATCACACTTTAATTACTAGTTGTCTAATGGTTCTCCACATATGGTATGGCTGGTTCAAATACACAATTCATTATCTAATATTTGGAGTACTGGTTTTAAGCTGCTTTCAGAAAAACAAATAACATAATAGCATTACACACATAAGGCATGGATTGACTGCTTCACCAACACAAGTATTTAGCACAGCTAAACACTTAATTGTTTTTTGAAGTTCATATACATAGCCATGGCTATTTATACATAGCCATGGCTATTTATACATATCCATGGCTGCTGCCAGAAAGCAAATAGAATATCGTTAAACATGGGGCAATAATTGACTGCTTCTTGGGCATAGGCATGGCTGCTTTCAGAAGAACAAAGTCACAAAATAGCATTACACACATAAGCATGGATTGACTGCTTCACCAACACAATTAAGTATTTAGCATGGCTTTTTTGAAGTTCATATACATAGCCATGGCTGTGTATACATAGCCATGGCTGCTGTCAGAAAGCAAATAAAATATTGTTAAACATGGGGCAATAATTGACTGCTTCTTGGGCATAGGCATGGCTGCTTTCAGAAAAACGAATAACAAAATAGCATCACATACATAAGGCATGGATTGACTGCTTCACCAACACAGTTAAGTATTTAGCACAGCTTTCAACTGTTCATGAAGTTCACATTATTAAATTAATATTTAATTTTTTTATACTTTAATTTTCCAGATAATTGACAGCATAGCTGCTTTCAGGAAGCCAATAACAAAGTAACCTTGCAGATGTGATGTGGCTGCTTCAAAATTACAATTTTATATGTAGGTAAATGACACTATCACAATCACACGTGACATGGCTACTTCAAAGATACAATTTAATATTTAGGTAACTGACAGCATAGCTCCTTTCAAGATGTCAATAACAATGTAGCAATGCACATGTGACATGGCTGCTTCAAAGTTACAGGTTTATATGAAAGTAATAGTCAGTTCCACAGTCACATGTGACATGTGGCATGGCTGCTTCCAGATACACAATTTAATATTTATGTAACTGACAATGCCATCAGATACCACAATCACATTCCACTTGTTGACTGACTTTTTGACTACCGTATTTACTCTATGTATTGGGACACTCTATGATTTGGGACACACATTTTTTCCAGAAAACAAAATTTTTTTTTATGCTCCAAAGTTTGGGACATTCAGATTTGTTTCCAGTTGGCCCGTCGCTAGTTGCAGACGACACTCATAAAAAAAATTCTTGAGTAACTAAAAATTTTCATTTTTGGCTTCTAAAACATAGCTTATGATCCCTCACTGGAACGAGCGCAATGTGCTCGTTCCAATGAGGGATCATAAGCTATGTTTTGGAAGCAAAAAATGAAAATATAAAAAAAAATTGGACGGTGATTTTCGTATATAGTGATGGAAAACGAATCACACACAATTTTATTCAGCATCAAATCAAGACCAGGCTGTGTTCTTTCCCCATTTTCTAAGAATTGGAACACCTGTGAAAATTATTATTTTTAGCTGTCCCAATACTTAGAGTAAATACTTATAAAGTATCTAACATTTCTGATTTCTGATTATCTAAAATAATGATTGTAGTGGTGAAAAAGGAATGTGGTACAACAGCCTTTCATCCAATATCATAGGCACCTGTATGTCTAATGGAGGTTTTGCAGAATGTGGCTGCTTGTGAGAGGCCTTTCGTTTCGTAACAAAAATCGGGGAGGTGAGGATAGCGGTGCGGAGGGGGGGGGGGGGGGTGGTGACGGAGTGGGGTTGCTGTTTTTGGCTGTGTTCTTTTAATATTATTTTTACATGATATGTATGTTGAATTAACATGCTAAACTTGGTATACCTGGGGGTGGCGGAGTGGGGTTGCAGTTTTTGGCTATGTTCTTTTTATATTATTTTTACATGATATGTATGCTGAATTAACATGCTATACTTGGTATACCTGAAATTTTGAGGAACAGATATTTCCTGTTATGCTATCCTTGCTATAGTTTATTCTTCAGCAGACACATGCACATGTACTATATAAGATACATGTATGAGGTGAACGAACTTTGCACCTTGCTGAGATAATTAGCTGATCAAGTGAACAGTTTTAACTGAAGACAATGCCAGGAGAATGTCTTAATCCCTTCTCAAGTTTGTTGACTTCCTGAGGAGTGTTCAATCGTTGAACGGAATCGTCCTTCAACTTCACGAAAAGAAAACCATCAAAAGTCCACGTTTGATTAATTTTCCTGTCCTTCACAAGAGTTCGACACCTTTTTGCCAATTGTGATCTGGTTGCTGTGAAATGTTCATTGATGTACACCTTATTTGTAGCTTTTGTTGATTTAAGTTTTCTGTGTGCTCTATAAAATCTGTCTCTCACTCTGTAACTGTTAAATTTTACTAAAATAGTCCTCGGCTGAGTTCTGTTTACACCTAAAGCACCAGATTGGTGACTCCTTTCTATCTCCTTGACATCAAGAGGGATTTCCATTTTGTTTGTCAGATCTAACAATAGGTTATCAGTTGATTCGCCGGATGCTTCTTGAATACCTGATATCCTTAAGCTATTCCTCATCCCATACTGTTTTAACTCATCAAGTTCATTCTCTAAATTAGTTATCAGGTCGTCCTTAGCGTTGTCCGAGCTCTCGAGCTCTTCAATGCACCTGTTGAGCTCTTGTATCAGGGCACTAAATGTTTCACGAAAAACACTTTCCAAAACAGATTGGACTCTCGGGTGTATCAGTGCCACAACTAAACTATCCACCAACTCGCTCTTGCCAGTGTCCGCTGACGACTCCATAACGTTTTCCAAGCTGGAGTCAATAGTCGTATCGACTTTGTACAGTGAATTATCAGAAGTACTAGATTCACTCAAAACCTTGTATTTTTTTTTCTGAGCACGCAAAACAGTTACGGTATCACTAGATGCACTGGATTCATGCCTGCATTTCTCTGCTTCTGAATAAATAGTTTGCTTCAGACTTTGTTCCATTGAACTCACAAAAAAAGATGGCGTATCGTTGAAATGAGGTGACAACATTAGTTCACAGCTTTGAACATATAACAAATCTTGCACATATTAATATAAATATGATCAAATGATCAATGTTCCCTTTGTGACTCACATTGCTTGAAAGTAATCACATTTTAACATATTTAGAATCCTATAATTCCGATATATCTGCAGAACCGAGAGAGACAAAGAAAATTCAACTCCCCGCCATTCCGATCACGTGACTGTATCTTTCGAATCTTGTTCCATCTGAACAAAAGTCTATGTTTGCTAGGCAAAAAACAGCTTAAGGTACCATCGAAAGAAAGACGAAGATCTTTGCTTCCCGGATCTTTCTGCTGAAGTGTTGAAGGCCTTTGGTCCACTTAACGACACCTCCCTTGGCCTAGCAGTAGTATAGTATAAGAAAGGCAATGATTTATTCTTTATGAATAGAAGATTGATAGCTCATAGTTTGGGCTGAGACAACTGTCCTGTTTGGAATAGAGCTGTTAGAAGGAAAGGAAAAAGTATGTCTTTTGCTTCTCGGTGTTGTATTCCTTGGCATCAGAGGCATTTAGTTGTACTGTTTACACCATAGTAGCCTTATCTATTGTTAGAGTGGTCTTTCCTTGTACATTAGCAGCTAACGTCGTAAGTCTCTGTTTAGTGAGTTGTCCCAGGTCACAGGGTAACACACAGATATCTGTCTTCACCGATAAATGAATTTTAGGCTGTGTTAGCTACGCTGAGACAGCTATCTTTTTGGAATAAGGCTGTTAGAAGGAAAGATTACGTTCTTTCCTTCTCGGTGTTGTATTCCTAGGCATCACAGGCATTTAGTTATATTGTTGTTGCCTTAGTATGTCTTATGTGAATTAAGAGCTGTCTGTTTATATAACATTAGCGGGTAATGTCATAGTGGCCTTATATATTTTACAGCGGTATTTTCTTATACATTGTGGCTAACGCTGTAAGTGCCCATTTAGTGAGCTTTCCAAGGCCACAGGTGTTACAAATATCTGTCTTCACGGAGATGAAAACTAATAAGCTGCGTTAGCTAAGCTGAGACTACTGTCTCTTTGGAAATATGGCCGTTAGAAGTGAGGCCCTTTATTCCTTACCTTGAGTGACTAATGTCTTGAGTCTCCGTTTAGTGAGCTTTCAAGATCGCAGGTTACACCGAGAGATATCTGTCTTCACGGAAATGAAGACTTCTTAGCTATGCTAGCTAATCTGAGACTGCTGTCTCTTTGGAATTAGAGCCATTAAAAAGAAGAGTACGTTGTTTCCTTCTCAGTGTTGTATTCTTAGTTGTCTGAGACTTTTAGTCCTTTTGTTGACACCTTATTAGAATCAAGTGCGACCCTTTTCCCCTTAACCCTTTACCCAATGAATCGCCTGCATCTGCCCACGTAATATACAAATTCAGCAGTTGAAAAAAATATTATTTTTCAAAACATTTCAACAAAACCATATCATGTGACCCCTCGTTGGAACGAGCTCATTGAACTCGTTCCAACGAGGGGTCACATGATATAGTTTTGTTGAAATTGTTTGAAAAATTTGAAAAAATGATATTTAAAATAATAAATTTTGATATCGTCTGCATTGGGTAAAGGGTTAACTTGAGCGACTAACATTGTAAGTCTCCTTTTAGTGAGCATTCTAAAGTTTCAAAAATGACACTGAGATATCTGCCTTCACCGAAATGAAGACTTCAAGCTACGTTAACTAGGCTGAGACCGCTGTCTTTTTGGAATAGAACCACTAAAAGGAAAGAGTACATTTTTCCTTCTCGGTGTTCTTTTAAGTGTCACAGACTTTAGTCTTATTGTTGACACTATAGTAGCCTAGCTAGAATTATGAGTGGTGTTTTTAGCCAACGAAGTTGTGTGAGCTTATGTCATGACCTGAGGCACGTCGGCGTTGGAGTCAACACTTGTGTTAAACTTATTGTACCAATCCACTTTGACTCTCAGCCCTGTTGCTATGCACCTCATACTGTGTTTCTATGGCTTACAATTCTCCACAGACCCTTAACCAGTGATATTTTATTGATTTTTAGTGTTTTTGCAATGTTAGACTTTTTTGTCAATTTCTGACCTGTTCTGCCGTATATGAGTGGAGGTTACCACCGGTATGCTGTGGGTTTCATATTTCATATATGTGTTAAATACATCAATATAAGATGACATTAACCCTTGGCCGGACTTTTTTGGAGATTTTGGACTTTTTTAATGCAACGTTAGACTTTTTGTCAGTGTGGACTTAGAAAATTTGTTACCTGTTTTGCTATATATGAATGGAGGTCACCACCAGTATGCTGTGGCTTTTATATTTCAAATATGTGTTAAATGCATCAATATAAGATGACATTAACCCTTGACTGGACATTTTTGGGAGATTTTGGACTTCTTTGTCACTGTGGACTTAAAAAATTTCTGACCTGTTTTGCTATGCATGTACATGAATGGATATTTTTTGCAGATTTGTAATAAGCCTATATTTATTGCATGCCATGTGGTGGTGAACTAATGGGGATGGACACATCCCTCTTGTTTCCCTATCATTAGCGGCTAGCATTGCAAGTCTCCTTTAGTGAGCGTCTAGGGCCGGAGTTAACATCCATATAATTGCCTTCACGAATAGGAAGAGGCCACTGTCCTATCAGACAAGGTACCATTACAAGAGAAGAGATTGTTCTGTCCTTAGCGGTATTGTTTTTGTGTTAGTTGTCTGAAACTTTTAACCCTATTGATAACGCCATATTGACCTTGTGAGATTAATGAGCGTTCTTTCAAATGCCGATAGTTAACTCCTTTTTCAGGAATATATTTCCTGCAATAATCGGAATGAGGCGCAAGTAGTTCATCTAGGTTTTTATGATCGAGTGCCGGAACTTAGTTTTTCGGCGCCCGCTTCTATTTTAATCCAATCTATTGTTGTGAATTATATTTCCACTCGGTGGATTGGATATAATGTCTATATGGTGTATTGTTTGGTGCCATGGCGTACTGTCTTGATTTCAAGGCATATGTCGACGCTATATCTGCAGGTATATTCCTTGCAATAGTGCCATGTTCATCATGTCCCTCTCTGTCAGACATGAGGGAGTCCCACAGTTTTATACTATTCTAGATAACTAACACTAAAGCGTTACGAGTCATGCCGGGTTAAATTGATCATGCTTGTTTTGACTAACTATAAGCCTTTATTAGCTGTATTACTCTTTATTGAGAATAGCAGCAGTACAGTAGAACCTGTCTTGAGAGACCGCCCTTTGGGCCACACAAAAGTGGTCTTTCAAGACAGGTGGTCTCTCATAACAGGTTTCAGGTTTTCTCAAGTCAGTGATTAACCAACCACAAAATTCAGAAATGGAGAAGAATGGATTTTTGTAATTACTTTGTAGTTGTTCTTTTTTATGAAGTTTTTCTAACAAATTGAAATGGACAGTTATAAAAATTATAAAAATAAATTAGTGTTGAAAATCTTCATTGAAGATTTTCAACACTAATTTATTTTTATAACAGTCCATTTCAATTTGTTACAAAAAGATTTTCAACACATATTTATTGTACGTATGAAATTGTTTATTCAGCAATAATCCTAATCTTTTCACAGGGGTCTTATAAAAACATCTCAATCTGTAATGAGTTAGCAATTGAAACCCAATTAAGAGCTTTTAATACTTTTAATTATGTTAGTTTAACCACAATGTATTTTCCAATTCCAGAACAGGTAAAAAGTTTTTGTCATGGTTTCAGTCTTCAAAGGGGCAGTCTCTCAAGACAGGTCCATTATGGCATAAAAATACAAATTGATACCAGGTCACAGTGGTCTCTCAAGACAGGTGGTCTCTCAAGACAGGTGGTCTCCCATAGCAGGTCCATTATAGAGTAAAACCAATCGGTGCCTGGTAGATGTGGTCTCTCAAGACAGGTGGTCTCTCAAGACAGTGGTCTCTCAAGACAGGTTTTACTGTATAGCTTTGGGAATGTACCGTGAGGTTTCCTTTTCCTATAGTGAAAAAGGAATTTGTCACAGTTCCAAGCTTTAGTATTACTGCTCCTTACTTATCTATGAGTTATGATTCATTCGTCGCCCCCCCCCCCCCCACCCCCCCCCCCACCCTCCCTCGCCAGTAGTTAAGAGGCGATTACAGGGCAGGATGTAGTTCTCTTCCAGTAAATCTCATATGCATTCAATTACGTGCATGTCTTTCATTGCTCTTCGATTGGCGGGTGGGTTGTGGCCTAATGGTGACACCAGGGGCGCATCAACTCTTTAGTTAGTTTGCTTCCTGTGGTTGTTCGTTCATAAGTTTTATACGAGCATATGATTCCTGAACAGTAACCGTTTTTGGATTCCAAATTCTTTCATGAATACATTCGGTTGATATTGCTAGCCTTCCTGTACCTGTGTGGCAGGCATGTTGGTTATATGGATGACATTCTCCAAATATGGCAATTAGTCCACTCCGAGAAGTTTTGCTCAGAGTTGCCTGCTTTTGTTACAATGTATGAGTCTATTCCTCAGGTTAAATCGCATTAGCGTCATTTTACTCCTTCAGTTTCCTGGTTATATTTTGTATCACGTGGTCATGCCATTGATACAGGCTTATTCAGATGAGGGTATATGTGGGATTCTGTTGATTGCGTGCATAATGTGTATTTATCATTAGGCAGACATATTATTAAATAGATTCTCTTAAATTCTTGCTCTGTGTTAGTATAGAGCTTATGAGAATTTTGGGCTAGTTGAATCAGTTATGGAGTTTCCTACAGGCCATCTATGCATACATTCTCTATTTTTGGCTTCATTATTCAGAGTGGTATATTTTTTTTCTCCAAACAGTCATTGGTTTTAACAGACCTAGGGAACAATGATTTATTTGGACACGGTCCAGGACAGGTTTTTTTTAATCATATCTCGTTCCAGGTTCTGAATCCAGTCTTCAACCGGAAGAAGTACTCAAGGGGAATCCTACTCTCTCATTCTTGTAGATTGAACGGTTACTATTCAGAAGTTCATTATTGGAATGCACTTGTACAACCTGAACATGGTCACCTGTGGGTTGGCTCAGAAGTGTATACCGTATTTACTCTATGTATTGGGACACTCTATGATTTGGGACACACATTTTTTCCAGAAAACTATATTTGTTTTATGCTCCAAAGTTTGGGACATTCAGGAGATTGGTTTCCAGTTGGCCCGTCGCTTGTAGCAGACGACACTCATAAAAAAAATTCTTGAGTAACTAAAAATTTTCATTTTTTGCTTCCAAAACATAGCTTATGATCCCTCATTGGAACGAGCGCAATACGCCCATTCCAATGAGGGCTCATAAGCTATGTTTTGGAAGAAAAAATGAAAATATAAAAAAAAAATGAAATTGAACGGCGATTTTCGTATATAGTGATGGAAAACGAATCACACACAACTTTATTCAGCATCAAATCAAGACCAGTCTCTGTTCTTTCCCCATTTTCTAAGAATTGGGACACCTGTGAAAATAATTATTTTCAGCTGTCCCAATACATAGAGTAAATACGGTAACAATAATATACTACTCAAAGTTTGCTAAGCACCAAATATTTGACACATCATTGTGAAATTTGCTGGTGACATATTTGCGATATTTTTGGTGGATATGATTGAGGAATGTATTGAGATGGTGCCCGGTGTTTACTTTAGCTCTCTTGACAGGTGGGTGACAGTCAGATGCTAAACTTGAAAAGAAATCTTTGAGTCCCAGAGTGGGTCTGACTGAACCCCAAAATATTTGTTCTCCTAGCACAGTGATAACAAAGGCACCCTAAAACACACTCATTCCTGTCCCAAAGTGAAAACAAAGGTACCCAAGAAGTTTCGTGAAGATCAGTTAATAAATACGAGCTGTACAGAAGTCGAGACAGAAAACTGATTGGACCTAATTTCGGTACAAAATGGCCACTGGCAGCCATCTTGAATTTTGGATCACACTCAGAAACACTCGTTCTCGTCCCAAGGTGATAACAAAGGTACCCAAGAAGTTTCATGAAGATCGGTTGATAAATACAGCCTCTAGCCCGAGCCGTATTGACATGTGCACTTACAGTGTATAAGTAGCACTAAATAAATCAAAATTCATCTAATTTGCATAATTTCTGCATGAGAAAAAAACCTGTACTGTATGTGATGTATTCCATTTTACTAAACATTCATACAAAAATTTATTCAAATCAGAACTTTCATACAGAAGTTCTGTACAAAAGACTGATTGCACTAATTTTGGTACAAAATGGCTGCTGGTGGCCATGTTGAATTTTGGACCACACCCCAAAACACCTGTTCTCATCCCACGGTGATAACAAAGGTACCCAAGACGTTTCGTAAAGATCGGTTCATAAAGACGGCCTCTATCCTGAGACGTATAGAAGTTGTGTACAAAAAACTGATCAGACCTAATTTCGGTACAAAATGGCCACTGGCAGCCATCTTGAATTTCGGACCGCACTCAGAAACACTCGTTCTAGTCCCAAGGTGATAGCAGAGGTACCCAAGAAGTTTCGTGAAGATCGGTTGATAAATACAGCCTCTAGCCCGAGTCGTACTGACATGTGTACTTACTGTGTGTAAGTAGCACTGAAAAATTCAAAGTTCATCTAATTTGCATAATTTCTGCATGAGGAAAAAACCCATATTATATGTAATGTATCCCATGGTACTAAACATTCACATAAAAATTATTCAAATCGGAGCTTTCATGTGGAAGTTCTGCGCAAAAATCTGATTGCGCCTAATTTTGAACAAAATGGCTGCCAGCGGCCATCTTGAATTTTGGACCGCACCCAAAAACACTCGTTCTCATCCCACGGTGATACCAAAGGTACCCAAGAAGTTTCGTAAAGATCGGTTCATAAATGCAGACTCTAGCCCGAGCCGTATTGGCATTTGCACTGACAGTGCTGAAAGTAATGCTAAATACATCCAAGTTAGTCTAATTTTTATAATTTACGTACGATAAAAAAACCTGTATTATATGTGATGTATCCCATGGTACTAAACATTCATTCAAAAAATTATTCAAATCAGAGCTTTCATATGGAAGTTCTGTGCAAAAAACAGATTTCTGCATCGTCGGTACAAATTGGCAGCTGGCAGCCATCTTGAATTTCGGACCGGACCCCAAAACACTCGTTCTCATCCCTCTGTCATAACAAAGGTACCCAAGAAGTTTCGTAAAGATTGGTTCATAAATACGGCCTCTAGCCCGAGCCGTATTGAATTGTTGACGGACAGACAGACGACTGACCATGGCATAAGCTCAAATTTGGCTTCGCCAAAGTTGAGCTAAAAATTGCATAAATGCAACCTACAGGCTGTTCTGATGAAATCCAAGATGGCCACCAAAACAGCCATTAGGGGCAGCCAAACATGAACAGAATTGGATATTCTCATTGAATCGTGATACAATGGAACCCTGTTAACTGAATAGCCATTTTGCCAATGAAAATGATTCAATTAGCAGGAGTATTCAATTAACAGGGATGTGGACACTTTGCTGTATTCTAGAGATAACCTGAGCATTTAATCTATTATATCTTGTTTGACAGAGCTCCATGAGCTCTATCAATCAAGATATAATAGATCAAATGCCTGTATTGAATATACTGTGGCAAAATAGGCCGATAAACAATGGGAATTTGGTGATTGTCAGGGTAATTTTAATTTCTCGATATATAACAAGATTTCTTTATTCAATTAACAGGAGTTTACTCTATAACCATTATGCAATCAACAGGTCAAATGTGTATTGATAATATGGTAAATGGTTTTGTGTTTGGAAATTATATTCAATTAACAGGGTTATCAATTAGATGTCCAATTAAGTGGGTAAATTTATACATACATGCGACCTGTAGCATGTACTAAAAAATCCAAGATGGCTGCTGTTTTGGCTATTGTGGGCCGCCGATCATCACCTCAGTGGTACTCATCTAGGCATGAACCTAAACATTTAGTCTGGTAATGAATGGAAAAGAACTGTGGGCTCTGGCCTGTGCTCAGCAAATACACAGAATGACACTTGCCTGTGAATGGGTTAATTGATATGGCACGAGTGCCAGTGCAGAAGGATAAAACGAGTGGCCACAGACATGTTGTTCTGTGTTTTGTACACGCCTTTACATTTGTTTGTTTGTTGGTGGTTAACGTCACATATTTATGCACCATGGCTAATCGTGACACAACATGGAGATGAAGTCAAGTTTAGTCAATCGTTGATCAACATGTTGCCCATTTTAGAGGACTTTCACCCCAAGCATTGGTGACTGGGTCCTATTTTACTAGTAAAGCGGAACTGGTTTACCACAGTAAACAAGTGCTGCTTACTTCCCGGGGTTCCCACGGGGACACACGCCTTTACGTCTATAAAAACAATTATTGGAAGGACACTCAGCAATTCATTTGACAACTCGTCGCCTGAGTGCTAGAATGTTCTATGTCCCATAGGGGACATAGAACATTCTAGCACTCAGGCGACGAACTATCAACAAAAAGATCACATTTTATCGCCAACCAAATTTGCGAGAGAAACCTGTCTTAATCTTTCGGCCCCTGAGTTCCAATGTGCCCACTGGCACATAGAACACATTGGAACTCCGGGGACGATTTTTAGCTATCCTTAGGGATTCAAATTGTAATTGCAGTGCACAATTTGTTGAAAATTCCAGTGAAATTTTGCTTCTATTTAAAATTAATCCATCAACTTTTCATTTTCCGCATGGTTTGTGTTGCTGGAGATTTCATAGAACAGGCATGTAAAAATTGTGGACAGACATTCAGACATCCATGTACACCATGACTTTTCAGGCTAAGCAAATAAAAACAACAATAAGACTTGAGATGATATTTTATTTCCATTTTATGTTTGCATGAAATGTGTAGTGAGAATCATTATACAATGAGCTCCTGTTCTAACAAAATATTGCAGAAGTGAAAATCTTCCATAGCTGGAAAAATAATTACAAATTTCTAAGAGTTTTCATGGCATGATACAGTACGTGGAGAGTGTATTATCACTAAATCACCTGCAGAGTGGAAATTCCACCCATGCAATAATTGCAAATTTGTTGCAAAGCACAACCAGCACGGGCAAAGTTTCAGCCAATGGACCTCCGGGTTAAACCCGGAGGTCCATTGGCTGAAACATTGCTTATGTTTTTTGTCGATATGTACAAAAATTGAAAGTTATAGCTTGGGTGATAACTCCACTCTGTGGGTGATTTCGTTACAATCCACTCTCCACGTACTATAGATGCGCAGGAAAACTGTGGAACAGAGGATTTACTTTCAAAGTATTTCCAAAATGATTTTAATTCAGTTGCTTACATGTTGAAAATTTAATTTAAGAATTTACTGAATCAGTAAATGCTGAGAGAACCGGAAGTAAGTTTTCATTTAATGTATTACCAGGTACAAATTTATCATGTGTCTCGCTTGCATTGTTTCCTTGAGCAAGTCTCTTTAGCTGAGTTTGGAGAGAGCACAGTGGAGCAGTGAAGGAGTACCCAATGTCTCTGCACTCTTATTACATCCGGTGAAGTGAAACATCTTGCTCAAGTTGACTGTGGCCAACTGATTACAAATCTGATCCTCCACCAGTGACATTAGTTGCTGCAACTTAACTGGTAGAGTGTTAAATTATTTTGCAAGGTTAATTTGTATTGTAAACATGTATTTTTTCACCGATTCTAATGCTACCAACAAGGAAAGCCTTTGTTTCGCAAGATTTTGTTGATAAATTATTGATTTGTTACAATTTACTGGCGCTCTCTGATAAATGACACTTCCATAAATTGTAACAAGGCACAGATATGTGAACAAACTTTGATGACCAAAATAATCCAGCACTCTTACCAGTTAAGGATTAATACCTTGCATAAGTTCTACAAGGCTCAAACTTGAGGTACCACACAATGTTGAAACTAGGACACTAAACAATTTATTACTAGTTTAATGCATTGTGGGATATGCTTACATCATGTCCAATGTGTCAAGGCCTTTTTTCCAGCTCTTGGACTCACAGCAAGATGGGTTTGATAAAAAATTTGACATCACATTGATTGACAAAATAATTACCATGGTATGCAATTCTGCAATATCTTGTCAAATAGGAGATGAGAATATTAAATGATTACGATTTTCAGGTGGATGATTATCACTTAGCAGTTAAAAATGAGATAAATGAGTTATGACATGACACTGAAAGGCCTTATGGCCATTTTAAATTTAAGTAACAAGAAGAGATCATATCAGAAGACATAAAGAAACACAAACACAAGATTCATTGAACTCTCATCAATGCTCAAATTCTAAGCTTATTTTGCAGTTTATTTCTATATCTTTGAGTGAAGGGAGCAGTGGTTACAATTCGATCCCTGTCAGGCATAACTGCGTTGTGTCCTTGGGCAGGCACTTAATTCAGATTGCCCTGATGGGGGCAGAGTGGCAATGTGTATTAACCCTTTACCCAACGTAACGGCCAAAACCGGCCAGCGCTATTCTCAAAAATCGCCAATTAATTTTCATTATTTTTTTCATTTTTTGTCTCAAAAACATAGGTTATGACCCCTCATTAGAACGAGCTCATCGAGCTCGTTCCAATGAGGGGGTAATAACCTATGTTTTTGAGACAAAAAATGAAAAAAATAAGTTATTCAAGAATTTTTTTTGCAAGTGTCGTCTGCTTTTAATGTTAGGTAAAGGATTAAGGCATACTGCACACTGATAGTGCACTTGTCTTAACCCTTTACCCAACATAAAGGCACAAAACGGCCAGCACTATTCTAAAAAATCACCAATTAATTTTCATTTTTCATCTCAAAAACATAGGTTATGACCCCTCGTTGGAATGAGCTCGTCGAGCTCGTTCCAACAAGGGGTCATAACCTATTTTTTGAGACAAAAAATGAAAAACATTAGTTATTCAAGAATTTTTTTTGCATGTGTCGTCTGCTTTCCATGTAAGGTAAAGGGTTATACCAATGCTAACCCTGCATGTGTGGAAATAAATAATCTTAGGGTAATGGATTCATTATCCAAAGCTCAATTCCATCAACAATGTTTGGGATTTAACTCAACCTGCTGAGTATTTTTTAAATATTTTTCATCAAATCTAGTCATGGCTGCTATGAAGCAGCCATGACTAGATTTGATGAAAAATTCATCTTAATTCAACTCCAGGAAATTATTGGCGGAAAACTCCAAACAATATATCTGCCAGCAGCATGCAAGGAGTTAACCCTATGAACCTGTGAGCCCACTTTTCCAGCCCAGGAACTTGATACATCATAATCTCATTAAGTAGAATGGCTGCTAAGTGAATGTATGGGGTAGACAAATCAATATTTTTGAACATGAGGCCTCAAAGCTGCACGGTGAAAATGAGATTTTGTCTACCCTGAAATAATGAATATGGACTCTTCCAATTTCTGTCACTGAAATGACATGGGAGATACCACTAGTGTTCAAAAGGTTAAAAAAGTTCACTTGACTTCAAGGGTCAAATAAACTATCCAACAGAAGTCGAAGATATTTAAAAATCAGCACTTTAATTCTTTGCATGCCGATGTCAATATATCAAAATTTAAAGTTGCCAATTTTTTCCATTATGCAAATAGGAAATTAACAACCCTGTGGCAGGGACTTAAATTACAGGAACAGTCACCTGATAATTCATCAAAGGTGAAAAAAAAAACAGGGAAAGAACATTCTTTTCATATCTACTTATAATCTATCAATAATGTGGACAAAAAATCTCCTGCTCATTTATATGTATGAAGACACACAAATCCTACTCTATAGTCTCTATGGCATGCAATAATTGAAGAATATTGTCCATATATCTCCTCTAGCATGCATACATGCAAGTAACTATTTCTAATTCCACCATGTACACTGTTTTTTGTATTCCTGTACTTTATAGTATAGCCGCTGTGGACTGGTCACTTTCCGCAGGTCGGCAATATTTCATTGGACACAATGGTATTACGGTATATGCCAAACACTAATTATAGGAATAATCATAAAAAATTTAATTAATGAAGCACCAGGTACCACCTGGTGGTTCATTAATTAAAATTTTGATGATGATTTTTAACACCTGCGTCGCCAGCGGCGAAGCAGGTCTAGTAACAGCTCGACTCCGTCCGTCAGTCCATCCATCAGTCCATCCGAAACACTTTTTCCGTCAAAGTTTTCTTCGCTTCTATGAAGGGAATGATTTTATATTTGGTCTGCTACTTCATAATGATGAGTTGTATCGTGTAAGCAATTTTCAGATCTGCCGTGCAGCCACTTCCTGTTTGCCGATACTTTGAAATTTTACAGTACCCACTGAACATTGAAATTTTCCGTCAAGGTTTTCTCGGCTTCTATGCAAGGGATTGATTTTATATTTGGTCTGCTGCTTCATAATGATGAGTTGTATCGTGTAAGCAATTTTCAGATCTGCTGTGCAGCCACTTCCTGTTTGCTGACACTTTGATGTTTTACTGTACCCACTGAACATTGAAATTTTTCGTCAAACTTTTCTCGGCTTCTATGCAAGGGATTGATTTTATATTTCATCTGGAGCCTGATAATGATCAGTTGTATCGTGTATGCAATTTTCAGATCTGCCATGCAGCCACTTCCTGTTTGCCGATTTAATTGCATGCAGCGGCGCAGGTCCAGACCCGGTATTGGTCTTGGCTTATTATTACCTTGTAAATGCATGCACAGACATCACTGTCCATGCGAGGAATATGACCAGTCCACGGAAACTTTACTGTAGGTTCAATTTACACAAATTGCATGGAGAGGTTTATTGATATGAGCCGGTATCAATTTCGTTTTGTGGATAATCCTAAAATCAAAGATTTCATGATTAATCTATGAATACATACAAGATTGTAACACCATGCATTCAAATCAACTTATGTAATGAAATGCAAGTCATATCGCTCTTCAGAAACAGAAATTTGATGAAAACTTGATTGGAGAAATTTTCTACTACAACATAACATGCAGTTAATAAAATAGTTCTAGATGTGGAAATACTTAGCACATGCACATGTATAATAAAAAAATTGTTTTAATATGACATAAATTACATATAATACAAGTTATGTATAATATACGATAGAATTACATATTTACAAAATGTTTTTAAAAGTTTTTTTTTTACATCAAGTTGATGAGGCAGTAAAACAATTCATCATATCAAAATGTATCACACCTGAATCAGTGCTAAAAATTCTATATATGTGCTCAGATGTGATCATTGAAGCCCAATATTTGGGAATAAATGCATCATTCATTTCATGTAGAAGTTACCTGGTTAAACCAAAGTTTCTGATCATTAAAAAAGATTTACAAGCAGAATATTGGAGACTTCCTGTTGCCATTTCCAAGAAATTATATATTTTTTGATGAACAAAATTCACTTTGAAATTAAGGTAACAATTGCTATGGGCATATAATAGATAAAAAAAATGCATGTTTCCAGTAATTATGTCAACTCTTTATCTAACAACTGGAGAAAACAATATTTCTTCCCAAATAAGAACCAAAAAAAGCATTTTTTGTTTTCAAAATATCATTCATCATTGCAACATGCTCAGTGTTTTGGAAGTACAGTATGTGGAGAGTGTATTATCACTAAATCACCTGTAGAGTGGCGATTCCATCCAAGCAATAATTACAAATTTGTTGCAAAGCATAACAAGCACAAGCAAAGTTCCAGCCCAATGGACCTCTGGATTAAACCGGAGGTCCATTGGCTGAAACATTGCTTGTTTTTTGTCCATCTGTACAGAATTTGAAAGTGATACTTAGGGTGATCACTCCACTTCTTGGGTGATTTAGTTACAATCCACTTTCCACATACCGTAAAAACTGAAAAAAAATAAAATTTAATTTTTTACGCAAGCTCTGGTCAATTTGATTGATTTGTTAGATAAAGGGTCAAACTCAACGTCTGTCCTCTTAATAAGTAAACCTATCTAGCTTACTCTGATGAATGGGTGATTTTATGTTTGATAAGAAGAGGGTGAAGTTCACCTTTTTCTATGGTAGCTGTAGAATGAGAGTACAAAAGAAGATTAATTTGGTTATTGCTGGGTGTACTTTCAATCTGGACTCTACCAATTCATAGGTTATTACCAATTCCCCCATTAAACCTTTACCCAATGAATCGGCCACATTCGCCTGCATAATATGCAAATTCAGCAGCTGAAAAAATAGTATTTTTTCAAAAATCATGTGGTCCCTCTTTGGAACGAGCTCATCGAGTTCGTTCCAATCAGGGGTCACATGATATGGATTTGTTGAAATTTTTTGAAAAATTTAAAAAAATGATATTTAAAATAATAACTTTTGGTATCGTCTGCATTGGGTAAAGAGTTAACTGGCAGACTGCTAAATTATATTTTTGATCATCAAAATTTGTTCACATGTCTTTGCCTTGTTGCAATTTATGGGAGTGCCAACAAGCACTCTCCCATAAATTGTAACATGGCAAATCCTCACAGACTAAATAATGTGGCATTAGGGATAATGCAATGGCAATGCAAAGCGTGGACCACTGCCCCCAACCCGTAGGCATGTCTGAAGTAGCCTGAAGTTGAAAGAGTGAAAAAGTGCCATAACTCTGGAAAAAAAATTATCGGATGGAACCCATTCCGTATGCATATCCATTCCCCCATGAGGGTCTATCAGCATACCAAAGGAGATCCAAATCTAACCAATGGCTTTGAAATTACAATGCAAAATGTTTGTATAGACAGACGAACAGACAAATGGATGGATGAAGGACTTCACTAGACTCCTAAATCCGCAGTTGGAGGTAGGGGGCATAATAAAGCACATCCAACGAGAATGAAGCTTTCATGTTGCAGTACCTGCACTTCCGTATAAAGCTCAAATATGGGCTTCAGGCACTCTATCAGTTAACTAATTGAGTTTTACCATTTTAAATTTCGCTATATTTCCATTTGCAGTGTTCGAAAACCTTGCTGCCCAAAGTTCTGTTTTTTGGACATTAGAGTGTATTATTAAGAAAAACTCTTCAGTGATTTTCATAAAAAAATATTGGGGTGAATTGAACTATTTGATTGGGTAGCAGGCTAGGTACATCTTTACAGTCTGTGGTTCACAGAATGAGATTTCCTTCAATAGACA
Source organism: Pictodentalium vernedei (assembly GCA_031216915.1). Lineage (NCBI taxonomy): Eukaryota > Metazoa > Mollusca > Scaphopoda > Dentaliida > Dentaliidae > Pictodentalium > Pictodentalium vernedei. The sequence goes on from CM062294.1 coordinate 87,098,288, forward strand.
GGACTGATCAACTGAATGAATGAAATAACATTTTTGTTAACAACTGATCTACCGAGATCCAACAACTTAACTGTTTTTTTTTTTCATAACAATTTTTGTCTAAAGTGAAAGGCAACAATGTCCAGTTTTTGAGAGGCTATGGAGTACTATGAAAAATATTACAATATTTCACACACAAGCAGGCCTGAAAATAAGCCATCTGACATTTGCAGAATGAGGTCTCCAGAGGGTGAATTTGCTGATGCTATCCCATACAGTTTGCCAATTTATCCTCTGGGTACCTCTTTCTGTTCTGTTTTGAGACCCTGATTCAGATTAAGGTTCACAGAGGGTAAATTTAGTGATGCTACCCTGCTGTGCAGGGTAGCATCACTAAATTCACCCTCTGGGCACCTCATTTTGCAGATGATAGTCTGCTTATTTTCTGACTTGCACACAAGACCAGGTCAGTGATCCACTCAGAGAATGGAGTATTTGACATAAAATACAAAACAATAACACAAATTTTATGCTACATAAAGAAATGGTGATGGAAAACTGCTATTTCTCATCCACAGAATGTTTTAACAAAGAGACAATTAAAAATTAATTCTTTCTAAATAGTTAAAGATCACAGAATAAAATGGATTTGCATGAAGTTGAAGGTAGAATATAAATCACACTGAAAACATGCATAACATTAAATTGCACTCTCCTAATCTACTCATGCATGGATAAATATTAGAACATGCAGAAAACATGCTGGGTACACACATTTTGTATCACTTCATCAATAAACCCCAGCCAACATGGAAAAACAGTGTCCAGTAATTAATTTCACAAACAATGACCCTATCCTATCTTTTCAGAAATAAACTAGCAGACTTGAATTTTACCTTTTTTCCTACAAAACACCAGAAGTCCAAATCTGTCACATAATACAGTGGAACCCTGTTAATTGAATAGCCACTTTGCCAATGAAAATTATTCAATTAACAGGAGTATTCAATTAACAAGGACTGTCCCTTCCCTGTATTCCAGAGATAAACTTGGCATTTATTCTATTATATCTTGTTTGACAGAGTTCCATAGCACTCAACCAGTTAACAGATTAATTCAAATATTACATGTTATACTAGGAGTTCAGTTCCTACACACTGTGTCAGAAAATGTAAATTTGAAGCTGCAAATCATTTGAATAACGGAACTAGGAATTTGGTCAACTGAAAGTTGTTTGGAAGAGCTCATCGTGTGCTGTAAAACAAGACAGAATTGGTCAAATTCCCACTTGAACTGCACAGAAAACTTGCAACTTGAAATTTTGACATCAATCTGCAGTGGGTTAACCCTTTCCCCAACGAATTGCCCGCATCTGCCCACATAATATGCAAATATAGCTGCTGAAAAAATATTATTTTTCGAAAAAATTTCAACAAAACTATATCATGTGACCCCTCTTTGGAACGAGCTCATTGGGCTCGTTCCAAAGAGGGGTCACATGATATGGTTTTGTTGAAATTTTTTTAAAAAATTAAAAAAAAAACATATCATGTGACCCCTCTTTGGAACGAGCTCATCGAGCTCGTTCCAAAGAGGGGTCACATGATATGGTTTTGTTGAAATTTAAAAAAAAAATTTAAAAAAAATGATATTTAAAATAATGAATTTTGAAATCATCTGCACTGGGTAAAGGGTTAACAGAAAAATATATTGGATTTGTTTTTCCATTATGGGGATGGGTGGGGGTGGTCAACTGACAGGTTCAAGAGAATTATTTGTGAACAAGTTACTCTTTAAAAAAAACAATACATTCAAAATGCCATTTTTGTACAAGATACAATGAAAATCCAAATATACTTCTTGGATTTAACCCCATCATTAATTTTACCAGTTCTGCTTATTGTAGTTCTGTCTTTTGCAATTATATTTTTGTCTTGCATTCCATGTGGGTTCAATTACTAAATAAAACATCAAAGTGGACAGCGTTTTAACTGTTTGTTTTACTATCACAGTTATTGACTTTTAACCCTTAACTGATTGAGTGCTGGAATCCACTATAGGGTTTTTTAAAAAACCCAAGGGAACCTTGTAAAAGTCAACATTTTCTTTGCTGATGTTTCATAGTAAGTGAAAAGTAAATAATCTTTTTATTTTGCTTTGCTTTATTACAAATTATTGGAGCGTGTCTTTTAGCACTCTCCTATAATTTATAATAAAACAAAATTTGAGGAACAAATGCCGGTCAACAAAAATAATCTTGCCCTCAACCAGTTAACCCATAAAGGCCTGGACAAGGGTCTTGAATTTCCACCATTCCACAGTATCTGTACATCTAATGGCTTTGCAGTGATTTTTAGTTACGTCTTGGCTGCTTGTTGTGGCAGCAAAGACTTGACTAGAAACCACTGCCTAGGTAATTTACCTATTGTTAGCAGGACCTCCTCATGATGGTATGTTAAGGGCACCTGTTCTGAGGTCAGAAAAGTTGGATAGGCCTTTGAGGGTTAAAGGCCTATTTTTTACTTTTATGACTTCAGAACAGGTGCCCTTAACATGCCATCATGAGGAGGTCCTGCTGACAATAAACAAATTACAATAAAGTCTTGGCTGCCTGTTAAGGCAGTGAAGACTTGGCTAGAAATCACTGTTAAGCCACTGGATATGTACAGGATGTGGTCGGGTGTGAATTCTGGACAATTGTCCAGGCCCTTGAGGGTTAACCCTTTACATTGTTTCCGGTCTGTGCATTGGGAACGTTCCACTCAATTTGAATCCATGAAGACAAGAATAAAAGGGCAATGGTGTCAAGAAAAAGAAAATTGTGTGGGATGGCAGGAAGACAGCCTCTCAGGCTATGCCATCTCCATGCAGTGTACACTCACTTTATAATTTGTTTTATTTGTCTCACATTGTATATCTGTATGCTGCAGAATAAAATATCAATTTCAATTTCAATTTCATTCTGCTGGGAGATGTTAGTATGAGAACAAGAATACTCATCATCAAAATAGGGATAACAATAGATCCCTGTAAATTGAATCATTTATTTATTGAATGATTTCTTTGTTTCATTTATCTGAATTTTTCCTCACAGCTGCCAGGACTGAATTTTATGAAAAAATTTTAAGAAAATATTCAGCAGGTTAAGCGTTAAGTCATTTTCAGCATTTATGGCTATTGCTAACATATCAAAAATCAAGTATAGCCAATCAGTTATAATTATGTTCTAACCCTTAGAGCTTTTGCAACCCACGAATTGGTTACCAGGTCCAACTGTACAATGGAGCCTGTTAACTGAATAGCCACTCAGCCAGTGAAAATTATTCAATTAACAGGAGTACTCAATTAACAAAAATTTGTTCACTTCCTCGTATTTTACAGACAAACTTTGCATTTATTCTATCTTGTTTATTCCATCTTATTTGACAGAGCTCAAGGAGCTATGTCAAATAAGAAATAACAGATTAAATGCCTGTATTAGATGTACTGAGGCCAAATTGAACTAAAAATAAGATGAATTTGGTGACTGCCAGGTTAATTTGTACTGTATATACATATTGTATTTAAATAAATCTATAACCTACATGGGTGAAGATGGGGGGGAGGGGGGGGGGGTGATGATATTGTAGCACACCAGGTTGAAAATATTAAACTATTTTAACCCTTTACCCAACACAGACAATAACAAAATTTATTATTTTAATTTTTGTTTTTTCAAAAAATTTCAACAAAACTATATCATGTGACCCCTCATTGGAACAAGCTCAATGAGCTCGTTCCAATGAGGGCTCACATGATATGGTTTTGTTGAAACTTTTTGTAAAATACATCGTTTCAATTGCTCAATTTGTAAATTACATGGGTGGATGCAGCCGATTCGTTAGGTAAAGGGTTGAACTGTGCAGCCAGTTAAATAAGGGTAAAAGCCATTTGAGAATATTTTTACAATTGTTTTTATGATACATGCAGTACAGCAATAAAAGTAATCACAGATTTTGGAATCGATACTGGCCGTGATATAACTTTCTGCTCTGTACATCAGGAAAAGTTTTGCAAATTGCTTATTTTTTCATTTAAGAGTTTTATTATCTACATTTATAATTCCAGATGGAAAAATCAGTTTCCAACATTAGGCCATGACATAACTTTCTGCTTTGTACATCAGAAAAGGTTTTGCAAGTTGTTGTTTTTTTATTTCATTTAAGATTTTTATTATTTACATTTTTAATTGCAGATGGAAAAATTATTTTCCAATATTAGGTATCAAATTTTGCTGCTCTAAAAACACATGCATGGAACCATTCTTGAATAGTTCACTGTATCCCACTGATCTCTATACAACTGGACTGCTGGAACATCAGCGAAAAACGCTGTCCCTCAAACTGCCCCCACTCCCTACGATGGCATCAATAATAATAACACTTTGGCCGGCCACTGATTTGACGCGGTTCTCAGATGAGAAGGCCTTGGTTACCCCTGTACTCACAACTGCCTTCCTATTCCCACGCTTCTTCTCTCCTCAAATCAATCAATGTGGTAATTCCTGCCAATCAAAGATGTTTGATGAGGTGAAAGCTGTGACTGTAGTAACACTATAGCAGCATTCACTTCATCAATTGGTGTTTACCTGGCATAAAAACTAATAACACTGTATCAACTTTCCAATCTCGGCAGTTGTTTTTTGTCAATAAGAACTAAAAAATGTTGGAAATATTCCATATGTATTGCCATGAAAAATGTGCACATCATCAACATATTCATTTTGCATGGACATCAAAGTATACTCTTCAACTCTTGAGGTATCATGGAACTAAATATTTTCCCATAGGCAACCATTATAACGTTCAGGCATAAAAAAATATGATCGCATCACTTTAATTTTGGCATTCAAATATCTTTGTCAAGTATAGCCCTTCAGACAACTTTTTCTGACCCCAAAACAGGGGGTCATGCAACAAATAAGAGAGAAAAATTGACAGCAAGGAAAGTACCAGTCAGGGAATTCCCTACAAAAATACACCAAATATAAATTGTATTTTTTAGGTCCAAAAGTAATCAAATCACCCTCTTTTTTATCTGAAATATTCATCAATAACGCAAGATTTCAACAGAATGCTTCAAACATTTATTGAAACAATTTATTTTCCCAAGGCTGTTTATTTTTAGAGATTGCATCACTTCCGACTGCAACATTTCAAGGCAGGAAACTCTAATTCAAATATTTAGTTCCAGGCTTGAAAATAAGCAGTCTGTCATTTGCAAAATGAGGTCCCCAGAGGATGAATTTTAATGATGCTATTCCATACAGTGGGTCAATTTATCCTCTTGGTACCTCTTTCTGTTTAGTTTTGAGATCCTGATTCAGAACTAGAGGTACTGTGAGCAAGCTCACAAAGTGATACCCCCATGCCTGAAATGTATAAGTTAGATTATCTCCCCTTGGAAATGTCAGAACGGAATTATATTGCTTCAGGCACATCTTCATATGGAGTTCTTCCATTGTGTAAAGTTTCATGAAAATTCTTCTAACGGTTTAGGAGGAGTTGTGCTTATAAGGATGGACAGACAGACGGACGGACAGGGTGATTCCTATATAACCCCCCAAACTTTGTTTGCGGGGGGGTATAATGAGGTTCACAGAGGGTAAATTTAGTGATGCTACCCTGCTGTGCAGGGTAGCATCACAAAATTAACCCTCAGGGGACCTCATTTTGCAGATGACAGTCTGTTTATTTTCTGGCTTGTTTAGTTCCCTGATACCTTGAGGGCCTGGAGATTTTTATACATTTTTGCAATACTTTGAAAGTCTACCTCAAGTGGCTTTGCAGTTGTTTCTAGTCAAGTCTTGGCTGCCTACAGAGGCAGTCAAGACTTGCCTAGAAACAACTGACAAGGTACTTAGTAAACGAGTTTTGAGTTTCCCCAAACAATGCATTTTGGGGCACCTGTTCCTTTGCATTAAACAGTTATCAAAGTCGGAATTAGGCCCTTAAGGGTTAAAAAATGATTGGCGATTGTGACGCATCAGGAATTGAAAACTTACATTTTGTTATTGTTGAGCATTATTTATTTATAGCAACATCAGTGCCCCCCACCCCCCCCCCCCCCCCCCCTAAGATAGTGGCAGTGGAGACTCTTTTTTGTATGTACTGTATAGTTGCAGTGGAGTGATCGTCATCCATGCGAGGTCAGTGATGTCCACGCATGCGTTTACCTGGTAATAAAAATCATCAGCAGCAAAATTTTAATTAATGAAGCACCGGATTGTACCCGGTGCTTCATTAATTAAATTTTTGATGATTATTCTGGTAATTAGTGTTTGCAATCTAATTTTATTGCGTCTGTGGAAATATTGCCCAGCCCGCAGAAAGTGACCAATCCACGACGGCTGTACTGTAACCAATGAACATTCCAGTTGTATAGAGATGAGTGCTGTGCTCGCACGTCATAAAAATGATATAAAGCTGGGAGAGATTTTTTTTTTTATAGTTCACTTGACTCATGTTTATTTCAAGACTCCAAGATCTATAGGAACATGTCTAGGTAAATAAAGTACACATGATCAACGAAATTAGTTTTCAAGACTTTAGCCAATACAATGCGTTTAAAAAAGAGAACTACTAAAAATGCTCTTTGAAGTAAGGCACCTCGTTCCCTTCCTCAAAGCCCTGCACCCATGCAGATGAACACTCTTCTCAAAATGTTGCCTTGGATATGCTTAACAAGGGGTTCATTTATAATTGTATTACTCATGATTCTGAACCTGTAAGGGTGCATTTGTCATATGTGCCACCAAAAAGGTTAAGACACGGTACATGCGACATCATTTAGAAAAGCTGTCAACAATACACATACAATAAAAATAGTGGAAACCTTAATTAGTAATGATTTTATTATAACAATCAGATTAATGAAAATCAAGTTCTCCTGATTACTTGAAATTAATATCAATTACAAGACTGTCTTCAGAATATTACTGATGAATATAATAATATGATAATAATAATAATTTAACTTTTTCATTATGGAAAAGAATTTGAAACAAATTGAGAGATTTTTGAAAAACCCAAAAGGCTATGTGCCCATAGTCACCGGTTAATCAATTAAAAGTTAACAAAAAAAAAAAGAGAAAAAGTGTGAACAAATTATGACAAATGTATAAATTAGATCCCTTGATATCCAACAAATTTTAGTCATTTATATTACCTCCTTGACATGCATGTCGGTTTGCGTTTTTGCCTGTGATCTTTAAAAGAAGGTTGAAGTTACTAATGAGTTTCAAGTCCGATATTGGGTCATGAGGTTCTTTCACTACAGATGTTTCAAAGTCACAAGATATATAGACCTCAATATATCATGGTCGAGAAATTCAGAAAAATATAGAGAGACAGAGATAGAGACATATTTAAAAAATTACAATATATATCAGCAACGGTGAGGAGTAAAAATAACTTCACTGCACAAATATTTCATTAAAAACTTTCTGAAGCCATGTGTCAATTGTTATGATTTGAACCAAGTCTCTTTATTATTATATATATTACCGTATTTACTCCATGTATTGGGACACTCTATGATTTGGGACACACATTTTTTCCAGAAAACTATATTTTTTTTATGCTCCAAAGTTTGGGACATTCAGGAGATTTGTTTCCAGTTGGCCCGTCGCTAGTAGCAGACGACACTCATAGAAAAAATTCTTGGGTAACTAAAAATTTTCATTTTTTGCTTCCAAAACATAGCTTATGATCCCTCATTGGAACAAGCGCAATACGCTCGTTCCAATGAGGGATCATAAGCTATGTTTTGGAAGCAAAAAATGAAAATATAAAAAAAAATTGGACGGCGATTTTCGTATACAGTGATGGAAAACGAATCACACACAACTTTATTCAGCATCAAATCAAGACCAGGGTCTGTTCTGTCCCCATTTTCTAAGAATTGGGACACCTGTGAAAATATTTTCAGCTGTCCCAATACATAGAGTAAATACGGTAATTCAGTCACCCATATTTTTTACAAGCATGTTCCATCAACTGTTTCAGTCATGGAAGCAACTCTGACATCAACCTACAGCTTCCGTATTTTTCAGTTAGCTGCTGTTGAACTTTATATCTTACTTGGCATGCCCATAGAGCTCAGTCAATGAGCTACAATCAGTTATAATTCTGATACTTTTGAAGCTGAAGATAAAAACTTGTATACCAAGAATTCTAATTATTCCTCTGTCCAAATTGTCAGCACCTTTGTTCTAAAAAAAAATCGGAGGCACAGCCAAAGAAACATTTCGCAATGTTCCACCCGTGGTAAATAATTCTGGTCAATAATTTTTGCATTATTACTCCCTTCAGTCGAAGATTCCCGACAACAACAGCAGAGACACCAAAAGCATTGTTGAATGTGCACGTGATGACGTAGTTTCTTAACCAAATGACCTCCGCATTGTGCAATAATGTGTAAACATGCAAAATGTCTACCAAAAGATTTGCCAATATTTTCAGTCTGAAATAGAAGGACCTCTCAAAAATAAGGGCAGTAAAAGAACTGAGCAATTCAAAATGATGCGCCATAAGGATATTCGATTGAAAAGCTAATCTACTGTGTTTATTTTGAAGAATAAAAAAAGCGTTTCGACATTCACTTCTTTCCTTATTAAAAGTTAGGAACTTTGGTTCCTCTTCCATATTTGACTGAGACAATAATCCATAAAAAATTGTATCAAGACGGAATCTTCATTCAGTATAATGAAAAAAATAATGACTGAGCTTGAGGGTAATAATGTGACTCGTCTCCCCTTGGGGAGATAATCCACATTGTTACCATCAAGCCCAGTCATTATTTTTATATTATTTCTGCATGAAAAGCTACATAGTTATGGAAATACAGATATTAATTCTAGCTCAGCCAAAAAGTTGCAATGATCTTATACAAGTTTGAGGATTTACAAACCACACATCAGACACCAAGTCCTATTTTAGTATCAGAGCAGCAAAAGTTTAATACAATAAGCAATTAACACACTTAGTGTATTTTTGTTTTATTTTAATAAGTATTCTGTGAAAAAAAATGATAAATTTAAAGGAATTTGTATATTTTTTATACTTACCAATGGCCCAGGCTAGCTGGTGCAAACTCGATATTATCAAGGGCCAAACACAAATTCTGAACCCCTCAATCCCCCAAATTTGCATACAATACCAAAAATTAAAAGTCCTATCTGGCCCTCCATACTTTACCATCTGCGCATGCACAGTGATCAGGAAGAGACCGGAATTGGCGCCAACATCATACTTTGTAGATGAGCGTACTAACAATAACTCTGTGGGGAGGTATGAGTGCCCACTCATGGGCGGGCCATCCCCGTCTGGGCTATTACTGGCAAGTATAAAAAATATACAAATTACTTTAAATTTATCATATTTTTATACTAATAACCAATGGCCCAGACTAGCTGAATCGTAAAAAAGGTGGACGGCCTAGGACTCAAGAATTAGCAGACCAAATATAGCTCCTAAGCCTGCATTCCTAGGTGAAAGGAAATTAAATTTCAAAGGAATTACATGTATGTCTCTGTATACAATAATAGAGAAGACATATCATAAATAAGGAGCCAATCAAAGTAATTCCGTAATCTTAGCATGAAAGATTTTGCTAAATGTGTGTAACAAGCCCCCAATTTAAGGCCAGTCCGGACTAAGTCCTTTAAATTATGATGGTGTATTTCTACAGACAAAACAGCTTCACTCATAGTTACACACTTATCAAGCTCGATGAGATGAAGAAAAATCCCCCCCCCCCCTTTTTTTGAAGGAATATTCTTCAAAACAAAGAGGGGAGCGCTCTGGAATCAGTGAAAAGCGATACTAAATAATCCAAATATATGCGCCCAATAAGAACCCTGTTATTAATTATTATTAATTATTGGTGCTTAATGCCACTTCAGAAGCTAAGGCTATTGTGGCGATCCTGGTAATTAACAGAGCATGCTTCTAACGTTTACCGGAGTCGGAATACATAGAAAGGATGAAAACCGATGATATAAAGTGTACGACCATACACTTGTGCAATTGAATATCAATGGAAAGTATCTCAAGAGCAAACACGCTTCTCATGCAACCAACAGGCAACCCCATTCATGTGTACAATTGATTCCAATAATAACACTCCAATGAACCGTTCGAATATACGAGAATGTGTACTGTATCTTCGAGAAACCTGGATTTAGAACATGGAAAGAGCTTTGATAAACAGACTCGTCACAGACCATCCCCAAAATAATTAATTTTTTCCTAGGTCCGTAATAACCATTGACTGTTCGAAGCAAGGATATACTACTCCGAATAATGATGACAAAAATGGAGAACAGTTCCATAACTGATCCAAATAGCCCAAAAATTCTCATGAGCTCTATAAGCATAGCAAGAATTTATATAATCTGTACAATAATGTATCTGCCTAATAAATACACATATTATGCATGCGAGCAATGAAATCCTGCATGTACTCATCTGAATACAGCCTGTATCCATGGTATGACTGAGTGATACAAGTGTAACCAGGAAACTGAATTTATAATACAACGTTAATATGCAGTTAACTGAGTAATAAACTCATACGTTGTAAGAAAAGGCCAGACCACTCGGAGCGAAACTTTTCAGAGTGGACTAATTGCCACATTGGAAAATGTCGCCCAGATAACCGACATGTCAGCCATACAGGTACACGAAGGCTAGCAATTTTATTGATAATGAATCATATGCTCGTATATGACTTAAAAATGAACAACCACAGGAAACAAACCAACTAAAAAGAGGATGTGCCCATGAGGCCACCAATCGAGAAGCCATGAAAGGCATGTATATACTAAAATGCATACAAGGTTTATGGAAAAAAAACTATGTCTTGTCCTGTAATCGCCTCTCCTGTAATTCGCCTCTTAACACATTGGCCGGGGGGGATTGAGAGAGTGAAATGATGAACAAATACACCATACTGACATAATCACACTTGGTAAATATAGCATCATCAATAGAGGTCATCACCTCAAATAACTAACACCAAACCATAGCAGTAGGAAGAGAATAACCTCCTCTAACATACGGTATCATGTCCTATAGGGCAATGAACTCAGCCTAGCTGAAGCAGCAAAAAGTCTTCCTATACGTGAAGACAATAAAAGGCTGATAACTGCAGCCTTAGAAGCTCACTAAGGAGACTTACAATGCTAGCCGTAGCTTATAAATCTTCATCTCCACGAAGACAGATATATCGGTGTAAGTTGCGACCTTGAAAACTCACTGAACGGAAACTTACAACTATTGCCGCGCAAGGTAGGGAATGAAGAGCCGCTATTTTAACAGCCCTAAATTCCCAAATAGACAGCAGTCCTAAGAGATAATAAATTCAGTTATGTCACTGCATAATTACTGAAAAAATCTCGCACATGATTTTAGCTAGGCTACTATGGTGTAAACAATAAGACTCACGAAAAGCACTGTACCTTTATAGGTTTTATTCTCAAAAGACAGTGGTAAGAGCCTAGCTAACGTAGCTAGAAGACTTCCTCTCCGCGAAGATAGATATCTCGGTGTAACTAGTGACCTTGAAAGCTCACTAACAGAGACTTACAACCATCGTCGCGCAAAGTAGGGAATGACAAGCCGCTATTCTAATGTCTGTAATTCCCAAAGAGACAGTAATCTCAAGGTAGCTACGCAGTTATGAGTCTTCGTCTACTTGAAGACATATCTGATCACTTGCGGCCTTTGAAAGCTCACAAAATGGAGACTTACAACACAAGCCGCTAAGAAAAGACTGCTGTAACAGTACATAAGGCTACTATGGCGTCCACAATGACATTAAATGTCTTGACACCAAGGAATACAACACTGAGAGGGAAAAGAGGTACTTATTCCCTCTCTAACGGCTCTATTTCAAACAAGACAGCTGTCTCAGCCTATGTACTATCTGTCTGGCTTAGGACGAGAAACAGGTGATTTGAAAAAACCTAGAGAATATTTAGACGACCTCTATTGCTTTTCTTCAATAGGAGACCCTGTATCTCCACAAGGAGAGACTCTCTTGGAAGAATTCGCCGGAAGATTTGTCCAACACGTACTTCTTGTAAGTGAAGCATTGCTCAGACTGATCGCTGCAGGCCTGCCGAGACTACATTCTCATCCACTGATCTTCCGCAATTTTTATCCACTTTTTTGCGAGGTTGATAACCTTCCGCTAAGTGGAAAGCAACAGAAGTCTATTCTCGATGACCTCTGTTGCTTCCTTCAATAAGAGAGCCTGTACCTCCACTAGGAGCGACTCTCTTTTGAAAGGATTCGTCCAACGCAGACATCTTGTAAGTGGGTGTTCTTGTTCGGAATCATAGCTGTAGGCCTTCCAAGACAACACTTTTACCTACTGATCTTCCGTGACTTTAATCCAGTTTCTCGCAAAGTTTGATAACCTTCAGTCAACTGGTAAGCAATAGAGGTCTTATTCATCACCTGCATGACTAACGAGGCTTACAGGAGGAGAAACTACGTCCTCCCCGCGAAGAACCTCGTCCCGTCGGCTTCGGGGCATCTGACCTATAGTCTGGATCAGACCTGTGCCCCTTTTCTGAGTCGCTATACTGACGACCTCCGGAGTAATTATAAGAGGGTTTCTTGTACCCTCGTGAGGAGTTCCCTGAGTTGATTTTGAAGTGGAACAGCCTCGCTTACCCCAGTCTGCTGAAGCGTGCTGTTGAGACGCAGACTTCAGTAGCAGTGTACTGGAAGCTTTCTTGTAGCCTATTCATAGACTAACGAAAGCTCGTCATCAATTAGAGTATATCCGGAGACCAGAGTGACTCGGCGAGAGCTTTTCACCTTGTCATCTATAAGTGATGACGACACAAGGGCAGCATCAACTTCCAATTCCAATTGCCACTGTCAGGGCGGAGTTGTACGTGGCATACATGACTGCCCTGAAAAGAACTCTAAGCAAGGAACAATGTCCTCAAATTCTTTCCCATTAAGATGTTGCGCCATAGCTCTGGTGAGGTGATCTGCATAGAACATCGTGTCCAGATTCGCTCTATTGGATGAAATAGCACATTCCATCACTTCCGAGCGTATATTGAATGATGCAGGTAGGGACATATCTACATCCCCGGCCTGCTCATCAAAATGCTGAGGAGCTCTCTGGACATCTTCTCCAACCGTTTTAAATGAACGTGGTCCAAGGAACGGTATATTTATAGAAGATGTTGATAAGAAACTGCCTTCCTCTTAGCACTAGAGAGGTTGAATATGGTTTTGTTAACATGGCCGAAGGCCTCTGAAACCTGTCGAGACTGTTTCGGGAAGGAAAGAACATCTGCTTCTAGAGATGACAGCTGTCTCTCTAGTAGTCGCAGCTTGCTGATCAGGTGGAACAAAGTCAGTATAGTATTGATAAATAAAATTCATCGCTATCATATGCTGTTCCGAAAGGGAAGGGTAATCCTCTTCCTTGTCCATTTCATCATCCGACTGATTCAGCTGTGACATGCAGTCCATCGCATTTGCGTGTGCAGATGACTGGACCGACCCAGCACCATCCGACAGCTCAAGACAGGAGTCTGCGGGAGGCTGCTCTTGCACTTGCTGGGATGCTGCACAATTTGCGACAGCAAGTCCGTTACCATGGCTTGAGGAGCAGCGGTCTACTGTATTTTCACTGCTTGCTGCTCCTAGGATGAAGATCCGGACATAGATCTCTTCTCTGAACGTCCCGATGATCGAAGCCTCGGATCGCTGGCTACCGGATGGTCCGATTTCACGGGCAAAGACTGGCTCCATCTTCACGCAGCTGGCTGGATATCCGAAGTCAGGTAGCTAGCATGCAGTCATGTGTGCTTTTGTAACGTAGCGGGGGAAGCCGTGACTATAGCTGAGGCCAGCTGCAGTCCAGACGGAGCTTCCCGAATAGCAGGTGTGGATGTATGCTCCGGCTGGTGCAAGTTTCTCAAAACAACATTTGGACCAAAATGTTGTTGGGTTAGAGAGGGACCTCACCCACTCGATGCCTTGTTAGATCTTGCCAAGCCTCCCTAAAAGAAACATGCTGACTTCCTCCCTATTTCCATCGTCACTGGGTGAGCTTTTGATTTTGAGGTGCTCACTCTACACAAATCTACACTTCCTTCGACCGCAACAGACAAACCCGGTGTCACGGCTCCCACAGACGGAGTAACCGCTTCACCTGTCGAGCTTGCTGCTTGCACGGGATTAAGAACACTAACTAGAGGTCTTATCCCCTGCTTATATTCATGGGCACCTTGCAGCTAGCTCTATTTGCTCATCAGAGTGCAAAAACAGTAGCACACTTTGGATGGATGTCACAATACCATCACCATATTCTTGTTCCTCTGTAAATAGAAACTGAAAAAATTGAATTATCTTGCGGTGAGAGTTCCGGCATTAGAACCTCACCACCAACAATGAACTGTGACACCCGTTTCCAACGTCTCTCATCCCAATGTACACAAGTAGGACAAGAATCCGTAGGAGTGCATCGACTACAGGCAAGGCAACAAGCATGCAAATCCGAGGTCGATTTCCTTGCTTTGCATTAAGAGCAGTAAGCTTCATAATTCAAGTTGACAGCACTCCCCACAAACTCCACAATAAATATATGATAAAGATGCATGAATAATAGCAATTAAAACTAAATTCGAAAAATTAAAACAAAAACTTTTCAAATTTTTTTTTGAAAAATGCCTAAGTTCCCAAAGGGAACCTTGTGAGCCCAAGGGCAATCCGATAGAGCCTAAGTGTGGATAAAATCCAAATTTTATGAGCTACACTACCGGAATCATAATCAATGTATCCTACAGTAATATAATACTAAGTACCACACATATTTAAGGGCGTTACCAATGTAAACAACGTCAAAGGAAAAAATTAGAAACAAGACATCAGACACACAAAAAGGTCCAAAGTCAGTAACCGATCTAAATGCTATCAGATGTAAAGCTAGATCTTCATATGAAGAAAAAACGAGACATCAGACAGAAGATGCAAGGCCAAAATGACCTAACACCCCTAGGGTGAGGACGTAACCATGGGGATAAACAGAATAAACATTCTGTAATACACGTTAACCTCCCAAGAAATTTAATAAAAAATTTCAATAAAAATAGCCAAAAAGCTTAGGAGTTTAACAGTAAGGGTTCATGGAAGGATGGGGAAGAAACTCTTAACAAACAGTGGAATAATCATTAGCAAGAATGATTGCTGTCAGGAGTATGTCCCAAAAATGGGAAACATGAAATAATTTTATAATTATTATAAGTTACAGCCCTGAAAGTTTAAACCACCGTTGTTCACTTCCATCATCCATTAACAGCCTTGGATCCACCAATTCTTGCACTGATTTGTGTCTGGCATCCTCAAAAAAGGAGATTTTTAAGCACAGATGTCAGTTCATTGTTACCGACTTTAGGGCCAAACAAAGAATGATGTTGGCGCCAATTCTGGTCTCTTCCTGACCACTGCGCATGCGCAGATGGTAAAGTATGGAGCGCCAGATAGGACTTTTAATTTTCGGTACTGTATGCAAATTTTGGGGATTGGGGGGTTCAAAATTTGTGTCTGGCCCTTGATAATATCGAGTTTGCACCAGCTGGTCTGGGCCATTGGTTATTAGTATAAAAATAATCAACATTGAATTTGAGGGCTCATTACTGTTCACTTTGGGTAGCTATTCTGGATACATTCCAGCTAAAGGGAACTGATTAGTACAATATTTTTTTGTGAGTATTTTGTTTAGAAATATGATACATGACATAACGCAGCAAAAATTAGCAGATCAAAGTTTTAGTTATTATTGCACGAAAATATCACTCTTAGAATGTCCAATGATAAAATCTGGTTCCTTCAGCTTGTCCAACTCATCCATTTTTTTCAGAGCCTATAGTACGTTGCAAGCAAATCAGTACCTGAGTAATGTCCATTTGGGAAGTACAGAAACCACTTGATGATAAACATGCATGAGGTGTTCAATCCGGTTAATGAACATATATTTCTGGGTTGAACACACAGGCAAGCAGTCAAGACTTGACTAGAAAGAACTGCTAAGCCACAAGCTTACGTGTTGCCTAAATGTGGAAATTCCAGATATATATCAAAACCTTTAACTGGTAGAGTGCTGGAAGCCCTATTTTGGACTTTACTAAAAGTGACAGGCAATGACTGTCTCTAGCTACATTCTGCCTGAGGAAGCCTTTATTGTCCCTGATATGGATCAGATTTTTTATACAATACCTTGCTCTCTGACATTTAATTGTATAGTGCCTATAAGGCACTATCCAATTAAATGTAATAGAGCAATATATGATGAGCTTTGATTTGTTGTCAGAAAAAACTCAGCACTTTACCAGTTAAGGGGTAACCCTTTGCCTGGACAAATTTCAATAATTTACTCTACACCATAACCTTAAATTCCAGACACACTGTAGTGATTTCTAATCACGAAATGGCTGCCTGTGTTGGCAGCAAACAATTGGCTAGAATCCATTTCCAGAACAATTTGATCATTGTCAGGAAGACTTCCTTTTGATTGCCTGATGGGACATCTTATGTAAAGCCGTAAAGTCAGAATTAGTCCTGTATGGTTAAGCCTCTGCACACTGATGTCGAATTATGAAAATTTCAAAAAGCAAATGTTGCACATGAAAGAATGTAACCAATTCAATCTTATTTGACAAGACTCTGTCAAACAGGTCTGAGTTGGTTAAATTTTTAGTTGCATTATAAGAACAAGAGAAAGTGTCATCTCAGAATGATTCAAAAAGATATGCCCACCACCTACCCAGATGCACCCCAGTCCACCAATCTGCAAATGGCAACAACAATGCATGGATGTTCTTATCATGGTTGTTCAGTATACAAACTATCCAATCAATCAGATTAAAATTTTGAAATTAGTTATATCCAGTGTGATAAAAGTGGCTTCCAGTCAAATCTTCGCTGGCTGCATAAGTAGCCAAGACTTCACTAGACACTACTGCTGAATCACAGTGCTACCTTATTATGAGGGAGCAAAAATGAGTAGAATACTACAGGCCTTTAACCCTTTACCCAACGAATCGACCACATCCGCACGCGTAATATGCAAATTCAGCAGTTGAAAAAATATTATTTTTCAAAATATTTCAACAAAACCATATCATGTGACACCTCGTAGGAACGAGCTCGTCGAGCTCATTCCGACGAGGGGTCACATGATATGGTTTTGTTGAAATTGTTTGAAAAAATTGAAAAAATGATATTTAAAATAATAAAATTTGATATCGCCTGCATTGGTTAAAAGGTTAATGACACTTCCTGAATCAATGACATTTTGTGAGAATCAAAATCAAAATTGATTCTTGTTATTTTCTCACATGAATTTAAGCTGAACACAAGCTGAAGAGACTACCACACACTTCATCACTGGAATAATGTAACAAGCTGTTTGGCAGCTTTTGCAATATCAAAAGCACACTGAATGACCATCTGTGCTTTATGCCTAGGATCAAAGCCATCACTTTCAGTAATTGGTGGTGGGCAGTTACGACATTCTGCCATCAGTCTATCGGCACTAATTGTTAACAATTGTAAGGCACATCTTATACTGTCTGTCTTCATGTTCTGAAAGAGAAAAAAAACAACTGATAAAAACAAATGGTACAATTGAACCCTGTTAACCCTCAAGGGCCTAATTCAGACTTTGATCACATTTTTTGGCAACAGAACAGGTGCCCCTTCAAGAAGTCTTTGGGTTAAATAACAAGTTACATTCAAAGCACCTTGGTAGTTGTTTATAGTCAAGTCTTGGCTGCCTATATAGGCAGCCAAAACTTGCCAAAAAACAACAGCAAAGTCACAGGATGTAGACTCAAAGTGTAACAAAAATATGTAGAAATCTCTAGGGCCTTAAGAATTAACTGAATAGTGACTCTGCCAGTTAGTATTAATAGGAGTATACAATTAACAGGAGTTTGTCATTTTCCAATATTCTAGAGATAAACTCAGCATTATTTTATTATATCTTGTTTGACAGGGCTTATGGTGCTCTGTCAAACAAGATATACAATATATTAAATACCTTATCCACTGAGGCCAAATAGGTCTCTAAACTTGAAAAATTCAATGGTCGTTGAAGTAATTTTAAAATAAACTAGAGGTGTGACTGTCCCAGATGGGCCTGTCCATACCCCCGCATTGCCATGATTATTTTTAGAAGGGGCACAACTGGTAAAAAAAAAAGTCTGATTGAAACTATAATTGCAGGTGCACAGGTTGTGAGCAGATTGGTCCATAAACGGCTCAGAAAATCTCAGGACAAAATTCTGTCTATGGACGGACAGATGCCCCCAAAAGCTGGGTTTATGTTGCTAAAATATTTGAGGAATTTAAAATGCATGGATAACCATTAAAAACTCTTTTTTAAGTATAATTTCTGGGTGGTAGCAAACCCTAACCCTTTCAGCTTACTGACCCTCACCCTAAACCTAACCCTTACCCTCTAACACTAAACCAAATCCTTACCCAAACATAAAATCCCTGAAAATACTATACCCACTTTTTGTCACTTAGTAGCCACATAAACCATTTTAGCCACATAAAAAAACAAACTTTTGAGCCACATAACTCACTTTTTTAGACACATAAAAACCATTGTTAGTTCAATTTATGTGGCTGGTCACATAAATCAGACTTGACACATAACAGTGCTGTGTACCAACAACTAGGCACATAAACCTGATTTGTTTGGTTGCCTAGATGGATGGATGGACAAAGGTGATTCCAGTATACCTCCCCCCCACCTCCCACAACTCGTTGTGGGGAGTATAATTACAAAGTTTTTATTCAATTAATAGGATCTATAACTTATATGCAAATAACATATCAAATCTCTACTGAAGATAGGTAAATGATATGGCATTAGGAAATTGTATACAATTAATAGATATCCTATTAAGTGGGGCCTACAGTACAAGAAGAAAGAATAAGAGAGTTCAGTGTTTGTTCTCTTTTACACTGTTTGCAATAAAAATTAAAGTACAGTTTGGAATAATTAGAAGGCAAAAAAATAGAAAATAATTAAATATTTCCAAATTACAAACCAAGTACGCATAAAATACATACACTGAGTGGTTCTTTCTATCTGACTTGAATTGATATACACAACACAATTTTGAATAGAAATATGGCCTCTGTGAGAAATAATTTGTACAGGTCTTAGTTTCCAACTTTTGTTCAAACTTAAAAATGAAAATAACAGTTCTTATTTGAAACAAGTGCCAGATGTGTAAAGCCATTAAAACCATACACCAGGACACCTTTATGCATATAAAATTCAAATCATTTCTTCTACCCAGTACAATGTTAAAGTGATATCAGTCTCAATTCTTAACCCTTTGAACTTGTAAGACCGATTTGTCAGTCCAAGGCATAATTTCGTCCCATTTCTGTCTTATTATAAGACGTCTATGCACGGGGCATCAATGATGAAATAATAATTGCAGTCTGCAGCCAAACGGCTGCAGACTGCAGTTATTATTTTATCCTCCCAAAATATTGATACTGGACTGTCCCATCTCTCTGTAAGTGTACACAAAAGCGATACCATTCCAGGAAACAAGGCAAGGGTTCAAAAGGCAACCTAATAAATTGATGAAGTCTATCCAGCACAAATTACCAAGAAAAACAAAAACACCCTCCATCATTTTTTTTCCTTCAAACTTTGGATCTTGTCCTTCACAGGAATGAGTTCACCAATCACTGGAACTAACAATGGAATGTTTGAGTTAATGAGAAAATATTTTTTTTAACTCTTAAGAGCCTAATTCCGACTATGATACCTTTTACTGCAACAAAACAGGTGCTCCAACACGCAGTCTCAGGCTTAAATCACAGGTTACATTCTAAGTACCTTGGTAGTTGTTTTTAGGCATGTCTTAGCTGCCTCTGTAGACTTGCCTAAAAACAACTGCAATGCCACGGGTTATAGAATGTCAAAGTGTTG
Organism: Pictodentalium vernedei; assembly: GCA_031216915.1. NCBI lineage: Eukaryota > Metazoa > Mollusca > Scaphopoda > Dentaliida > Dentaliidae > Pictodentalium > Pictodentalium vernedei. The sequence continues at coordinate 87,118,304 of CM062294.1, forward strand.
CAAAAATATATAAAAATCTCCAGACCCTTAAGGGTTAAGTTACTGTATTGTTTTTAATGCACTGGTCAAGTTTTATATTTCTCTAAAATATTAAACTTACTGGTGGAAATATTGATGCCATTTCTCTCACTGCCGAATGTATTCTTGTTGAGCAAGGACCAAAACTAAAACGAAAAAAGGAAAATGAAGTTAAAACAAAAGACTTGTTCTCACCAATTTTATAAATATTTTCTCATAAGACCAGAAGTGTTACATACAATGAAAATTATTCAATTAACAGGGATTGTGTCACTTTCCTGTATTCTAGAGATAAACTTAGCATTTATTCTATTAAATCTTGTTTGACAGAGCTTCATGAGCTCTGTCAAACAAGATATAATAGATTGAATGCCTGCATTGGATGTACTGAGGCCAAATAGGTCTATAAAAAAAAGAAAACTGGGGAGAGTGAGGGTAATTTCTCTAAAGGTTACAAGAATTTTTATTCAATTAACAGGAGTTAACTCTATAACCTATATTCAATTAACTGGTCAAATTTGTGCTGGAGGTATGGTAAATGATATTGTGTTGGGAAATTATATTGAATTAACAGGGTTATTCAGCTACGAGATATCCAGTACAGTGGACTCCACTGTACTGTATATGTAAATCCTAACCTCTCTATCTTCCCGTCTTGAGCAGATAATAATAGTTCTTGAATTTTCTTGGTTATTTTTTCTGTTTTCTTTCCAACCTCCTCCTGTGAAGGTAGATCATCCTCATCAGATTCGGCATTTTCACTTGAACCACCACCAGTGGCAGTCATCATCCCTCCATCTGAACTTGATGGCGATTCACTTTTTGAGGTTCTTGAGATTCTTGTTATATGTGGATCTTGCCTGAAAATAAATAAATTTGATACAGGTACGTGCCAAATATACAGACCCAAATCAAGCATGAAATGATATACAGTGGAATCCTATTAATTGAATAGTCACTTTGCCAATGAAAATTATTCGGTTAACAGGAGTATTCAAATAACAGGGCTTGTGTCACTTTCCTGTATTCTAGAGACAAACTTGGCATTTATTCCATTATATCTTGTCTGACAGAGCTCCATGAGCTCTGTCAAACAAGATATAATAGATTAAATGCCTGTATTGGATGTACTGAGGCCAAACAGGTCTATAAACAAAGGAAAACTGGGGAGAGTCAGGGTAATTTCTCGACAGGTTGCAAGATTTTTTATTCAATTAAAAGGAGTTTACTCTATAACCTATATTCAATTAACAGGTGAAATTTGTACTGGAGACATGGTAAATGGTTTTGTGTTATGAATTGTATTCAATTAACAGGGTTTTTCAGTTAAGAGATATCCAGTTAAGTGGGATCCACTGTACCAATGAAAAGCAATCAGAAAACCAAAAGCACTCAACAACTGCACATATTTCAAACAGATCCAAAATAGTTGCTCAACAGCCAAGAGGAAAGGAGAACCCTAATTTGAAAGAAAAGTTTCTAGTTTATTGAAACTATTATGCTGTGTTCACTTTGCTTTAGGTGGTATTCAAGAGATTTGATTATGATTGCAACTACCACTGCATTAATCACAGTTGCCAAATATCTGCGGTGGCTCACAAGTTAGAGCACTGGATTTGAGATCAAAAGGTTGCAGATTCGATCCTGACCCATGTCATCTGCATTGTGTCCTTGTGGCAAGGCACTTTGGGCCTCAAAAAGGCCATCTTCTGTTTCTCAGGCCAAATTTTGTAAAACTGCATGTGGGAGGGCGATTTTTTATTTTCTTTTTTCTTTTTGTCATTATTTCTTTGCCTTCAAAAATTTATGTTCTTGGTTTGTTTTATGTTTTAGGCCTCATAATGTACAAAATAGCATAGGTGGTGGTGTATTTCGTTTCCCTTGAGTGCAAAAAGGGTTTTCAATGCTAAAGCATTGCACATCCTTCTTGCACTCAAGGGATGAATTTATCAATTTTATTAAATTGGGTAAAATATCAGACATGAAGCATTAAATTTTTATTTTTTAAGTTTACATTGGTTATAAAAAGAGAACATGCACCAGCCAAAAGGACCATGAGGAAGGGCCTAAGAAACAGATTTTTTAACTTTTTTATGCCTAATCCTATTTTTTCCCAAAGAAGGAGCATGGTGGTGCAGTGCATATCGATGGTACAGATGCTAACCCTGTCTGTGCTGGATTAATAAATAGGCAAGTCTTACAGTTACACGCTGCTGCTTAAAATATGTCCCAATAACAAATTCTTGATTCATTATCAATTTCAGTAATTCTTCGGCCCTTTACCTGACGTAATGAGTGTCTGACCAGCACTGGCAACACTAATCACAATTGAAATTTGATTTTTTCCACTTTCTGCCACCAAAAGACAGCTTATGAACATGCATTGGTGCAAGCTTGTCCCGTTGAGGGGAGATAGACTTTGTTGTGGAGGCGATGATTGTAAGTCAATGCACTAAATATCATTTTTGTTCTTGTCGGGTGAAGGGTCGAATAATTAAATAACAGACCTGCTTCAAGACTTTAGCAAAGATGTAAATTGCTTTCAACTCTGATGTCAGAACTAATTATTTTTTTAATATGGGAGTAGTAGGAAGACAGTTCTCAGGGCTATGCTATTTCTATGCAGTGTATCGTTACTTTTATACATTTCTGTGAATTGTTCATTGTATACCATGTAAACGTATACTGCAAATAAAGTTTCATTCACTATCATTCACACTCAGGGCTCGATTTAACCGGATTCGCATCGTAATTTGCGATGCATTTTTAAAGCTTTGCGATACAAAATATATTCTTGAATAGTTGAAAGCGAATAGAAAAATTCTATCATTTTCATTCGAACATTATCGATGTCGAACCTGCACGTGATGGAATTGCGTACACAAGCTGTAGCCAGCAGTGTTCAAAGGTATGAATTGTCATTTAATAAGGAAACATATTCATCAAATAGAAATAAAGCAAAACCTGACTTTCTCTGAAAATTCTCTTGCCCATAACCAGTGTATTGTGGTCTAATAACTTGGCAACAATGCTTATGTAGGACAACAATTTGCACTGTAACCTGTGCAGTTGTTGTATTTATATTGGTTTTTCCTGTCATGTTTATGAAAAACCAACATAAACACAACAACTGCGTATGTTGTAGCGCAAATGGTGCTCTGATTCTGAAACTATGAAGTCTCAGGCACAAACAAGTGTTGGATTTTCTCGACAGGGATGAAGACATTGGGGTGATAAACAAACAACGAAAAACAAATAAAATGCAAGTATTTTTTAAATCTTTAATAATAATTTTCCTTTATTCTTTTATCTTATTCAACACATGGTACCCGGTAACTCGTGAAAACTTACCTATTCTGTTGCATCCCAAATTGGCAAAATGTATAAACTTGCAACTAATTCTTGTTGACTGCATATACTTGAAAATGGGTGTGCGACCTATACATCAGCTTTAGGCAAAAGGGAGGAATTCCAAGTGTGAGTTGGGGGTGCGACTTATACATGGGGGGGGGGGGGGGGGGGAACGTATACACAGACATATATGGCATTTTTGTTATACTGCAATGAATGTCTGAGATCGGCGGTGCTTTGTTTACTTTAGGGAAAATCTTGAACCTCCATAAAAAAATTCAATGCAGGGGTATTTTTCCAACGCGGCGGTGCCTGAGAACCAAAACACTTTTTTGGGGGGGGCCTAACAGATATTCATTATTTTATTATAAAATTAATGAGTTACAGACAGTACTAAAAAGGAACATAACTTTGTATAATGGGAAAAAATAATTGCCTGCTAATCAATTTATGTGAACTGCTAATCATTTTCTCTAAATTCCATGTACAATGCTAATCAAAAATTTCAAGTTAAATCGATCCCTGTTCACACTCAAATTGTCCATAAGTTGATTTTCAAGTTGAAAGAATTTTTTATATTAGCCAAAGTGTATACTATACCTACCTAGGTGGACTGAGTCGTTCTTCTGGAGTTGAGGCATTTGGCACATCAAAGTATTCAGAGTTTGAACTATTTTGTTCAGAATTTGGATTTAGTTTTGACTGGAATAAAAACAGAATTTAGAGTGAACATTTGTTATATAAAAATGGATATGTTTAATAACCTGTTCTTACTTGAAATTCTTAATACGTTTTCCATATCACATCAAGTATTTATTTATTTATATTTATTTATTGGGGTTTAACGACAATTTCGACAGCCAGGTTCACCTCGTGTTGGACAGTTTTGTGGGTGGAGGAAGCTGGTGTACCATTCCATATCATAGGGAACACAAATATCAACCCAGGGACTTTATTTGAACAAACAGAATCTGAACCCTTTGAGGATGCTGTATACCAAATATCAAAAGGTTCTGATTGTATCTCAAGAAGCAGATTTTTAGTCGAGTTGTGATGAAGTCAAACTCGACTTATAGTTTGATGAATGGCGGGCGGGTGGTTGGGCAGGTGGGCGGGCGGGTGGGCTGGCGGGTCTCATAAACAATTGGTTTCCGGATTATAACTTGATAATGGTTCGACCCACGTTCATGAAACTTCATAGGTAGGTTGGCATCAGTGAGAGGAAGAACCCTATTTATTTTGGATTTGCTAGGTGAAAGGTCAAGGTCACAGTGGCCTTCAACATAGTAAATCTGTAAACAATTGGTTTCCGGATAACTTGATAATGGTTTGACCCACGTTCATGAAACTTCATGTGTAGGTTGGCATCAGAGAGCGGAAGAACCCTATTTATTTTGGACTTGCTAGGCCAAAGGTCAAGGTCACAGTGACCTTGAACATAGTAAATCATAAACAATTGTTTCTGTATGATAACTTGACTATGGTTGAACCCACATTTATGAAACTTCATATGTAGGGTGGCCTTCTTGAGAGCAAGAACCCTATTTATTTTGGACTCACTAGGTGAAAGGTCAAGGTCACAGTGACCTTCAACATAGAAAATCGTAAACAATTGGTTTCCAGATGATAACTTGATAATGGTTTGACCCACATTCATTATAACTTGATAATGGTTTGACCCACATTCATAAAACTTCAAAGGTAGGTTGGCCTAGGTGAGTGGAAGACCCCTATTTATTTTGGACTCACAAGATCAAAGGTCAAGATCACAGTGACCTTGAACATAATAAATCGTAAACAATTGATTTCTGGATGATAACTTGATAATGGTTCCACCCACGTTCATGAAACTTCATAGGTAGGTTGGCATTGGTGCAAGAAAGAGCCCTATTTATTTTGGAATCACTAGGTCAAAGGTCAAGGTCACAGTGACCCTTTACATAGTAAATTGTAAACAACTGGTTTCTGGACGATAAGTTGATAATGATTAAACCCACTTTTGTGCTGTCACAACTCGACATTGGATCGGTGATCCTATCGGCATTTTTAAAGATTATTCTTCATATTGGATTAAGTTAAATTCAGGCTCCAACAATATTAACCCAAAGACTTGGTTTGAACAAACTTAGATCTGACTTCCCTAAGGAAATATCAAAAGATTCTGACTGGTGGATCTGAAGAAGATTTTCAAAGATTATTCCTCATATTGCACTAAGTTTAAATTCGGGCTCCCTTAGAAAACCCTATTATTTACAGATGGACTTTAGTTGAACAAACTAAATCCACCCCCCGTAAGAATTCTGTATGCCATATATTAAATGATTCTGACTGCTGTTTCTGGAGAAGAGTTTTAAAGATTATTCCTCATATTGGACCAAGTTAAAATTTGGGCTCCAAATGGGAACCCAAATATTAACCCAAAGACTTGATTTGAACAAATTTAGATCTGACTTCCCTAAGGATGCCGTATACACAAATATCAAAAGAGTCTGACTGGTGGATCTGAAGAAGAAGATTTTCAAAGATTATTCCTCATATTGCGCGAAGTTAAGCTTTAGGCTGACTTAAAGAGCCCAATTCAACTGATGGACTTGAATTGAATAAATTGGATCCAACCCTTGTAAGGATTCTGTATACCATATATTTACTGTCCAGTATTTCTTTGATGCCCCTCTGCAGAACACCCTGACAGAACCGATGGCATTTTTTTTTACCATTCCATTCTACTGGTCCTAACGATGCTTCACACCAAATAACAGTTCTCTGTTCCATGCAGTTTGGGAAATATGGACGTTTGAAAATATTTCTATTTTTAGCTCCTGGGGTTCTCACAGGGGACATAGGACATTTTTTTGTGTGTATGAATCAAGTACTTGTGACTCAATCATACCACATACCAAAGGTGGTTCAAATCAGACCATCGGTTCAGAAAATAGAAATTTTATGTGGGGCAAAAAAATATGGCGCCTCCCATTACAAAGACAAATATTGCTCCACGAACTTCGTTTGAACGAACTTGATTCTATGCCTCAAAAGGAAGGTCCATACCAAAGATCAAGTCATTGTACCCACTGGTTCATGATAAGATTTAAAAACAATTTGGAGCATTTCCCCTCCACCACCTCCCTTTGGGGCTGGGCAAGTTGATTTGAACAAATACAAAATGCGATGTCAGAACAAGCAATCATCTCAAATTTAACTGAAATCGGTTCAGTGGTTTTGGAGGGGCAGGTGCAAAACACCATGTTCATGGACGACGGACAGTGAGTGATCACTATAGCTCATCCTGACTTTCAGTCAGGTGAACTAAAAATAGTATCAAGTAACTCTCACACTTCTCACAAGTAACTCCTCTACAAACTTGACTAACTGAAAGGAGGTTTGTGAGGAGAAAAAAAAGTGTTACAGTAGAATCCTCTTAATTGAATATCCATTTTGCCAGTGAAAATTATTCATTTAACAGGAGTATACAATTAACAGGGATTTGGTCAGATCCCTGTGTTCTGGAGGTAAACTTAGCATTTATTCTATTATATCTTGTTTGACAGAGCTCTTAGAGCTCTGTCAAACAAGATATAATAGAATAAATATCTGTACTGGATGTATGAGGCCAAAAAGGTTGATAAATAAGGGGAATTTGGTGCGTGTCACAGCAATTTTTTCGACATATTACAAAATTTAATATACAATTAACAGGAGTTTACTCTACAACCCATATGCAATTAACAGATCAAATTTGTACTGAAGGTATGGTAAATGGTTTTGTGTTTGAAAATAATATTCATTTAACAGGGATATACAATTAAGAGATATCCAATTGAGTGGGCTCCACTGTATTAATATTCCAAGATTTTAAACATACAAATACAATGGTTCCAAGTTTTCTGATGAACAAAAACATTAGAATAGGTTAAGTTTAAGACACTTACCTGATTTACTTTTATCACATGTATATTAGCTAACGATATTGCACTGGGGAGTTCTTCTCTACTGGAAGTCTGAAAAATATAATATACTTGATAAAGTGAAATACCTCAGAAGTGTACCTGCTAATATATCAATCTCACAAAGTCCAAGCTGATCTAGATCACTAAGTTTTTCTTAAATAAAAAATAGTATTTTGAGTTACAATGGATTTGAGAAACAAACATTCATTTGATACTTCTATCAACAGGAAATTAAATTTTTTTGCATTATTCACTAGACAGACATGAAATTACGGGGTATAATATTTATTTATTTATTTATTGATGTTTAAGGTTACATATTTATGCACAATGGCTAATCATGACCACGACAGTTTTACGGGTGGAGGAAGCCAGAGTACCCGGAGAGAACCACCGAGCAACGACGAGCAGCTGCCAGCTCCCCAACATCGTAACTCCGCACAGCAGTACAGGCAGGGTTAGATTGGTTGAAGACATGCATACCATCGACGTGCAGTACGCCTTAGTACACGACGTCATCGTGCCCCCACGTGGGCAATGGAGATGAAGTGTCTTGCCCAAGGACACAACGTGGCTGCCGCAGGTGGGATTCGAACCGAGGACCTCTTGGCTTGCAGCCTGCACCTCTACCAACTGAGCCACCGCGCTCCCACTGGGTATAATAGACAGACATGAATTTACTGGGTATAAAATCCATTCATTTTTACAAGAATACAAATAGATTTGCATACATACGATACTCAAACAAAAACAGACATGAAAATAACCCATTTTAGTGCATTTTAGACTTAATGTTAGATTAATTTACATACAGCTGATTCATTACATACAAGGCCCAAAATGTCCCTACTGGAAGTCTCATTCAGCCAAATCTACCTTTACAGTCCTTGGAATGTTTGTTTTCTAAACTGTTCAAGTGGTTTGTCGAAATGGTCACTATTACAGTGGAACCCTGTTAATTGAATAGCCACTTTGCCAATGAAAATTACTCAATTAACAGGAGTACTCAATTAACAGGAGTATTCAATTAACAGGGATTGTCACTTTCCTGTATTCTGGAGATAAACTTAGCATTTACTCTATTATATCTTGTTTGACAGAGCTCCAAGAGCTCTGTCAAACAAGATATAATAGATTAAATGCCTGTATTGGATGTATTGGAGGCCAAATAGGTCTATAAACAAAGGAAAACTGGAGAGAGTCAGGATAACTTCTCGACAGGTTACAAGATATTTTATTCAATTAACAGGAGTTTACACTATAACCTATATTCAATTAAATTTGTACTAGAGGTATGGTAAATGGTTTTGTGTTGGAAAATTATATTCAATTAACATGAATATACAATTAAGAGATATCCAATTAAGTGGGCTCCACTGTATTAACAAAAGTGCTTAAATATTGGCTACATCGAACTTGAAACAAGCTGAGGTGAAAAGGCACATGTATTATTGTAAGCATGGGCAGTTTGTAAAACTGGACATTTTGACCAATGGCTTCATTCACAGGATTTACAACTTAGAATTTTCGCTTTGGAAACCCGAAGGAATTCCCCATATTTCATCAGTTATTTTACAGAATGACTGGTCGATTGTTCAAATCAGCATGCTGATGTCATAATAGCACCTTGTAGGCATTTCCAGTTACGGATCCCTCAAAAACAAATACTTGTCTGTTCTGTTCCTGAAGTATTCTCTTGGCCCCAATTTTTGTTCCATGGCCATTTACAGCAGGGAATCTGAAGAAATACCAATGTGAATCGAAGAAGTGAATCTTCTTCGATTCACATGATTTTTTCCATGCAAATATTTATCCACCATTACTATTGGCCCAGAAATAGCCGTGCTCTAATTACGATAATTCAGGCCAAACACTTAACTCTTCACCTGCTGAGTATTTTCAAGATATTTTTCATCAAATCTAGTCATGGCTGCTGTGAAGCAGCCATGACTAGATTTGACGAAAAATTCAACTAAATTTAACCCAATTCATTAGTGAAAAAAATCCATACCATTTACAAGGGAATTTTTTTTATTAATCCTTTACCTAATGAATCGCCCGCGACCGCCCGCGTAATATGCAAATTGAGCAGTTGAAAAAATTAAATTTTTCAAAATATTTCAACAAAACCATATCATGTGACCCCTCATTGGAACGAGCTCACTGAGCTCGTTCCAATGAGGGTTCACATGATATGGTTTTGTTGAAATTTTTTGAAATATTTGAAAAAAAAATTATATTTAAAAAAATTAATTTTGATATGCCTTGGGTAAAGGGTTAAATGTGCCCAAATTATACTTGTTTCAGTGGCAAGAGAAAATGAGTCCTGGGCAGGAATATCTGCCAGTCGCATGTGAGGAGTTAATTCCACAAACCTCCCATGAAGATTCAGGTGAAAATCAAGAGGTTTTCATTGGTTGTAAAATGTAATTAGACCAGGGAAACCCTTTCTGTGCCAATAAACATATAAGCTGGCTGAGTTATTATAGGATGTGGTAATATCGGTTTCTCCAGTGCCTCAGATTTGTGTTATGAATGTCAGATTTTCTCAACAACTGAGTGTTAATAGTTAATTAATTTATAGAAAGCATTGATGGAATTCTGTCTGTCTGCCATCCTTCCTAGTTTTCTTGTTTGTCTTCTAAACTATCTTTCCTGACTGATCCAGTTTTGAGCCATCAAATTTGAAAATGTTTTGGTGCGAGAGAACAGTAAAGTGTTGATATAGAGATGAAACATAAGAATGGTTATTGGTAGGTTGAGGCAACATTCTAGACTTCAGCAGATTCACAGATGTCATCTATGGAGTGTCATACAGAACTCTTTGTTTTTGTTATTTGGTTTAATTTGGAGGGGGGGGGGGGGGAGTTAAAAAATCAAGTGTTTGGCCTGAATTAGTTCAGCTATGTCTTGGCCACTGGTTGGTATGATAAATCTAGAAATTATTTTAAATTTCCAATTTTCTGTTCATCACTCTGCCCGAACACTCCACTAAAAGATTTAGAATTTTGGCATTGTAGGGTTTCCACATTTCAATCCAGGGTAGAAGAAATTCGGGAGCAAGTATAGTCCCTCTTGTTGTCAGGAGCCAATTTATATTGGCCTATATAACAGGACACCCACGCAGAATCTATAGATGTATGCATTGCATTTGTTATGGAATTTTCCATGAAAACACACAAATTACCTGAAAGTATCAATGCACCATACTTTCATTATTAAATATTTATGAATATAAAACTTACTGTCTGAGATGTTCTCAGCTGTCCTCTAGGTTCAAACATAGACTGCGGTCTTGTTGAAGACCCACCAGAACTGACTTGCCGCCTTGGAATGGGATCAACATTACCAGCTTCCTGGACACCATTTGGAATTCTTGGAGATTCTCTTGGGACTCTTTCTTCTCGCAGTGAAGAATTTTCTGACATTATTCTCTTCACCTGTTATAAAAAGTAGACTAAAATTAATAGTTGCAAACATTAAAATCTTGAAGATGGAGAATAGCCTGATTAACATTTCTAATATGTGAAGTCATGAATATAAATATTCTCTGGGTTTGTTTGGGAGTAAGCCATACCCTCCAGGAATATTTCATTCCCCACAAAACTATGAATGGCGTACATTTGTGTGTACAGTAAAACCTGTCGTGAGAGACCACCTGTCTTGAGAGACCACGGTGACCTAGTACCATTTGGTTGTTTTACTATGCAATGGACCTGTCATGACAGACCACCCATTTTGAGAGACCACTTTTGCCTGGCAAAAAGGGTGATCTCTCAAGACAAGTTTTACTGTATGTGTTTGGACTAAGACTGAATGTCCCATTGCAGTTGTAAGAGTCAGATAGAAAGATGACATATAACTAACCATATAACTTTATTCAAGAAAGGCTTTGATAAATGTTGATTGATCACAATTAATCAGTTAACCCTTGAGAGCATAATTCTGACTTTGATAATTATTTACTGCAACAGAACTGGTGCCCCAACATGCAGTTTCTGGGTAAACTTGAATGTTACATCTAAGTACTTTGGCAGTTGTTTATAGGCAATCAACATTTGCCTAGAAACAACTGCCAAGGTACAGGATATCAACTTGGAAAGTATAGCAAAAATATAAATAAAAATTTCCAGGCCTATAAAGATTAATCATTAACAAGCCAAGACCAATACCGGGTCTGGACCTGTGTCGCTATATGCAATTGAATGGGCAAACAGGAAATGGCTGCACGGCAGATCTGAAAATTGCATACACGATACAAGTGATCATTATCAGGCTCCAGATGAAATATAAAATCAATCCCTTGCATAGAAGCCGAGAAAAGTTTGACGAAAAATTTCAATGTTCAGTGGGTGCAGTAAAATTTCAAAGTATCGGCAAACAGGAAGTGGCTGCACAGTAGATCTGAAAATTGCTTACCCGATACAACTCATCATTACGAAGCAGCAGACCAAATATAAAATCATTCCCTTTCATAGAAGCCAAGAAAGCTTTGACGGAAAAAGTGTTTCGGATGGACTGACGGATGGAGTCGAGCGGTTACTAGACCTGCTCTGCCGCTGGCGACGCAGGTAAAAACAAAAACAAACATTGCTAATGAAAACATTAAAAAAATCTATCACGATATTCAGAAATAAACAATGATAAAAAGCAGTGGACAAATTTATCTTTATTGCATTTTATTTCACTGAATGCCGATTATCAATGAATGTCATTTTTTAAAATAATATGGAATGAACACACCTGTGTTTGTTCATTGTGAGGAACGTACATACCACACTTTGGGAGAACTGGCCCTGCAGCTTATGAGAAAAAGTAATTGGCTGTCATGATGGACAGATGGCGAACAAAGATTGATTAGTTAATCTCCAATTTCAGGTGAGATCACAATAATCGATCAATATGAGGCAAACAGATGTGTCACTAAATCCACCTGCAAAGTAAGTTGGTGAGTTGAAGAAATAGGAAGAATGTGATGTGTGTTTGAATCAGTGCGTGTTTTACATAACTCGTTGGAATGGCGTAGTCATAAATATGACTACGCCATTCAAATGTGTTATGTGAAACACCCACCAATTCAAACACACATCACATTCTGTATTTATTACACATCCCATTCATTAAAATTCATTTAAATAAACAAATTTTAATTTCGATGTTTAAATCCAAAAGTGTAGAGCCTGTGATTGTTTTGTTAGAAACTGTAATGATCAAATGGATCGATAAACAAGAGGGATGTTACATCCCAACGCTCACCTACATTCGCACTTGATAATGTCGTTCCAATGTAACATGCCTACTATTTAGTTAATATAAATCATTAACTAGGCATCAAATGATTAATGTGGTTTATGTGATGGCTTTGGAAAGTCTATATTTCTGCATTTATTATATATCAATTCAGCATAGAATCATTGGATATATATATATTTTAGAAATGTTTATGATTAAGAATATGAATCGTGAGGCCAGATATTAAATCATAAATAAGAATTAGGAAAGGCTTTCATAAATCACTGAAATTGTAATTGAAGTACATTCATTGGTTAAAGAGGAGTTGCGGAAAAACATTCGTTCAAGAAAGTGACTATAAGTCCCAACAAAAATACATCACATCAACAACTAAAATAAGCCTTAATGTTACTAGTAACAAATATGAGAAAGTATTGAATAAAAAAAAAAAGTTAAAAAAATTTTTTTTTAAAGAAAGTGAATATAAGTCCCAAAAATCCCCCTCAAATTCCTCAAATATGCATGTAATAAGGGCGCAACGTTACCGCAATGTAGTTTAGTAACCCATGCGTACAATATCAACTGCCTGGAAAAACACATAGAAACAGAACTCATCTTAACACCTCACCTTAACACAAACTTTTAGAACTTAAAATTGAGTTAGTCAGAGAAAAACGTGAACATTGTGACTGAAAAAAAGGAAAGAAATCAGTTAAATTACTTATATAGTAGGGTTAATACCTACAGTTGTTATTGAAATAAGAAAATAAACAGTAATGAGAAGTTAAAGCACCACAATCTGCACAAAAGCTGACTTTAACGCAAATTCTTACAACACCTAAACGCTAATTCTTACAACAAGTTTTGGCAGAAAATCAGCCTCAAATTCCTCAAATATGCATGTAATGAGGGTTAAATATTACTGCAATGGAGTTCAGTAACCCAAGTGTAGAATATTAATCGCCTGGAAAGACACACAGAAACACAACTCACCTAAACACAAAGTTTACAAAGTTTTACAACTTAAAATTTACTAAGTCCGAGAAAAACATGAAAATTTTGACTGAAAAAAAAGAAAATTTCCGTTAAATTTCCGCATACAGTAGGGTTAATACCTACAGTTGTTATTGAAATATGAAAATCAACAGTAATGAGAAGTTAAAGCAGCACAATCTGCACAAAAGCTTACTTTAACGCAAATTCTTACAACACCTAAACGCAAATTCTTACAACAACTTTTGGCAGAAAATATTAGGTGAAATTTGGAAAAAAGTCGTAGTATCAGGGTTAAATACTGTTCTGATAGTCCCCTACAACCTACATATGCAATATCAAAGGCCTGAGCCCAATGATCTTTCAGAACTCACCTTAACACCTCACCTTAACACAAACTTTTAGAACTTAAAATTTACTAAGTCCGAGAAAAACATGAAAATTTTGACTGATAGTCCCCTACAACCTACATATGCAATATCAAAGGCCTGAGCCCACTGATCTTTGAGAACTCACCTTAACACCTCACCTAAACACAAACTTTTAGAACTTAAAATTTACTAAGTCCGAGAAAAACATGAAAATTTTGACTGAAAAAAAAGACAAGAGGCCCCACGGGGCCTGAGGGCGCTCACCTGATACTGGCCGAGTCATATCACCAAAATAGCAAGGGATTCTGCCTTGTGGTTATTATCAGTTTTTCAACATAAAAGTGTTTTCTCTACTTAGTAACCCAGAGTGTTCATATGTTAGATCCCCATATTGGGTACTCAATAATTTATCTATTTATTTATTGGAATTTAAGGTCACTTTCTAAGGCTACATCATTACAGAGGCATAATTATAATATCAGGTTTGGTCAATCGTTTATGCCTATTACTGCCCACTTTACAGGGCTTTCAACGCAGGAATTGGTTACTGGGCCCAATTTTATCAATAAAGCAGAACTTGAACAAACTTCAATTTGCCACTTCTAAGAAAATCAAAAATCAAATATCAAAAGATTCTGACAGGAGTAACAGAAAAAAAAGATTTTTTAAGAATATTTCTCATACTGAACTAAGTTATACATGGGCTCCCATAGGGAGCCCAAAAATAAAAGCTTCTGAAGCAGTGTTTTGGGAGAAGAAGATTCTTCAACGTTATTCCCATTAGCTACACTGTAGTTCTGGAGATATGGGCATTTAAAAAGAAAAAAATTTTTTAGCTCCTGCAGTTCCCGTGGGGGACAGGAAAACAATTTTCGGCATAAATTAGGTACTTATGACCCAATAAGCCCTCATATCAAATTTGGTTCAAATCGACTTTTTGGTTTGGAAAATAAAAATTTTGGTATAATTTGGGCTCCCACAGTGAGCCCAAATATGAACCCAGGTACTTGGCTTTACCAAACTTCACTCTCAGCCCCTAAGAATGCTGTACATCAAATATCAAAACATTTTGACTGGTGGATCTGAAAAAAAAATTTTTTTTAAAGAATATTCCTCATATTGAACTAAGTTATAATTTGGGCTCCCACAGGGAGACCAAATATGAGCCGAAGGACTTGACTTGAACAAACTTGAATCTCACCTCCCTAAGCATACTGTATACCAAATATCAAAAGATTCTGACCGGTGGATGCGAAGAAGAAGATTTTAAAAGAATATACCTCGTATTGCACTAAGTTACAATTTGGGTTCCCAAAGGGAGTCCAAATATGAACTCAGGGACTTGGCTTGAACAAACATCAATCTCACCCCCCTAAGGATGATGCATAGCAAATATCAAAAGATTCTGATTTGTGGATCCGAAGAAGAAGATTTTTAAAATATATCCCTCATATTGCACTAATTTGAACATTTGGGTTCCCATAGGGAACCCAAATATGGACCGAGGAATTTGATTTCTACAAATATGTGAATCAATGTTCCAAAGATGTTATATGTAAAATATGAAAGCTTTTAGAGCAGTGGTTTGGAAGAAAACAATTCTTTATTTTTTTCCCATTGCCTACTGTGTTAAAAAATACTGACTCAGCACTTTTTCAGAGTCCCGAAAAAGTACCCTATGATAAAACCGATAGCAATTTTTTTTTACCAATCCTTTCTGTTGGTCCCAAGAAAGCTTCACACCAAATAAAAATTCTCACTGCCGTGCAGTTTTTGAGATATAGGCGTTTAAATTTTTTTCTATTTTTAGCTCCTGTGGTTCCCACGGGGCTACAGGAAAAAAAATTTCTGCATAAATTAGGTACTTATGACCCAATAAGCCCTCACATAAAGTTTGGTTCAAATTGGCCTCTCGGTTTAAAAAGTTAAAAAATTTATAGTAATTTATATATTTTTTATACTTACCAATGACCCAGACATAGCTGGTGCTAACTCTTAAAATATAGGGCCAAACACAAATTTTGCCCCCCAATCCCCAAAATTTGCATCTAAAACTAAAGAAAACATGTCCTGAAAGGCCCTCCACACCTCGCCCCCACTGCGCATGCGCAGTGTCAAGGACGTTCCGAAATTGGCGCCATTTATCATTCTAATAACCAGTGCCTGGTAAGCGCTATGTACTCAGCGGGGAGGCAAGAGTTCCCAACTCCTGGGAGGGCCATCCCCGTCTGGGTCATTGGTAAGTATAAAAAATATATAAATTACTATAAATTTTTTAACATTTTTATACTGTACCAATGACCCAGACATAGCTGAATAGTAAAAAGGCTGGAGGGCCAAGGACATAGAGCAAAATGGAATACGCTCAATAAAATAAAATAGAGTCATCCCCTGTAGGGAAAAGAAGTAATAGGCCTTACATGTATCTTTCTTATTTATGATAAATTAGAAAGATACAACACCTTCCAAAAATTGAGCTTCATACATCCATGTACTCTATTAATATCCAATAATCCTTATACTAATAATTTTTAAAGTAAGCCAATAATAAAGTAAGTCTAGAGAATAGAGACTCTTATACTCCTAAAAGTGAGTGAGAATTGCATAATCATGTCCGTTGACATATGCAATATTCAAAAGCTATACTTTAAAAACTAAGACTTGAATGAATTTTATAACCTTAAACTTCTCACTAAACAACCATCCCAATAACAGCTCAGAATTACTAACTCCGGAGGAGGTATCCCCTTGTTTTCATAGTAAAAACAGGTGACCCAAGGGAACACCCTTCCCCCCCCCTTTTCTTGCCCTGGGTCAAATAGCCCAGAGCGAAGAGGGCAGCCGAACGGAGACACTGCCGAAACAGACAGCCTACCTAGCTATAGTAGCAACTGTTAAGTGAATGACATTCTGAGCAGTAGATAATAGACCTAACAATAGAGGCCTCCAGAAATGGACTCGATATTTCTGAGAAAAAAATTCATGAATGGATGGCTGAGCGCAATGAGCAGCCTTCAAAAATCTATAATAGCAACACTATTAATGTAAGCCCAAGAAGTAGAAGAACTCTTACTTCATGAGCCGAAATCTTAAGCACAACTGCTAAGCCAATGATATACCATAAGCAGTACGCTAGTTAATAGAATCCATTAACAATAAAATGGAGCGTAACGTCCTTCTACTAGACATCAAAGACAGAAGAAGCTTACGCCCTTGTAATAAACAGATATCTGTTTATAAATACATAAACTGTACCCGGAAAGAGTAAAGGCCTATGCCCATACGAAGACGGAAGGACCTTAAAATAATAGGTTCCGGATAATAGGAGCCTAACTCTTATGCAACAATCCAACCTAAATAGTAACGGAAGTATTGATTCCGAAACTATGAAAGTGAAAATCATCCATCGATAGTGCATGAAACTCACTGATTCTACAGTAAAAGAGAAACCAACAGAATTACTGTCTAAAAGGTCAGAATTTGAAAACTACTGTTTCCAGAGGCTAAAATGATTACTTAGCTAAATAAGAACCGAAGTTAAAATCCGTATAGGAATTTAATCTAAAGATTCTAAGTCTATTTATCAAAAAGTTACTAACTGACTTAGATAAAGAGACAAAAGACTCAATTGTAAACTATCGTAGAGTGCATAGGTATGAGGTAACAAACCTATAACCTAAATAACAACAGGCTGCAGTAGATCTTGTGAAACAAGTATACTAAAAACTAGCAATGCGTAGTATGGAGGGATCAACACTATGAACATAATGATCCCTACACCACGACGGAAGAGCCTCCACTTTAGCCGCATAGAATAGCGAAGAAGAGGATCTCCTATAGTAAGAAATCGCGTCCAAAACTCGTCCAGTACAGTGCTTACAATGCAATACGGACCACACAACGGAATACATGAAGGTTGCGACCTTGCTGGTTGTGATAAAGATGACACGATTTACCCAGTGAAAAAAGATCCTCACATAGAGGAAGATTTCACGTTAAGATCCACAGTAGACAAGAGAGTAAATTACTCATGATCTCTGTGAAGATAGAGATGCTGTCAACAGAAATGTATTGTGGTTGTTTATCTTAGCAATACCTGCTAAAACAACAGCGCCGGAGGATACGCGTATTCTATCATTGCGTCCTATAGATCAATAGAGCGTTAACAGTATTAGCTCAGAGATCTGGACAAGCCAACACATACGTCTGCAATTGATTAGCAAGCTGTGTCATAATAAAACATCATTGGGCGCTCCCATAGATAGCAAATCTGATTAAATACTTGTTTGTTGAGAGTCCATTCTGACAGCAACAAGCGACCCGTAAGAGAACGGGAGTGCGATAAAACAATCAGACGACCCAGAATATGACGGACCAAAGCTGAACTTGGTGTACTATAACCAACAGACGGATTCTTTCCATTAAATTGAATAACGGAAACGAAAGAGTGCCTCCCTGGTTCCGGAGATACGCCACTACTGTCGAATTAAAGGACAGGAATTTGGGCATGCGTTTCTGAATAATGTTCATGCAATGACATAAAGCAAGCCTAAAAAAACATTATTCCGCGGAAGTTAAACTGATAGCTAAAAGACTGCGGAACCCAAAGACCCTGGCACTTCGAATCCGTAGGGATCAGTATATATCCCAATCTGTTTGACTGGCAACCGTCATAACAGCCACACTAGGGTCCGGCAACTGCGGCGGCACTCTCTGAGTCAACCACCGAATGTTTGCCCCAGTCTGAATCTCTTGTAACACTAGATAGACAAGAGAATGTATAAATCAAGCAATTCATGGATTGCTGGAAAGTTGCCGTCGAAGAGAAGCTCCTCCGAGAACGAAGCGACTCTGAGAGAGTTCTTAACCTACTATCCACGCGTGGATGTAGCTAGGGCTGCATCACGTCTAACCAACTCCAATCAGCCACTGAAGGGCGGAGTTATACGTGAACAAACTACTGCCCTCAAAAGAAATTACATTGAGAATAATATCCCATAAATCTTTTCTTGAAGACGTAATGATAACGCCTCAGTAAGGCGGATTACGTATAATAAAGCGTCTAAGTTAAGTCTACTATACATAATGTCGTTCCCAACATTGAAATTGGAAAAGACATAAACGGCGAAAAAGAATATATGCAATCTTTAATCACACCGTCTAGACGCATATGAACTCTCGGTATGCCCTGCTCTGCCAAAATAAACTATATGTAAAAAAAGATAAAATGGCAGAAATGAGCCACGCGGACAAGAAACTAAACTATCATGCTTAGTAGCAGGCTTGTATATATATATATAATATATAGCGTCGAAAAATAAAACACATGTTGTAATGACAATATTGGACTGCGTCGGTAAGTCAGGGACAAAGTCCCTGTACCGATCGAAAAATCCGAGTCCAATGACGCTATAAGTCTCTTATCCAAGATCGCAGCAATGAAGTCCGAAAAATAATCACTGGAAGAAATGCCAGAAGATATGAAAGGCATCTTCCGATACTACTAAAGGGAAAACTCGAAATCTTTCGAATCCCTTTCGCCATCCTGTCGGACCCTATAAAGCGTTCGGTCGTCCGTAGCTTGATGCAACCGCGGACCGCACCGACCCAGCGCCGTCGGATAATTCCTGATTCGACCGAGAAACCGTCAATTGCTGGGATGCTGCGAAACAACTGTGCTAACTCGGATAGCACGTCCGTCACTGAGGCCTGAGGAGCAGCGGTCTTACGATGCATTGCCGCAGGAAGCTCCGAGATCGTTACCCCGTGCATACTTCCAATATGCGAGCGAACGGAGTGTATAGGCCTCGTGTCCCTTGGCTACCGGATGGCGCGACCTATTCGCTGTGGAATCACTGAATGCCGAAACTGATCGGATACTCGAGGTCACGTAGCCAATGTGCGGTCGTGTGCCCTGCTGTGAGGATGAGGAAGCATTAAAGACAGTCTCTCGGACTGTCAATATAACGGAGCGTCCCGAGCAACGGACATTTGCTCCGAATGTAAAATATCTGAACCACAACATGCGGTCCCCTATGTTGTTGGCTTCCTCCGATCTGTCCTCAATCTGCCGTCACTGGGTGAGTACTAAAGTAATTAAAGTGCTCGCATCACCCAAATCTCCTTCCTAGACCGCAACGGACGAACCCGGCAGCCGAACCATTCGATGAATGTACGCTACACCGGGTGAGCTAGCGAATGTCATTCCGTAAGCGATAGACATATTCCATGAGCACTTATTGCCGCTAACTCTTCATTAACTATGACGACAGAGGCACACTTTTGAAAGACATCTCCATAACTCTTCGAACAAGAAACCAGAAATGCTTGGATAGCAAGCATAAAATAATAATATATATAGCGTCGTTCAATAATTCGAAAGTTTGTGTGACATTATTGGACTATGTCGGAACTGAGGGACGATGTCCCTGAACCGAACCAAAAATTTCTAAGTCCACCGACGCTATCAGTTTCTTATCCGGCATCGCAGCATATGTTGTTCCGAAAGGGAAAGCTTGAAATCCACCGAATCCCTTTCGGTATCCCGTCGGACCGGATGAAACTTTCGGACGTCCGTACCCGCTTCCGCGGAGCGTCCCGACCCAGCATCGTCGGATAAAATATATGCGACAGATTCAGTTGATGCTGGGATGCTGCGATAAACTGTGCTATTAAGGAAAGCACGTCCGTTCCCGAGGCCTGTGCAGTAGCGGACTTACGATGCATTGCCGCTGGAAGCTCCGTGTACGTTGACTCCCGCACACTTCCTATGCGAACGTCCGGAGTCTGCAGGCCTCGAGTCCCCGGCTACCGACCCAGCGCTGTCGGATAATTCTCGATCCGACACCGTTTCTGTCGGCTGCTGGGATGCTGCGATAAGTTGTGCTATGTGCACAAGAATGTCCGGCGTCGAGACCTGCGGAGGCGCAGTCTATCGGTGCTTCGCCGAGGGCAGCTCCGCATCAGATGGCTCCCGCATACTTCCTATGCGAACGTCCGGAGTCCATCGGTCTCGAATCCCTGGCTGCCGGATGGTGTGACCTGGTCGCCGAAGAATCCTTGATCGGCGAAGCTGGTAATATATCGGCGGTCACGCAGCCAAGGTGCGGTCGTGTGCGCTGACGAGAAGAGGAAGCCTTAGCAGTCTCAGCGGACTGCCTATGCAACGGAGCGTCCCGAGCGACGGACGTATGCTCCGCTAACGACACATTTGTACCACAACATCTGGGGCCAGATGTTGTTGAACGAGAGAGGGGCCTCTCTCGCTTGCCGTCCGGATGGACCGGAACGAGCTATGAACCGGACTAAAAGGCTTCCTCCGTTCTCCCTCCGATCCGCCGTCACTGGGTGTGCATTAAGTTAATTTTATAGTGCTCGCATCACCCCAAAATTCCTTCTAGACCGCAACGGACGAACCCGGCTGCCGAACCATTCGGTGAATGGACGCTACACCGGGCGAGCTAGCGGACGTCAAAGGCCGTCGAACCTACTAGGGTCCTCTTAGGCAATTGGCGTATTACATGAGCACTTTTCCGCTAGCCCTTCATTAATTGTGACGACGGAGGCACACTGTTGGAAGACATCACAGATACATCACCCTAATCTTGATCGTCTGAAATAGAAATTGATAAAGTAGAGTGACCCTGCGGGGAAAGGACCGGAGTGTCCAAATCCCCAACAACATACCGTGACATACGCTTCCCATATTGTCATCGAAATCATACGATACAGAACAGGAGTTAATGCGAGTACACTGACCACATATAGAATGATAATAAGGTCAGAGGAAGACTTCCTCCTAAAACAATTGATCAATATCCTTTCAACGTGAAAAGAAAACAAGTCCTGGTACTCGCACTAACCCCTGGCAATCAAAATACATAATAATAATATGATCCATTAATATAGAAAAAATAATTGAAATCAAAATATTTTGAAAAAATATTTTTTCAGAACAGCCCAAGTTTCTGAAAAGTAACGTTGAGCCCCAATGGATCCCAAGCCTAAGTGTGGACAAAAATTTTAAAAATATTTTAAACAATTTATTCAACACTTACGAACAATAATAATGTATCTAGTTATGATTAAAATAACATAAAGATATTATTATTTAGAAATCCCCCCCTCACACAGAGGGCTGTTGTAAATGTAAACAATGAGTGTAAAAACACTAAAATAAGACTCCAGGCACCCAGGCCCGAAATCAGTTACCAAAAATACACCATCTGATGCAAAACAGAGACTTCCAGGGAAGAAACTGCAGAACATCAGATGGTAGATGCAGAACACAACGCCTAACCACCCGTAGGTGAAGACGTAAACATGGGGAAAGAACAGAATACATTCTGTTATTAAGCTAAAACTCCCAAGAAATTTTAGTAATAATAATTACAGAAACTATGCCAAAAGCATGGGAGAATAGCAAGGGGGAACTTAAAGGACAGGGAGAGAGGAAAAACACTTGAAAAAACAGTGTAACTAAATAATCAGAATGACAACAAAATGGCTGCTGCCTTGAAAATAGGTAACTTAACATAATTTCATTAAAAAATTTTAAGTTACAGCCCTGATAATATTCTGTCACACATTCTTTTCCTCTCCTCCTTTTCTATCCTCCTTAGAATCACCATTTCACTAATATTTATGTGTCTGGCATCATTTAAACTGAGATTTAAAAGCACAAAGATCAGTCAGATGTTAACTGATGAAGGGCCAAACTTAGAATGATAAATGGCGCCAATTTCGGAACGTCCTTGACACTGCGCATGCGCAGTGGGGGCGAGGTGTGGAGGGCCTTTCAGGACATGTTTTCTTTAGTTTTAGATGCAAATTTTGGGGATTGGGGGGCAAAATTTGTGTTTGGCCCTATATTTTAAGAGTTAGCACCAGCTATGTCTGGGTCATTGGTACAGTATAAAAATATAGAAATTTGGGGTGGGGCCAAAATTTTTGCTCCTCCCATAACATCGCCAAGTATAGACCTACAAACTTCTCTTGAACAAAGTTGAGTCTACACCTCAAAAGGAAGCTGCATACCAAATATCAAGTCTCTGCTATTGCTGGTTCTTGAGAAGAAGATTTTTTAAGAATTGGAGCATTTTTGCCCCACCCCTCTGCTCAATATGAGCCGAAACCTAATTTGCCCAAAAATCAAAATGCCGCTATATAACCCTTACTCACATGAAATTTCATTAACATGCGGCCAGTGGTTTGGAAGAAAAAGACCCAAACACCACCTTCACGCCGGACGACGGACGACGGACGAAAAGTGATCAGAAAAGCTCACCCTGACTTTCAGTCAGGTGAGCTAAAAATTTCCGTTAAATTTCCGCATACAGTAGGGTTAATACCTACAGTTGTTATTGAAATATGAAAATCAACAGTAATGAGAAGTTAAAGCAGCACAATCTGCACAAAAGCTTACTTTAACGCAAATTCTTACAACACCTAAACGCAAATTCTTACAACAACTTTTGGCAGAAAATATTAGGTGAAATTTGGAAAAAAGTAGTAGTATCAGGGTTAAATACTGTTCTGATAGTCCCCTACAACCTACATATGCAATATCAAAGGCCTGAGCCCAATGATCTTTCAGAACTCACCTTAACACCTCACCTTAACACAAACTTTTAGAACTTAAAATTTACTAAGTCCGAGAAAAACATGAAAATTTTGACTGATAGTCCCCTACAACCTACATATGCAATATCAAAGGCCTGAGCCCACTGATCTTTGAGAACTCACCTTAACACCTCACCTAAACACAAACTTTTAGAACTTAAAATTTACTAAGTCCGAGAAAAACATGAAAATTTTGACTGAAAAAAAAGAAAATTTCCGTTAAATTTCTGCATACAGTCGGGTTAATACCTACAGTTGTTATTGAAATATGAAAATCAACAATAATGAGAAGTTAAAGCACCACGATCTGCACAAAAGCTGACTTTAACGCAAATTCTTACAACACCTTGACGCTAATTCTTACAACAAGTTTTGGCAGAAAATCAGCCTCAAATTCCTCAAATATGCATGTAATGAGGGCTAAATATTACTGCAATGGAATTCAGTAACCCAAGTGTAGAATATTAATCGATTGGAAAGACACATAGAAACACAACTCACCTAAACACAAAGTTTACAAAGTTTTACAACTTAAAATTTACTAAGTCCGAGAAAAACATGAAAATTTTGAGTGAAAAAAAAGAAAATTTTCGTTAAATTTCTGCATACAGTAGGGTTAATACCTACAGTTGTTATTGAAATATGAAAATCAACAGTAATGAGAAGTTAAAGCAGCACAATCTGTACAAAAGCTGACTTTAACACAAATTCTTACAACACCTAAACGCAAATTCTTACAACAACTTTTGGCAGAAAATTTTAGGTGAAATTTGGAAAAAAGTCGTAGTATCAGGGTTAAATACTGTTCTGATAGTCCCATACAACCTACATATGCAATATCAAAGGCCTGAGCCCACTGATGTTTGAGAAATTAAGCTTAACATTAAATCTTACAATATTGGACACGCCGACGCCCGAGGTTATCACAACAGCTCACCACATCTTACAGATGTAGGTGAGCTAAAAACCAAAACAATCTTTTGGAAACCAGTCTAAATTTCACTCATTATCTTTTCTATTGGGCGTGTTTGTTGAAATTCATATCACTGTTTCTCTTCGACTGGTGTCCATTCATGCCTAACCATTTGGTGGCTATTACTATTAGTAAAAATACAAGTACAAATTTGGGCAGATTTACAAAACTGCTGGGAGAAATTTTCTTAAAAGAAGTTCGAAGCATGTCAAGATGTCCGAAGATTTACCGAAATAAAGTTGACCAATTTAGATAGAACAGGATCCGTAGATGAGATGGCCACGGGACTGGGTTAATGTTGTGGTTGGAAATTATTGTTTTTTTTAATATTATCTCATTTTTGGTTGACTAATTTTTTTGTGAACCAATTTTATTTTGTTTTGGACGTTTTCATTTTCACACTACGCGACAGATTGTCGATAATTGTATGTAGAAATTTTGAAACTGTTTGAAGCATAACTAATGACTCGACGGGAAATAAGTTCTGGCTTGTACATCACCAGTTGAATATGGAAACATTTATGTCATAGCGGCAATTCCATTAAATACAAGGGTTTAACATTTAATGGATGTGTAATAAAAGTTATTTTCAAATTCAAGAATTGTTTACTAAGTTGTGACAATGCTGGAGTCTTCACAAAATATACCTTTTTAACCCTTTCATACTAGAGCAACAGTTCTAGATGGGGAAAGCGCACTAGGTGGGGTAACAGGGTGATACAATGAGATGATATGTAGTACACTGAAATGCATAAATGTTTGTGTGAAGAAAGATTTAGCCGTGGACAAGCAGTCTACACAATAAAACAGTAGTGAGGATTAGTAACAACTTAATTTACAGCTCAACAGAACTGTAAAATTAAGTTATCCCTACAAATGAGGAATGGATTCACACATTTAGCTAGTGCCCTTTTTGTATCATCCAAGGAGTCTGACTCTGTCAGTGTTTAAAGGGTGAACAAGCAAACAGTCAATCAGCAATTGTATGATTTTATTAACCCTTTACCTAACAAGAAAAGCAGACACACTTGCAAACAAAATTCTTGAATAACTAAATATTTTCATTTTTTGCATCCAACACATAGCTTGTGACCCATCATTAGACTGAGCTCAATGAGCTCATTCCAATAAGGGGTCATAAGCTATGTTTTTGAGACAAAAAAAACAAAAACACTGAAAAGTGAATGGTATTTTTATGAATAGTGCTGCATGATTTTGGCCATTATGTTGGGTAAAGGGTTAACACTTAGTATTCATGCCATCAACAGACATAACATGGATGGGGTTTTCATGTTTGGCTGGGGTTTTCACATTTGAGAGAAAAATGGACAAACTCATTACTACCAAACACAGTGCAGGAACAATCCTTGGTTATATCTAAACATTCATGGAGGTTGGATGAAAAAATAAAAAAATAATTTCAATAATTGAGAAGATATACTATTCACATTTTGCTGAGGATCATCCCTACCCATCTACATATTTGATACATAAAAAAAAATCAAATTAGGGCTGTCACGATTTTTTAATTTAGGAATCGATTAATCATCACAAATAATCGATGATAATCGATTGATCGTAACTAGATGACCCCCATCTCCTTCTCTTTGAAGTCGATAAAAATGAAGTTGAAGTCAGTTAACCTACCTCAAGTAAACAACAAAGACGATCCTCTTTTAGTTACATTCAAAGCTTTGATGTTCTGAACTTTTGAACCATCAGTGTAATAATCAAGACCGGTCGGCAGTTGCGAAGTTCGCAACTGCCGACCGGTCTTGATTATTACACTGACGGTTCAAAAGTTCAGAACATCAAAGCTTTGATGAATGTACCTGAAAGACAAATGCTTCCAATAGCTTCTTGGGGTTTAACATCGATGTTCTTAACTCTTTACCTTTAGAAACAATAGTTTTTTCAACATATTTTCTTTTAATTATTAAACGTATAAAACGGGATACAATTTACCGATTATTCGACAACGAAAAATACTAATTGATTTCGCCGTAATCGATCAACAATCGATTAATCGTGACAGCCCTAAATCAAATGCGTATAGTTTTAGCTTTGTTAATTTGTTCATTAAGGTTTAATGGCACTTTCAACAGCTTCATTCTTATTATGTCAGACAATTTGCCGGGTGGAGGAAGTCAGAGTACATGGAGAGAACTAAAAATGGTGAGTAACTTTTGGGCTATCCAATTTACCATCCTGACACAAGCAGTTAGCATTGGTTGATGGTAAGTGTTACATTGACATGGTGTACATCTATGGTCGACATGCTGTATGCCCACGGTCCACTTGCCTTCAACCAATGCTAACCCTGCCTGCACCAGGATGATAAATTAGAGCTGGCGACAGTTACTCACTATTGCCTAGTGCTTCCATGTGGGTACTCTGGCTTTCTCTACCCGTAAATGTATACAATACGACCCAGACTGTTAAAAGTGTCATTGCTCCCTAATAAGTAGACAAATAAATAATGCCCACACTTTCCTTTCAAAAACAAATTATGTTGATGAATATTATTTATATTTATTTATTGGTGTTTAAGGTCACATATTTCTGCACAATGGCTAATCATGACCACGACAGTTTTACGCGTGGAGGAAGCCGGAGTACCCGGAGAGAACCACCAAGCAACGGCAAGCAACTGTCAGCTCCCCAACATACTAACACCACACAAGCAGGGTGAGCATTGGTTGAAGACAGGTGCACCATCGATGTGCAGTACGCCTTAGTACACAACGTCACTGTGCCCCCACGTGGGCAATGGGGGTGAAGTGCCTTGCCCAAGGACACAATGCGAGTGCTGCAGGTGGGATTCGAACTGAGGAAATCTCGGCTTGGAGCCTGCACCTCTACCTACTGAGCCACCGTGCCCCCATGTTGATGAATAGGGTGTGATCTTCAGCAAAATGTGAGTAGAATATATTACATACTCTTCTGTCTTTTTTTTTTTAAAAGATATCATCACAAATTTAAAATGCACTTACCAAGGATTACGGAATACCTTATGGCAAATGTTATCTGGTTGAAGCTGGAAGCCCATATTTGGGCTTTACTCTCAAGTGCATGTATTCCAACTCATGTGCACGTATTGCAACTCAAGTGCACATATTCCAACTCAAGTGGACGTATTGTAACTCAATACATGCACTTGAGAGTGAAGCCCAAATATGGGCTTTCAGCACACAAACAGTGAACATTTGCCATCAGGTATTCCTTAATATTCTGTGGATGTCCTTCATATTATCTTTGAAGATAAATTATTTAGTTTGTTGGGAAATTTCTTGTAATAATTTATGGGAGAGTGCCTAGGCACTCCTCCATAAATTGTTACAAGGCAAGGACTTAATAAAAAAAATAATTCAACACTCTACAACATAAACAGAAATTAACATAACAATAGCAATGACCTTGAAGAATAAAGGTCAGTTTTTGTTCTCAATAGTTTTCTGCACCTCCAAATGCATCTAGTTTCGGGAGGATAAAAAGTCAGAACAGAATGACAATATATTATAAATGTCAAAGCCACTGATCTCTATACAAGTGGATTGCTGGAGCACTTATTGGTCACATATAGAAAAATATCTAAACTGCCACCATCCGGGGTGGGGGAAGGTTGGAATGTTTCTATAAATAAACATTGTTCAACCCCCAAAAATACTTGACGGTTATCAATTTCCTGACAACTCGCAATCACCGATTGCTTTATAACTGGTTGAGCGCTAGAAGCCACTATCATGGCTCAACTGAAAAGTGCTAAAACCACCATAGTGGCTTTACACTGTATGCATTAGCTTGATGTTTGCTCAGCAGTGGAACAAAAAATATTTATAGAAATTTGTTTTGTTACAATTTATTGGAGAATGCCAAGAGGCATTCTCCAATAAATTGTAACAAATCAATTGTTTATGAACATATTCTTGCTAAACCCATGCTCTGCTTGCTGCAGCAATAGAATCTTTGAAAAAAATACTCATGTTACAAATCACATTTTAAAAATAACGCAGCACTCTACTAGTTAAAGAATACCTTGATGTCTGTGAAAAATGAATATGTTCATGATGGACACATTTTTTACGATAATACAGATTGAGTATTTATAATATATTTGAGTTATTATTGACAAAAAACAAGTGCCGAGATTGAAAATTTGATACCACATAACTAGTTTTCATGCTTTGTAAAGGCCAAGAGGTTTGATGATGTGAAAGCTGTTAGGACAGAGCTTAACCCTTTACACAATGAATGGGCCACATATGCCCGCGTAATATGCAAATTGAGCAGCTGAAAACAAAAAATTTTCAAAAAATTTCAACAAACCCATATCATGTGACCCGTCTTTGGAACGAACTCATTATGCTTGTTTCAATGAGGGGTTATATGGTAGGGTTTTGTTGAAAAAAATTTTAAAATTAAAAAAATATAAATCTAAAATAATAAATTTTGATATCGTCTGCATTGGATAAAGGAGTAAAGAGTTAACAGCTTTCATGTCATCAAACATCACTGATTGTGAGTGGTTTCATGCCATCATGGTGCAGAGAGGCAGACTGAGTTGCAACATTTTTCGCCGACGTTCCAGCAATCCAGTTGTATAGAGATCAGTGGTCAAAGCTTATTACATACCAATTTTTGTAGTTGCGTTACTTCCTGATTCAAAGCTTTATTAATTTGCATAAGAGACTGTACTTTGGCTTCTGATGCAATCAAGGATTTCTTTAGTTGTAAATATTCTTCAGTGCTGACTGGCCCTTCAACTTGTTCAACTATGGTATTCTGGAAGATTATAACGCTCAATGTAAGGATTAAAAAGATAAAAGAGTTAAATACACTGTATTCAATCTCAAAACAGAATTCAGGCATAATTACAGGGGCAGTTTAGGGGACCCCTTCCCAAGAGCCTTGCCCAAAGGCACAACGCGGGTCGTCCCGGACGAGGATCAAACTCGGGACCTCAGTGCAATAACTTGAATATCAATGGAAATATTCAGGCCTGGCAATCTAGAAAATCAAAGAGTGAAAAACAATTGCCCTCCTCAGATTGCTTGGGAGTGCAATTGCACCTCAAATTTTCAATGCAAAAACTATTTTGGTTATATTCACTTCAAGGTATTAATATTGTGAGTGAACAAATGTACTGCATTCAGATACATAGTGGGAAAATTGGCACACACATCTTCTCATTATTCAAAATGTTGCATTCAATTCTCATGTGACTGTCTTCTACACTCAAAGTGTATCGAAATGCGAAAAGAATGGGTCAAGAATTATTGCGAATCAATGCAACATTGACAAATCGTCCCCTGAGTTCCACTGTGTTCTCTGTGCCAGTAGGCACAGAGAACACATTGAAACTCAGGGGACGAAATAATAATAGTTTTTAAATGCAGTCACAAACAGTTCTGGCATTCCAGAAAATCAAGGGGTGCAAAAAATTGCACTCCCCAATTTTTCTAGGTGTGCAGTAGGCGTGCAGCACTCCTAAAGAATGCCAGGCCTGAATATTATGTATGTGAGACTTTCTTAATGTCTTGCTAGAGTTCAAAAACAGTGCAGTTTGACCATACTGAACAGAATTATGGGCCTTAATTAGTTAATTAATTAAAAAACTGGTATGGTTTGACCATAGTGAGCGGAGTTATGGACCGTAATTTGTTAATTTTTGCCTGCTTTCAGCTCGTTATCAAGATAACTGGAACACATATCAATGGATGTGGGCAATAATTTGTGTGCAAGACTTTCTGAACAATGTCTTGAGTCATTTCGAAAACTGGTACAGTTCGGTCATAGTGAGCAGAGCTATGGCCCTTAATTAGTTAATTGTTGCCCATTTTCAGCTCGTTAGCATGATAACATGAACAAATATCAATGGATTCAATCAATATTTGTTATGTGCGACTTTCCTAACAATGTCTTAAATAAGTTCAAAATGCCACAGTGAGAGACGTTATGGCCGTTAATTAGATAATTTTGGCCTGTTTTCAGCTCGTCAGTGCAATGTCAATGGATTTGGTAAATATTTGGTATGTGAGACTTTCTTAACCATGTCTTCAATGAGTTTGAAAACTGGTATGGCTCAGCCATACTGAGCAGAGTTACTGCCCTTAATTAGTTAATTGTTGCCTGTTTTCAGCTCAATGGCACAAGAACTGGAACAAATATCAATGGGTTCTGTCAATATTACATATGTGAGACTTTCTTAATGTCTTGCTTGAGTTCGATAATGGTGCAGTTTGACCAAACTGAGCAGAGTTTTGGCTCTTAATTAGTTAATTTTTGACTGTTTTCAGCTCATCAGTGAGATAACTTCAACAAATATCAATAGATTTGGTCTCATATATGAGACTTTCTTAACAATGTCTTGAATGAGTTTGAAAACTGGTGTGGTTCGGTCCTACTGAGTGGGGCTATCACACTTAATTTGTTATTTTTGCTGGTTTTCAGCTCGTTAGCAAGATAACTTGAACTGATATCAGTGGATTTGATTTTCCAAAAATAAAAGGCCTTACAGGTGTGCAAAATCTCAACCCATCATCGGCGGTGCATAACCCTGGTGTCAAATATACAATGGGAGGGGGGGGGGGGGGGATTTATGTGAGGTACAGCATGAGAAACTGATAGTGCTTGCATGATGTGCACTTTGAAGTGATCAAGCTTAAAAAGTTAAATCTGTTTATAAAACTAGGTGAAGATGCTCACATTAATGTTGCAAACATGTTGTCTTTTGTACTGAAGTCTCAATTCAAGGGTAGATAATTTGGCTAAAAAAAGCAACAACCTAACAGTTTTGTGAGTACATACTTGTGTATTTTATGGTAATTATTTGTGAGAAGTTTCAATGGAATCGATTCATAAAGCGTCAAGAAAAAAGAAGATACAAGAATTTCATCAACCTATATAATCAACATTCAAGCGATAATTTTGCTAAAAATTATCCCAACTTGAATGTATCACATAAGTCAACATTTTTCTGACCATTAACTCTTAACCTGCTGAGTATTTTCAAGATATTTTTATCATATCTATTCATGGCTGCTTTAAAGCAGCCATGACTAGATTTCATAAAAAAAAAAATTCATTTAGATTTAACTCCGAAATAATTGGTGGAACAATGCATGCAATTCGCAGGGGGGAATTTGATTAAATGTGCCCAAATTATACTTATTCCAGTGGCAAGGGAAATCCTGTGCTGGCAGGAATAACCAGCAGCAGCATGCAAGGAGTTAAAATTAACTCTTAACCTGGTGAGTATTTTAGAAATATTTTTTATTCTATCTAGTCATGGCTGTAATGAGCAACGACAAAATTTTATAAAAAAAATCATGGAAATTTAACTCGGAAAATCATTGGACAAACATTTGATTTAATTTATAGGAGACAATTTGGTTAGTGGGGCCAAATTATAACTATTGTAGCAGCAAGAGATTTCCTGACCTCAGCAGGAATATCTGCCAGCACCATGCAAGGAGCTAAACTTCAAAAGTGATAATGCATGGTCATTCAATAATATTCTGAAAGTAAACCCAGGAGTACAGTACAGTCGACGTGGACTGGGCATAATCCACATGCAGGCAGTGATGTCCATGGATGCGTTTACCAGGTAATAAAAATCATCAGCAGCAAAATTTTAATTAATGAAGCTTCATTAATTAAAATTTTGATGATTATTCCTATAATTAGTGTTTGGAATCTAATATTATTGTGTCCGCGGAAATACTGCCCACCCATGGAAATTGACCAGTCAATGGCGACTGTACTGTATATAGGCAGCATAGTAGAACTCTTTCATAGAGATGTCAATATTTGTATTTGTACATAACTTAGTGATCATAAACAACCAGTGCTATTCACAAATAAGATACAGCTGTTGAGTCTGAAGTCGATTGGCCCATATCTCCAAATTTTATCATTTTTACAATTTTTGCCAAAAAGTATAGCTTAACTGGTTGGGTGCTTGAAGCCACAATCATGGCTTTATTAAAAAGTGCTGGAAGCCACTTTAATGGCTTTATACTGTACGCATTAGCTTTGATGTACATGGCACTCTCCAATAAACTGTAACAAAACAATTATTTTATAACAAAATCTTTGCTAAACTGAGGCTACTCTTTCTGGCAGTGTTATTTATCTTTGAAAAAATACCCATGTTTTAAATCAACTTTGAAAAATAATTTAGCACTCAACCACTTAATACTCCTCATTGGAATGAGTTTGCTAAGCTCGATCCAATGATGGAAAATATGCTATTTTGGGGAGCAAAAATGAACATTTTTAGTTATTGAAGAAATTTTTTTAGCAAATGATGTCGACTATTTGTGTAAGGTAAATGCTTAAATCTAAGTTCAGGAGAAACATAATTAGGCTAAAAAAAATTATCAAGTACAGTAGAATCCTCTTAATTGAATATCCATTTTGCCAGTGAAAATTATTCAATTAACAGGAGTATACAATTAACAGGGATTTGGTCAGTTTCTGTTTTCTGGAGGTAAACTGAACATTTATTCTATTATATCTTGTTTGACAGAGCTCATAGAGCTCTGTCAAACAAGATATAATTGAATAAATGCCTGTATTGGATGTGGTGAGGCCAAAAAGGTTGATAAATAAGGGGAATTTGGTGCGTGTCACAGTAATTTTTTCGACATATTACAAAAATTTATATACAATTAACAGAAGTTTACTCTACAACCCATATGCAATTAACAGATCAAATTTGTACTGAAGGTATGGTAAATGGTTTTGTGTTTGAAAATTATATTCAATTAACAGGGATATACAATTAAGAGATATCCAATTAAGTGGGCTCCACTGTACAAAAATATGAGAATATGTGCACAACTACTTGTGACTGATCAAATAGAGGTTCAAAAGAAGACAACTTGGCAAAAATTTTCACATCTTAAAAATATGGTAGTAAGTGCATATTTACTACTTGGGCTGTTTTTATGAATTAGAAGTTCATAAATTTCAGAAAAGTTGTGCAAACAAAACTTCTTTACAGATAGCAATTATACATCAAAGTTCAAGAAGATTTAACTAGGTTAAAAACTGTCATAACTTGATAATTTGGAAGTATATGTATGTCTGCTCGCTAACAATCATGATTCATCAAAATGGGTAGAGGCTGCTTCTGCCTTCAAGAATTTCATACATGTGGAGAGACAGGTTTTGAAGATACAACTCACACTACTTCAATGCAGAGAATAACAAAGAGTGAAAAAGTGCCATAACTATGGGAAACATTATTGGATGGAACCTGTTCCTTGTGCATATCCGTTCCCCCATGTAGATCTATCAGGAGATCCAAATCTGACGGATGGCTTTGAAATTACAATGCAAAACGTCTGTACACAGATGGATGGACAGATGGCTTCACCAGATACCCCTGAATCCTCTTTCAGAAGTCAGGGGCATAATAAAACAACACAAGGAGGGTAGAGTAGGGGGAGGGGGCAAGCCAGAAAATAAGCAGACTGACATCTGCAAAATGAGGTCCCCAGTGGGTGAATTTAGTGATGCTACCCTGCATAGCAGGGTAGCATCACTAAATTTACCCTCTGTGAACCTCAATCTGATTCATGGTCCCTAAACGAAACAGAAAGAGGTACCCCGAGGATAAATGGCCCACTGTATGGGATATCATCATCAAATTCACCCTCTGGGGACCTCATTCTGCAAATGTCAGACAGCTTATTTTCAGGCCGGGGGGTGGGGGGGGGTGGGGGTGGGGGTGGGGGGGAGGGCTGAATCAACTTGGGAGTTTTTCCTGTACAAAAGGAAAAACTCCAACAAGGGTCATTGATTCTTGTCCCCTGTACTCTACCCGAGTTGTGTTCTGACTTATTAGTTTCATTTATGTGAATAAGCCAAAATATTACCACCAAACATGTTGATTTAGTTATATTGGATAGGAATATGTACACCTGCCAAGTCTAAATTTGACTGGGCCTATAGAGGCTGAGGAGATAGGACACATTACAACAAACAGAACTAAAACTATCACTGAAGGTGATACCCCCACTCCAGCTTACTAGAATGTACCTCTGAAATGTTGAGCTTGAAAAACAAATAATAAATCTAAGTTCATGGGAGATAACCTGGTTAAAATTGTTGCAGATCAAACAATTTTGGAATATGCTTATGCACACTTGTCAGTCATAATGTTTGAGAAGTTTGATCCAAATTGGTTCATTAATGAAGGAAGTGTTCCACACTCAAAATCTCATGTACAAATCTATATTAAATCTTCTAAGCTGAAGGGGAGATAACCTCATAAACATTACCACAAATTTAGAAACATGTGCATGTTCTCTCATTCGTGGCCATGTTTAAGAAGTTTCATTGAAATTGGTTCAATGCACGAGTTACACACACAAGAATCACATATGAAAATCCATAATAATTCTAAGTTCATGAATGAAAGAAGAGTTGCACACACAAAAATCTCATATACAAATCTATATTAAACCTTCTAAGCTGAAGGGGAGATAACCTGGTAAAAATCACCACAGATGGAAAATTGGGAAATAAGCACATGTTCACTCATTTGTCACCAATGTTTAAGAAAATTCATCGAAATCGGTTCAATGATGTAGGAGTTTTGCACACAAGAACCTCATTTAAAAATCCATAATAAATCTAAGTTCAGGGGAGATAACCTGGTTAAAATAATCGCAGATGAAAAGTTTTAGAATATGCACATGTTCACTTGCTAGTCATAATGTTTGAGAAGTTTGATCAAAATGTAGGAGGAGTTGCATACACAAGAATGTTTGGATGGATGGATGGACAGACAGATGGATGACTGGTTGGATGAATGGATGGATGCACGGACAGATGGATGGATGGACAGACAGATGGACGGAAGTGGGGGGATAATAACTCAAATTATAGTATGATGAAGCTGGTATTTTTAAAGAAAAATATTCCCTTCAGTGGTCTGTTTATATTTTTGCTCGACACTGCTCAAAGTCGATGCATGTCACTGATGGCATAACGTCCAATAAGATGCATTCTTACATGATGTTCTTTCATGTAATTTAGACTCCATGCATGGCATACCTGGCACATGTCCCAATTCTGTATTGTTACGTAGTTATGGTGTGGAGAAACAAAAACACTGATGTAAACTTCAACCTTTGGTTTGACATTGTGATTATGGACCTAAATGGTATATTGTCAAAAAATATTTAAGGCATATGACACAGGATATTGTACAAAGTAGGTAAGTGGATTACCAGAATAAAGGTAATGTACTCCCTTTTCAGGATGCATTAATTTATTTGTACAGGCCAGAAACTCATTACAGTGTGGGGGTCCAGTCCTGGAAATGAGACAGGTGCGAGTGCAATTGCTCCGGTCAGTGCCCGTGTTGTGTATTTTACGGGAGCGAAACAATGCACTTGTTGAAAAATATTGTGGAGGACTAATATACTGTAATATAAATGTGTGTTGTTTTGAGAAAGCAGCACTCTGCGGCCAGTAGCAAGTCACTGTCATAATTCAGAAATTCCTTATACATTTAACCCCTTGAACCTGATTGGCCACTTTTCTGACCAGGAACATGATACGTCATAATGTATTAAATAGGATGGCTTTTCAGTAAATAAGTGGGGTAGATCAATCAATATTTTCAACGTGCAGCCCCAAGGCTGCACGTTGAAAATATTGATTGGTCTACCCCAAATAACGAATATGGACTCTTCTAATTGTTGCCATTGAACTGACATGGAAGATACCACAAGAGTTCAATGGGTTAAGGTGTCTGGTGTTTGGTGACAGTATTCCCTTGAAAATTCATATACTAACATTTTATGGGTGCAATTTACTCCCGTCTCTGAATTCACGGGCGCTTAAAATTGCACCCGTCAATTTTATTCATGTCCAGCACTGGGGGACATATGTGATATGAAAGAAAAATATCAATTTCCCAAATCAGTCAAATAGAACTTTCGTGATGTCATCTGCAATTTGCTTCAGTAAAAGGATAAAGAGAAATAAAACATAGCTTATTACTTGTGACTTTAACAAAATTATAAAACAAATTTTCTCAAAATACAGTACTCACATCCATGGATTTGTCTTTTTTAGTATCGTCTCTCATGCTACGTATACTTTGTGTATCAATACTGCTGTAATCCTCATCTGATGCTACACTATCATAGAGTGGCTCATCGTCACTAAGGCTACATGACTTTATAGTTGACCGGGTGTCATTAAATTCTCTTGAGATATCTGAAAAAAATTAAAAGTTTATATTCAACAAAGCAAAATGTGTAATGGATTGTGTAATTGTTGTCAATCTTGTTCCCAGTTTTAGAACAGTTAAAACCAAACTTGGTGGGATTAATCTGACTGGAATGTTCTTTGATGGTATGGATGTTCCTTCCTAACAACAAAGAACAAAGTAGATTGATATAATGGTGGTTCAAAGTGAGATGACCGAGTGTTTTTGAGTCAAAACTGATTTAAGGTCACTTTCCATGGATATAACTGCTATCCAGAGCATAAAACCTTGAAGAGTGTATGGCTGGTCCCCCTCCCCCCTCCCATTCTTTGTTGCATCGCACAGTAGTTGGGCAGAGAACTAATGCCTAAAAACTGGAAAGTTCAAAGACCTCCACACAGGCATAAAATGAGGTTACTACTTTGGTGATAAGCGAATCCAACCAGCCCCTGAAATTAGCCAGGGCAATCCGGCCAAGGTTTTCAGGGTCAGTTAGCCCTTCTTCCAAACAAGAATAACCCATCACTTGAATGCACTTGAGAAGCTGAGTTGTATGCTATGATTTGGGAAAGAAAAGAATCTGAATAGTGGCAAGTTTTGTATTAACCCTTTACCTAATGAATTGGTCGCATCTGCCCACGTAATAAGCAAATACAGCAGTTGAAGAAATATTATTTTTCCACAAATTTCAACAAACCATATCGTGTGACCCCTTACTGGAATGAGCTCGTCGAGCTCATTCCAAAGAGGGGTGACATGATATGGTTTTGTCGATTTGTTTGGAAGATTTTTTTAAAAAATAATAAATTTTGATATCGTCTGCATTGGGTAAAGGGTTAAGTACCGAGAGGATGTGGGAATTTTTTTTACGTAAAGTTATAAAACTATAATTTTATGGATAAACACTTGAGTATCAAATATGGAAAATGCTAAGGCACTTTTCACAACTGGAGACTTCCAAGGAAATCTCTACAACACTTTATTGAAAGGTATCAGGTGCACAAACCAGAACATCAAAGCCTTTTTCCTGAACTTCTTTCAGGACAATGTTAGCCATTGTTGACTACTGCAAATGCAAATCTGACTGAAAATAATAGAAATATCATTTTATCACGAATTTTCCCATGTTACAAATATCAAGGAAACATGTAAATAATGCATAAAATAATTTTACTTGAATCACATTACATTATTTCCTCTTTATGACTGTTTACTGCACAAGTAGTACTATTTATTTATTTACTGGTGCTTAATACCACATCAGCATTTGAGGTGATAAATGTTATTAATGGGGAAATGGGGGTCATTATTTTGGGTGAATTGAAATAAATGATTAAAATCATGAGACATTTACATTATAATGACAGAGAAATAAGTTGCAAGGACAGTAATGAATAATAACAGAAGTTGTTCAGAGAAGTCAATATAAATCAATCTATTGATTTGATACTTTTTGAAGATGACATCTGGTTTAACCTTTTACCCAATGCAAACGATATCAAAATTTATTATTTTAAATATTATTTTTTCAAATTTCACAAAAAATTTCAACAAAACCATATCATGTGACCCCTCGTTGGAACGAGCTCGATGAGCTCGTTCCCACAAGGGGTCACATGATATGGTTTTGTTGAAATTTTTTGAAAAATGATATTTTTTCAACTGCTGAATTTGCATATTACGCGGGCGGATGCGGCCGATTCATTGGGTAAAAGGTTAAAAGAATTGAAAAACAATTAAGATTTATTAAATTGGTTGATTTCTTTGAGAAATGATAGAATCTTGTTCAAGTTGGTGTGATAAAAGTTGTACTAGCGATACTGCTCACCCAAACCATTCTTATGAACTGCTTCAGCTCAGAAAAGATTTTCTAAAATTACCTTGTGCTAACATTCCTAATTATGTGCACTGTAAACAATTTTCTTTGTACTTTGAACACCAACTGATTTATTTCACATGTGATGTTACAACTTAGGGTAAAGTAATTGATAAACTTACAGCAAATTTTATAAAAATGTCATCTCCGTTAAAGTCTACATTGAGTAGTTATCAACTAGTGAAACTGATTATTTGAACTGCAAAACCCCTATAAAATACTGATTTGTATGTAATGATATATGTATTTTACATAGCATTTCTATTTCAGGAAATGGGAATGATAAGATGGATTAATGGATCAAGACAAAACATAAATATATTACACCTCAGACAGAATAAAAAGACTTGGAACAAAAATATTGAACAGAACCTATCTATCAACTACTCAAATCCCCAAATGACTTCATCCTGTTGTCATTTGTCATAAATAATTGAGTCCATTAGCTGTTCAAACCAGACAAAAAACCTCCTAATAATTTACTGAACTACTGACTCTGAAAGACATTTACTGAAATGCAGAAGGGCAAAATAAATTTTGCTTTCCTTGCTACATGTATGTAAAGGTCAATGATCTTAACTCATTAATCCTCAAGCAGGGTTTGTATTTTGAAAAATAGGGTCCGAAATAAGTCCATGAGATTTGAGGGTCGGGGCCCAACATGGGGCTGATTTTTAAACATGCCTTAATAGTTTAGTTTTGTTTTAAATTTTTGTCGGGGCTGGAAAAACAGCCCTGACAGAAGTACTCTCAGGGCTGATTTTGGGGCCTGGGCTGATCAGCCCTGATAAAATGCAAACCCTGCTAAATGCAAACCCTGGACACCATTTTCCTAATTTACAGTACGTGGAGAGTGGATTGGAACAAAATCACCCATGGAGTGGAGTTATCACCCAAAGTATCACTTTCAAATTCTGCATATATGGACGAAAAACACAAGCAATGTTTCAGTCAATGGACCTCCGGGTTTAACCCGGAGGTCCATTGGCTGGAACTTTATTTGTGCTTGTTAGCCCGACTGTTTACAGTCAGGGGTATACAGTAAAACCTGTCTTCAGAGACCACTGTCTTGAGAGACCACCTGTCTTGAGAGACCACATCTGCCAGGCACCGACTGGTTTTACTCTATAATGGACCTGCTATAGGAGACCACCTGTCTTGAGAGACCACCTGTCTTGAGAGACCACATCTGCCAGGCACCGACTGGTTTTACTCTATAATGGACCTGCTATAGGAGACCACCTGTCTTGAGAGACCACCTGTCTTGAGAGACCACTGTGACCTGGTACCAACTTGTATTTTTATGCCATAATGGACCTGTCTTGAGAGACCGCCCCTTTGAAGACTGAAAACATGACATAAGCTTTTTACCTGTTCTAGAATTGGAAAATCTATGGTGGTTATACTAACATAATTAAAAGTATTGAAAGCTCTTAATTGGGTTTCAATTGCTAGCTCATTAAAGACTGAGATGTTCTTATAAGACCCCTGTGAAAAGAGTAGGATTATTGCTGAGTAAACAATTTCATACATACCTGAAATGTGACAGATAGGAATAAAAATAAATTTGTGTTGAAAATCTTTTTGTAACAAATTGAAATGGACTGTTATAAAAATTATAAAAATAAATTAGTGTCGAAAATCTTCAATGAAGATTTTCAACACTAATTTATTTTTATAATTTTTATAACAGTCCATTTCAATTTGTTACAAAAATTTCATATAAAAGAACAACTACAAAGTAATTACAAAAATCCATTCTTCTCCATTTCTGAATTTTGTGGTTGGTTATTCACGGACTTGAGAAAACCTAAAACCTGTTATGAGAGACCACCTGTCTTGAGAGACCACTTTTGTGTGGCCCAAAGGGCGGTCTCTCAAAGACAGGTTCTACTGTAATCATGACTTTCATCTGTCAGTCCATCCGTCTGTTAACATTTAGAGTTTTGGTTAAAGTTTGTGGTTAAAGTTTTTTAGTCAAGGTTTTTTTTCTTTTAAATTACTATTAATTACTATTGATTGTATCATTCTCATTATGTTTCATGTTATTTTAGGAAATATTTCACTCTTTTTTGCATGGCAATTTAACTTACTACTTCCAGGTTAAAGTTTTTGGTTATAGTTTCTTCTGTTTATAAAGTTGCACCTTTAATTCTTCAAACAGTTTAGTGCAATGTCACTGTTTCTCATTTGGGACAATTTCTACTGTCTACTGAACCTTTCTACAGTGATTTTCATTAATATTGGCATGATTTTAACTCCTTTTAAAAATGTTTTCAGACTTCGTTTCTTTGTATTTGAAATTAGACTTTGCCACATACTTTCTTACTTTAATTCTTGCATAGTCAATACAACTTAATGATTGCATTTAAATCAATGATTTCTTTCATTGGTTTTAGGAAATATTTAATCCTTTTTTGGCAGTCAGTTTTACTTAGTATTCCCAGCTTAAAGTTTCAGATTGAAGTTTTGCTTTTCAAGGTTGTACCTTT
This sequence comes from Pictodentalium vernedei, assembly GCA_031216915.1. Taxonomy (NCBI): domain Eukaryota; kingdom Metazoa; phylum Mollusca; class Scaphopoda; order Dentaliida; family Dentaliidae; genus Pictodentalium; species Pictodentalium vernedei. Next base: position 87,159,410 of record CM062294.1, read on the forward strand.
CATTCTTCAAACATTGTTACGTCACTGTTTTTCATTTGGGGCAATGTCAACTGAACCTGTATTCAGTGGTTTCAAATAATATTGGCATTAATTTAACCCTTTTCAAAGGGTTTTTGAACTTAGTTTCTCTAAATTTGAATTTAGGCTTCTACCACATGCTTTGTTACTTTGTAAACCCCCCACAAGGGAGGGATATAGCATAGAGCTCCGTCCATCTGTCCGAATTTTGTTTATGGCAGAACTTGAACAATAGTTAACAGATTTCAATTCTTGTCAGTACATGTCTCTACAGCAACAATGTCTATGTCAAGTTCGATGACCACCATTATCAAATGAAAATTGTTGGAAGTTATTGCTCTGCCCCCATCCCCCCTCCCTGCAAATTAAGCATTTTTTTCTATATTTAGAGTTTTTACATGCAGAACTTTTTTTTAACTCCTATACCCTTCCCCCTCCCCCCTGCCTATTAGGCACTTATTTTCTTTGGTCCAAAATACATTTTGAAGGATATAGAGTGACTACATGCAGAAAAAAGTTGACTCCTATAACCTACTAAGGCACCCCAAAACACTTGTTCCTGTCACAAGGTGATAACAAAGGTACCCCAAGAAGTTTCGTGAAGATCAGTTCATAAATACAGACTCTAGCGCGAGCCGTATTGACATGTGCACTTACTGTGTATAAGTAGCACTGAACAAATCAAAGTTCATCTAATTTGCATAATTTCTGCACGAGAAAAAAACCTGTATTATATGTGATGTATTCCATGTTACTAAACATTCCTACAAAAATTTATTCAAATCAGAACTTTCATACAGAAGTTCTGTACAAAAAACTGATTGCACTAATTTTGGTACAAAAAGGCTGCTGGTGGCCATCTTGAATTTTAGACCGCATCCAAAAACACTCGTTCTTGTCCCATGGTGATAACAAAGCTACCCAAGAAGTTTCGTAAAGATCGCTTCATAAATACGGCCTCTAGCCTGAGCCGTATAGAAGTTGTGTACAAAAAACTGATTGGACCTAATTTCAGTACAAAATGACCACTGGCAGCCATCTCGAATTTTGGACTGCACCTAGAAACACTCGTTCTTGACCCAAGGAGATAACAAAGGTACCCAAGAAGTTTCGTGAAGATCGGTTCATAAATACAGACTCTAGCCCGAGCCGTATCGACATGTGCACTTACTGTGTATAAGTCGATCTGTGCGTTAATCTACGCATTATGACCAGAGTAAGGCTATCAAATTCTGTACATATGGTCTGTGCACAAGCAATGTTACAGCCAATGGACCTCCGGGTAACCCGGAGGTCCATTGGCAAAAACATTGCCTGTCTTTGCTATGAGCAACCAGGAGAACTTTGCCATGCTTTGGATGTCATCCGATATGGTAATTGCGCACAATTCCTATGGGCAATTAAGCCTAGATAAACGCACAGTTCATGACAGGACTTCTAGTTTTAACTGTATGCATTGGGTCAAAGGGATAAATTTGAGCATCAATATAAAATGCCATTAGTCAGTTGTAAAATAAGTTGGAGAAGATTTTACTTATTATTTTTCCTTCACAAGTCTTGAACATTAATTCTGGGAAGCTCCGTAAGAATGTCTTTTCAAGAACAAATGTTGGTATTATAAGTGAAATAAGAGTGAAACTTTTCTGTCTTTATCTGACAAAATATTTCCACTGGTCGCATACTGTACTTCACGACATAGATAAGTGGTGTATACTGAACAAATACTGCAGAGAAATATCTGAACGCTGAGAAGTTGATTCAAAACTGAAAAGTTGAATTGTGAAGCATGCATTACAGAAGTTACCTGATATCAAGAACAACAAAGTATCTTACAAACACACTACTTCCAAAAATAATCATATGAAACTCAATCTAAACTGATCCATGAACTCAAACAGAATGTGTTTACACCTCAAATACTCTCTATTCAAATGGTGTTTCACTCAACATTCATGCATTTTGATTTTGTCATTCAGTAAATACCATCACAACATCTATGCTGTCTCCATTCAAGGACATTCTCTTTCAATTATTAGGCTATTATTACTCTCAGTGTTCACATTTATGACGAAAAAAAAATCAACAACAAAATTAATGTAAATCAAACTGTCATTACAGTGGAACCCAGTAAATTGTATAGCCTCTTTGCCAATGAAAATTATTCAATTAATAGGAGTATTCAATTAACAGAAATTGAGTCACTTTCCTGTATTCTAGAGATAAACTTAGCATTTATTCTACAATATCTTGTTTGACAGACTCCATGCGCTCTGTAAAACAAGGTACAATAGATTAAATGCCTGTATTGGATGTATTGAGGCCAAATAAGCCTTTTAACAAAGGAAAACGGGGTAGATTCAAGGTAATGTCTTGACAGGTTACAAGATTTTTTATTCAATTAACAGGAGTTTACTCTATAACCTATATACTCTATAACCTATATTCAATTAACAGGTCAAATTTGTACTGGAGGTATGGTAAATGGTTTTCTGTAGGAAATTATATTCAATTAATGGGTTATTCAATTAAGAGATATCCAATTAACAAGGCTCCACTGTTCTAAGCATGCAGTGGTTATTTAGAATGTGTATCTTTAATCCTTTTGAACTAAAGGTCACAGGGGGGTGGGGGTGGGGGGGGGGGGATGACAAATTTAGTGGCCTCAAAAGATTTGTACAAGCTTACAGTCATGAAGAAGTCTGAAGTAAACTCCTCCTGGCAAGGTTTCCCAGTCAAGCAGGGTGCCAAGACTTGGCAAGAGTTCACTTTCCTGTCACAAATTTGCTTATTGGGCCCTCAGTAATTTACCCTCATGATCCATGAACTATAAATTTGTCTCTTCCAAGATTCTCCTGAATTGGGCTAGATGTTTGTGGCTAAGTCCCAAATCATGAGTACATTGTAAGATTTTATGCTCTGCACACTGTCAGAATACTGAATTTCAAATGGTAAACATTTCCCACAATGTAACTAGAAATACTGTAAAATTCAATCCTGTTTGACAGGATAAAACAAATATTTGTGGACCCTGTCAAACAAGATATAAGAGTTTTAATTTTTAAGGATATTCGGTTAACTGGTTCACTGTTAGAAGCCACTATCACACCACTATCACAAACAAAGCGCACAGTTAATACTAACACACAGTACTGTGTTCGCAAAAGTGGACAGAGAATTTTAACCAGAGTGCAACCCAGTCCTGATTCGGTCAAAATTGTTTGTCCACTTTCCTTCTCACTACACTGTATGTAGAATCTGACCTGTCAAAAAAAAATAATTGAATCCGAGATGTTTTTTCCTGACAGGGATTCTACTGCCCTCTTTGGGAAAGGGTCTGGGGCCCATGCTATTGGGAAAATTTGCATAATGAGGACACAAAATGGGAATTTGGTTTGGAGGGAAAGAAACATACAAAGACTAAGAAAGTTTACATTCAATTTGAACAGAAAATATTTAGGCTGATACCTAACCAACTGCATGTATACTACAGTAGAACCTGTCTTGAGAGACCGCCCTCTGGGCCACACAAAAGTGGTCTCTCAAGACAGGTGGTCTCTCATAACAGGTTTCAGGTTTTCTCAAGTCAGTGAATAACAAAACACAAAATTCAGAAATAGAGAAGAATGGATTTTTGTAATTACTTTGTAGTTGTTCTTTTTTATGAAGTTTTTGTAACAAATTGAAATGGACTGTTATAAAAATTATAAAAATAAATTAGTGTTGAAAATCTTCATTGAAGATTTTCGACACTAATTTATTTTTATAATTTTTATAACAGTCCATTTCAATTTGTTACAAAAAGATTTTCAACACAAATTTATTTTTATTCCTATCTGTCACATTTCAGGTATGTATGAAATTGTTTATTCAGCAATAATCCTAATCTTTTCACAGGGGTCTTATAAGAACATCTCAATCTTTAATGAGTTAGCAATTGAAACCCAATAAAGAGCTTTTAATACTTTTAATTATGTTAGTATAACCACAATGGATTTTCCAATTCCAGAACAGGTAAAAAGCTTTTGTCATGGTTTCAGTCTTCAAAGGGGCGGTCGCTCAAGACAGGTCCGTTATGGCATAAAAATACAAGTTGGGATCAGGTCACAGTGTCGTTGTTGTTTTCCTTCAAAGAGTCCAACCAAACAGAGACAGCCTGAGGCAGATTATACTTGCCAGTGATGGCCATCACTCAAAATCATCCTCGAAGCGGCAGACTATACTTGCCCGAAAATCCAGACCGACTGCACCCTCGGGGAAAGATAGTACCTTTGTGAGAGGACCCAACCTCTCACAGTGGGCCTCACCCGAGGGTTCAACCAACATCAGCCAGGAGACCATCACGACGCAACTGGTGACACCTGCCGAGTACCTGAAGCCATTCCTCCTTCAACACGCCTAGACATGTAAAAACTAATCATCTACAGTCACTGAGGGTTGAAAGGGGCTTGTCCCCATACCATCCCTGTGCGCCTTTGGCGTGCGAAACCATTCCTTTCTCTGGTCACAGTGGTCTCTCAAGACAGGTGGTCTCTCAAGACAGGTGGTCTCCCATAGCAGGTCCATTATAGAGTAGAGTCTCTCAAGACAGGTTTTACTGTACAAGTAAGTTTTATAACAAAAAGTCACCCATGGAATCATGCTCACCTCTATCTCTGTAGTCTTTATTAACCCTTAGCACTCTGTTAGTGCATCAGAATTTTCTCCAATCACTCTGTTTCTTTCTTTCTTGTTTAACTACAAATTTAACCAATTATATCTTGTTTGACAGAGCTCGCTGAGCTCTGTTAAACAAGGTATATTTGGTTAAATATCAAACTGCATTATGGGAAATATTTGCTACTAAAAACTTTGCCATTTTGACATCAGAGTGCAAGGGTTAAACTGTAATTATACCATTAAAGAGGAACTTCAGACACTTAAGCTTTGTAAGGTGAGGCATTTAAATTTAATGCACAGCGGTGTCCTGAACTGAGTGGTCACAAAGCCTAAAAAAGAACCAGTGGATTTCTGAGGCCTTATGACTTCCCAGTTCATGTCATGGCACTTATTGTGCATTAAAGTTTTGTTTGAGTAGAGACTGAGATTGGAAAATTTCTGGTTAGGAATTAGTAAAAATCATGTCTAAATACCACTGGGAAATGGTTCCATAATCGGCCCCTGTAGATGCTCAAAAGAATCCCTGTCTGATGTGGTCTTGATTTAGTAGTATTTAATTAATTTTGTGCTAAATCTGTCTTTTTTAAAAATCGGGAAGTTCCAATCATCGTAAACCACCACAAAGCATGCATTTCTAATTTGTTGCATGTGAATTTCCTATAAATCCACAAATGTAAATGAAAAACAGTCAATTGATGCAATAAATACAGAAGTATTTGTTAATTTATTGGTCACCAGTCAACACCAGCATTTTCATTAAAGACAGCTGTTCTTGTTACCTATTAACGATTTTTTAATACCATCCAAACAACAGAATTTAAAAGTTCCATCAAAGATATAAATTTTTTGTTATAAAACGAAGTAGCAAAAGCAATTTTATTCAGTCGCAAATTTTTCGAATTCCAAGCACTGATTGTCAACATAGTTAACCCTTTGAACCCCAACGGCCACTTTTCCCGCCAGGAACATGATACATCATAACGCCATTATATAGGATGGTTGTTCAGTAAATATTGTGGGGTAGACCAATCACTATTTTCAACGTGCAGCCTGATTGGTCTACCCCAAATAATGAGTATGGACTCTTCTAATTGCTGCCATTGAACTGGCATGGAAGATACCACTAGAGTTCAATGGGTTAATAAGTAAAAATAACAAGAAGAATGTTACTAAGGTAACACATGCCACCTCCCCCACCCCCTTTGTGACCTTCACCTTGCAGATACGGCAGAAACTTTTATACGCGACACACCTTCTGACTGTCCTTAACATTTGTAAAAAGTTTAACAATTGTACTATGATTCCTTTCCGCGTTATGGCTGAGACACGAATATTGACCGATTTTTAGTGTGACCTTGAAATGTGACCTTGATCTTGAAGGTACGAACCCGGCTATGGTGTGTGACACCTCCTCCCATGGTCCTTTATAATTGTGTGAAGTTTGATGACAGTTTTTGAGTTATTGGCTCGGACACACACACAGACACACACACACTTCAATCATTATATGCCACCCGACCCAAGTCGGGGGGCATAAAAACTAAAATATCAGAACAATCAAAAACAATGAATTATATGTAACTGTAGGCATTAAAAGAGTAGAAATCAAACTTCACCTTTAGTTTGTAATCATAAGTAAAACTTTAAAATTTCAAATATTCCTGCAAAGGAACTTACACTTATCAGAGAGAAATAAACAATATGTACAAACTGTGAGATACAGTACGTGGAGAGTGTATTGTCACTAAATCACCCGCAGAGTGGAGATTCCACATAAGCAATAATTGCAAATTTGTTGCAAAGCATAACGAGCACAAGCAAAGTTTCAGTCAATGGACCTCCGGGTTAAACCCGGAGGTCCATTGGCTGAAACATTGCTTGTGTTTTTAGTAGATATGTACAGAATTTGAAACTTATAGTTTGGGTGATAACTCCACTCCGTGGGAGATTTAGTTACAATCCACTCTCCACATAATGTATGGGGATTTATGGGTATATGAAAGGATATACAAGATCATCCCCTTAATGGCCATTCACCTGGTACATACTGATTAACATAGAACCTGTTCACAATTATCTAACTATGTGCAGCCTTAGACAAGAAAAAACAGGTACAATTGCACATTAAAACTGACTTGAGTACATCTATTTAATACTATCAATAAAAGAACGAACAATGGGCTCTTCACTTTGTGTTCTGCACAATAAGATTTTTATGAACTTTCAAAAAATTGATGTAAAGATGAAATAAACTCAAACATGATTTCTGTTTTCAACTGGCAGCACTTCATGTTTAAAGGATTATCGAATAACAAATTTCAAAGCACACATTGTTATTTTAAGACCACTTGCTCATAGTAAAGATTGGGTGAATCGGTACATTAAGTTGCAAAACTCTATACCTAACCAGATAACTTTCACAAAACAGAGCTATAAAAAAACCAACATACTTTCGTGATGGAGACCATCACAGGGGGAACCCACTAATGCTGTCTACCCAGTCTATTCCAAAGGCCCAGTAGACCAAAGAGCCAATTCTCTAAAAGCTTGGTAGGGTTGAGGGTGTCACAACTAACCCCCAACAGTTTGATCTCTCGGACCCTCAGAACACTGGAGAAACACACTGCAAATATGATTTATTTATTTATTTATTTATTTATTTGTTTATTTATTTATTACTTAATAAGGTCACATATGGTTGTACAATGGCTAATCATGACTGCAGCATGGAAATAAAGTCAAGTTTATTGAATCGTTTATACCTATGTTGCCCATTTTAGAGGACTTCCATCCCAAGCACTGGTGTTTGTTTGTTTGTTTGTTGGTGGTTAACGTCACATATTTATGCACCATGGCTAATCGTGACACAACATGGAGATGAAGTCAAGTTTAGTCAATCGTTGATCAACATGTTGCCCATTTTGGAGGACTTTCACCCCAAGCACTGGTGACTGGGTCCTATTTTACCAGTAAAACAGAGCATGTTTACCATGGTAAACATGCACTACTTCACTTTCTGGGGTTCTTATGGGGGAATAGGATAGTAAAATCAGACTTAATTGAATCATCAACTGATTCCATGTTGACTGGAATCATCCCTTTCTCCAAGCAGTGAACCTGTGAAGTTCGTGATCATAGGCCAACACATTGGTGGTTTAGAACACCCCCGTCACTTTGATCTTTGTTTACCTCGAAATCGGTAGGGTTTATCCCTTTCCCATGATTCTTGGCCAAAGCATTGTCCAGTGAGTCCTGTAACAGATTTTCAGACAGAGCTCTGTGACCTAATAGCTTTTGACCCCTAAATCAATAGGATTTATTTCTTTTCCCTAGGTAATGTACCTGTGAGTTGTCATAATTCTTGACCAAAGCACTGTCCAGTTAGGGTCTGGAAACCAAAACTCCATAACCTTAACCATTGCCCCACACCTACCCCCCCCCCCCCCCCCCCTTAAAAAAAATGAAAGTGTCAATGACACTGTAGCTCAACTTGACAAACTTGAACTTGGTAAGTTATAAATGAAATGGCAAAATTGAAGATCAATGGTACCAATGTTATTTGATGAAATTTCAACATAACAGCATTGTATGTGCACAACGTCAGAGTAATCCATACATTTTTAAATGTAAACTGTAAGACTGGCTAAAGGAAGAATGTTGATACACAAATGCAGTATGTTCAGAGGTTATTGTAAATGGCAGCTTTTTCACAGAAATGAATGCTAATCAATAGCTCTTATCTAAAGTTCTTGCCTATGAGCACACCAAGTTCAAAACCAATCCTGTGATAAATGTGGCCTGTAGGACATGTCAAAGAATGTTGATGCACAAATGCAATAAATTCAAAGATTGTTGCTAATAGCAACAGTTTCTGATGGAAATGAAAAGAAAATCAATAGCTCCTATCTTTGTCACCCCGCATAAACATACAAAGTTTCAAAACAACCTGATAATGAATGTGCCCTCTGAGGCATGCCAAAGGAAGATTTTAATGCACAAATGCATTAAGTAGAAGGTCATTGCTTGTGGCAATGGTTTTTTTTATGGAAATTCATAAATATACCCTGCAGAGAGTGCAAAAGGGATAAGTTGATGCACAAATGCAGTAAGTTCAAAGGTTGGTGATAATGACAATAATTGTTTATGGAAATGAAAATGAAAGTGTCAATGACACTGTAGCTCAACTTGACAAACCTGAACTTGGTAAGTTATAAATGAAATGGCAAAATTGAAGATCATTGGGACCAATGTCAGTTTTTTTGCCAGTGGCAACATTTTTTGACAGAAACCGAAGAAAATCGATATCTCCCATCTAGAGGCCTCCCCAAACAAGCATGCCAGGTTTCAAAGCAATCCGATCATAAATGTGCCCTGTAGGGTGTACAAAAGGGAAATATTGTGGTCTGACTAGACTAAATTCTAAGAACGTTGGCCGTGACAACATTTTTTGACGGAAATGGAAGAAAATCAATAGCTCGCATCTAGAGGTCACCGTAAATAAGCATACCAGGTTTCAAAGCAATCTAATCATAAATGAGCCCTGTAGGGTGAGCCAAAGGGAAATATTGTGGTCTGACTAAACTAAGTTCTAAGAATGTTGGCTGCGGCAACATTTTTTGATGGAAATTGAAGAAAATCGATAGCTCCCATCTAGAGGTCACCCCAAACAAGCATGAAAGGTTTCAAAGCAATCCGATCATAAATGTGCCCTGTAGGGTATGCCAAAGGGAAATATTGTGGACTGACTAAACTGAGTTCTAAAAACGTTGGCCACGGCAACTTTTTTTGATGGAAATTGAAGAAAATCGATAGCTCCCATCTAGATGTCACCCCAAACAAGCATGCCAGGTTTCAAAGCAATCCGATCATAAATGTACCCTGTAGGGTGTGCCAAAGGGAAATATTGAGTCTTCTGACTAAACTAAGTTCTAAGAACGTTGGCCACGGCAACATTTTTTGACAGAAATTGAAGAAATCGATAGCTCCCATCTAGAGGTCTCCCCAAACAAGCATACCAGGTTTCAAAGCAATCTGATCATAAATGTGCCCTGTAGGGTGTGCCAAAGGGAAATATTGAGGTCTAACTGAACTGAGTTCTACGAACGTTGGCCGTGGCAACTTTTCTGCCGGAAATTGAAGAAAATAGATAGCTCCCATCTAGAGGTCACCCTAAATAAGCATACCAGGTTTCAAAGCAATCAAATCATAAATGTGCCCTGTAGGGTGTGCCAAAAGGAAATATTGTGGTTTGACTAAACTAAGTTCTAAGAACGTTGGCCGCGGCAACATTTTTTGATGGAAATTGAAGAAAATCGATAGCTCCCATCTAGAGGTCATCCCAAACAAGCATGCCAGGTTTCAAAGCAATCCGATCATAAATGTACCCTGTAGGGTGTGCCAAAGGGAAATATTGAGTCTTCTGACTAAACCAAGTTCTAAGAACGTTGGCCGCGGCAACATTTTTTGACAGAAATTGAAGAAAATCGATAGCTCCCATCTAGAGGTCTTCCCAAACAAGCATACCAGGTTTCAAAGCAATCTGATCGTAAATGTACCCTGTAGGGTGTGCCAAAGGGAAATATTGAGGTCTGACTAAACTAAGTTCTACGAACGTTGGCCGTGGCAACATTTTTTGCCGGAAATTGAAGAAAATCGATAGCTCCCATCTAGAGGTCACCCTAAATAAGCGTATCAGGTTTCAAAACAAGCAAATCATAAATGTGCCCTGTTGGGTGTGCCAAAGGGAAATATTGTGGTTTGACTAAACTAAGTTCTAAGAACGTTGGCCGCGGCAACTTTTTTGACGCAAATTGAAGAAAATCGATAGCTCCCATCTAGAGGTCACCCCAAACAAGCATAAGAAGTTTCAAAGTAATCTGATCATAAATGCGACCTGTGAGGTGTGCCAAAGGAAATTGTGGACGTACGTACTAACGTACTAACATACTAACGTACGTACGTACGTACGCCGACGGACGAGAAGTGATGGCAATAGCTCAGCTTGACTTTGTCAAGTTGAGCTAAAAAGCAATAGCTCACATCTAGAGGTCACCCCGAACACAAATACTAAGTTTCAAAGTGATCCGATCATAAATGTGCCCTGAAGGGTGTGTTAAAGGGAAATATTGAGGTCTGACTAAACAAGGGTCAGCGGCAACATTTTTTGACAGAAATGGAAGAAAATCGACAGCTCCCATATAGATGTCACCGCACACAAGCTCACCAAGGTTGCAAGCGATCCAATTTTTACTAAGTTCATCGAAGGTCCTTGCCAGTGGCAACACTTTTTGACGGAAATCGAAGAAAATCGATAGCTCCCATCTAGACGTAACCCCAAACTAGCATACAAAGTTTCAAACCGATCTGATCATAAATGTGCCGTGTAGGGAATGCCAAAGGAATATATTGATGCCTGACTAAACTAAGTTCAAAGATCATTGCCAGCGGAAACATTTTTTGACAGACGGAAATGGAAGAAAATTGATAGCTAACATCTAGCGATCACCCCAAACAAGCATGCCAGGTTTCAAAGCAATCCAATTATAAATGTGCCCTGTAGGGTGTGCCAAAGGGAAATATTGAGGTCTGACTAAACTAAGTTCTCAGAACGTTGGCCGCAGCAACATTTTTGATGGAAATGGAAGAAAATCAATAGCTCCCATCTATAGGTCTCCCCAAACAAGCATGCCAGGTTTCAAAGCAACCCGATCATAAATGTGCCCTGTAGGGTGTGCCAAAAGGAAATATTGAGGTCTGACGAAATTAAGTTCTAAGAACGTTGGCCGCGGAAACATTTTTTGACAAACAGAAATGGAAGAAAATTGATAGCTCCCATCTAGAGGTCACCCCAAACAAGCATGCCAGGTTTCAAAGCAATCCGATCATAAATGTGCCCTGTAGGGTGTGCCAAAGGGAAATATTGAGGTCTGACAAAACTAAGTTCTAAGAACGTTGGCCGCAGCAATTTTTTTTGATGGAAATGGAAGAAAATTGATAGCTCCCATCTAGAGGTCTCCCCAAACAAGCAGGCCAGGTTTCAAAGCAATCCGATCATAAATGTACCCTGTAGGGTGTGCCAAAGAGAAATATTGAGTCTTCTGACTAAACTTAGTTCTAAGACCGTTGGCCGCGGCAACATTTTTTGACAGAAATTGAAGAAAATTGATAGCACCCATCTAGAGGTCTCCCCAAACAAGCATACCAGGTTTCAAAACAATCTGATCATAAATGTGCCCTGTAGGGTGTGCCAAAGGGAAAAATTGAGGTCTGACTAAACTAAGTTCTACGAACGTTGGCCGTGGCAACATTTTTTGCCGGAAATTGAAGAAAATCGATAGCTCCCATCTAGAGATCACCCTAAATAAGCATACCAGGTTTCAAAGCAATCAAATCATAAATGTGCTCTGTTGGGTGTGCCAAAGGGAAATATTGTGGTTTGACTAAACTAAGTTCTAAGAACGTTGGCCACGGCAACATTTTTTGACGGAAATTGCAGAAAATCGATAGCTCCCATCTAGAGGTCACCCTAAACAAGCATGCCAAGTTTCAAAGTAATCTGATCATAAATGCGACCTGTGAGGTGTGCCAAAGGAAATTGTGGACGTACGTACTAACGTACTAACATACTAATGTACGTACGTACGCCGACGGGCGAGAAGTGATGGCAATAGCTTAGCTTGACTTTGTCAAGTTGAGCTAAAAATTGATAGGGTTCACTTCTTTCCTCTAGGTCCAGTATATGGAGAGTAGATTGTTACAAAATCACTGGTGGAGTGGAGGTATCACCCAAAGTATCACTTTCAAATTCTGTAAATATGGACAAAAACACAAGCAATGTTTCAGCCAAAGGACCTTCAGGTCTAACCCGAAGTTCCATTGGCTGGAACTTTGCGTGTGCTTGTTATGCTTTCCAACAAATTTGCAATTATTGCTTCGGTGGAATCTCCACTCCCCTGGTGATTTAGTGACAATATACTCTCCACGTACTGTAGTGTACCTGTGAAGTTTCATTATCTTAGACCAAAGCATTGCCAAGCTAGAGTCAAGAAACCAAATCAGAGGGATTGACGCTCACTTAGATATATACATGGACAGAGATATCACTGGAGCCTTTTGGTGAAATTTCCTTCACCGTTCAGAGAGGCAAATTCATGGACTTTCAAGACACTTTTCAATGCAAATTCAAGATGTTTCAAAGATAGATTAAAAAAAAAACCCAAACCATACAGGATTCAGCCCTTTTCAATGTCACTTGCACTAATATACAGTACACATAGCGTGATTTAGTAATCTACCAATAAAATCATCGGATATTTTCAAGACTGTTCAAAGGTCTTCAATACTTTTTTTTAAAAAGACTTTTCAATACTTTGCAGGAACCCTATCTTCAATATTCAAGTATCTGCAGATGCTTGAATGCCCACCCGATTACCAACTGAGATCATCAAATCATTGGTCGAGTTTTTTCAAAAAAATCGACCAAAAGATTTCCAGTAGGTTTAAATTGGTGGTACCAGTTTAAGAACATTATGAAACCCCCCTAAAGACAGCTGTGCCTACTAAGTTTATAAGTTTATTTTGGATTTTAATGGGACAGTGGGGGGTGGGTGTCTGCAAACGGTAGTAGAAAATTTGCACGTAGGGGTGGGTGGGTGTACAAAGGAGCTGAATAAAAAATAGGACGTCACGTATTGCAAATTTTTAGTGGTAAAGTGGCTATTCAATTAACAGGGTTCCACTGTAGCATTGCCCATTTCAGTCTTCCACCACCAGCACTGGTTACCAGGTGTCATTCCACAGAAACTTCTGTTACATTTTTATTTATTTTATTGTTTACAGATGAAATACAAATTCAAATGAGTTGTAGTAATGTGTAATAAACTGGAGGAAAATTCTGATTAACATTTTATAGGGTGGTGAAATATATCATTAAAAGTTACATGTGCGATTTTTGTATTGGTATGTTTTGGCCGTAACAGTAACAACAAACCTAAAATGTTTTGTCCTGTGATATTTATTTATTTAATTATTTATTGGTGTTTCAGGTCACATATTTCTGCACAATGGCTAATCATGACCACAAGATGGATATAAAGTCAAGTCCAGCTAATCAATTATACCCATGTTGCCCATTTCAGACTTCCACCACTGGAAACAGTTACCAGGTCTTACCAGGTAAAACATAACTTGTTTACTGCAGCACTGCTTCACTTTCTGGTGTTTTCACAGAAAATCGTATTGTGATAAAATTTCAAGGTTTCATTGAAAAATGAGAAAACGCCCATTCAAAATCCCATTCATGGCTTCATCCATCACCACTTATCTCCATTCAATCACTCATCAATAGAGAAGTTTCGTGGTATTAGGGGATGCCATGTTACCAGAAACATCCCAACATGTGCTCAGTGAAGATATTGATAATATGCCGGAGAACATGGTGGCTCAGTGGTTACGGCATTGGACTTCAAACCAAAAGGTCCATCCTCAACAGGGGTAACTGCATTGTGTCCTTGGGCAAGGCAATTGAAATTTATACATATTCACTTGTTGGTGATCATGTTTGTTAAGTTTTTACAAAGTCAGTTCATTAGTGAAGAGGGAGTTGAACACACAAAAGTCTCCTGTAGAAATCTATTTATTTATTTATTCATTGGTGTTTAAGGTCACATACTTCTGCACAATGGCTGATCATGACCGTAACAGTTTTACGCGTGGAGGAAGTCAGAGTATCCGGAGAAACCCACCAGGCAATGGCGAGCAACTGTCAGCTCCCTAACATACTAACTCCACATAAGCAGTGTCAGCATTGGTTGAAGACAGGTGCACCATCGATGTGCAGTACACCTTAGTACACAACTCCCTTGTTCCCCCACATGGACAATGGGGGTGAAGTGTCTTGCCCAAGGACAAAATGCGGCTGCCGCAGGTGGGATTTGATCCGAGGACCTCTCGGCTTGCAGCCTCCACCTCTGCCTACTGAGTCACCATGCGCCCCCACCCCCCCTCATAGAAATCTGTATCAAATGTTCTAAGTTGAAGGGGAGATTCCTGGTATTGCGAATTGTGTATACTTCCACCAACCACCTTAGAGGACTTCCACAACAAGGCATTCGTGACCAGGTCCTATTTTACCAGTAAAACAGAACTGAAGTAAAGGAGACATAACCAAACAGGACTTGTTTACTGAAGAAAATGGGGAGATAAGCGGGTTGAAATTACTACAAATTTATAATACATGCACATTCATCTGTTAGTAGTAATATTTGAGTTTCACTGAAATTGGTTCATGAACGAATGAGGAGTTATGCACATAAGACTCTCATATTGAAATTTATAATAAACTTAAGTTCAAGGGAATATAACTTGGTTAAAACCGTCGCAGATTGAAAATTATGGAATGTGCATGTGCACGTGTTAGTGGCTTTGAGAAGTTTCATAGAAATCTAAATTTTATAGTAAATTTCCTTTCTTATTATACCTACCACAATTGTTTACTTCAGGCTTGCACTACAGTGGAAGTCCCTAACTCAGATAAAATACTCTCTATTTTTGTCTTTCCCAAGCAATTTGGGAAAGAAAAGTGGTGCAAAAGCACCAAGAAAAAATAAGCCAAAACTGTGTCGAGTGCAACCGGCGCAGACCCAGTACGGGACACTCTCTCCCAAGTACAACTCCACGACTTCCGTTGCCAGTGCGCATAAACTGTCTCTAAAGACTCATTCTTTTTTAATCCGTCAACGTTAGAGTTATGTGATCAGCAGGGAGGAAAGATTCTTTACCCGTAAAGAAGATGGGAGGGCCTCCATGTAAACAATTGTGGTAGGCATAATAAGAAAGAAAATTTACTATAAAATTTAGATTTCTTATCAACCTACTCACAATTGTTTACTTCAGGCTGAATAGACAATAGGCTGGAGGGAATCGCATAACCAACCCACACATAACCCCAGTGCACTGGAACCGTGAAGCAGAAGGAAGAGGTCCCGAGGCTTATAAACCATAACGTCGCAATCATTGGTAAAGGACAATGAAAAGAGACATATGGGCCTGTGTGACACACAGACAGAAAAAGGGCAGTAACAGCACAAGGCGGAGACTGACCTTCAAGAAGCCTAATGGCTATGGCAGACAACAGCCTGAGCAGAAGAAAGAGGACCCAGGGCAAAAAGGTCCTCCGACTGCTCCTGCAACTGGCCCAGATAAAAGGTGGAGAAAGTAGAAGCATTTCTCCAGTAGGCTGCCTGCATAACATCCGACAACTTGACGGAGTTAGAATAAGCCCAAGAGGTGGATAGTGCCCGCACCTCGTGGGCAGAAATATGATTGGTAATACAATCGCCAGCTGCTAAACGACCATAAGCCATAAGTATAGCAAGACAAATCCATCGAGAAATGGATTGAGGAGAGATCTTCTGTCGACCCGGAATAAGAGACAGAAAAAAACGTTTCCTGCCTTTCCGTATGAAACATGTCCGATCAAGATAAATGCGAATAGCACGGACCGGACAGAGCAAAGGGCGATTACCCTCAACAGAAGGAAGAGCCCTGATACAGATAGGAGGAGGAGTAGTATCTGGTAACTGATTCTTGGCCAAAAAAGAGCAATCAGTGGTAAAAGTAACACTGTTGGGAGAGCTCCTAAAAAGGCCGGGTCAACCGAGAGGGCGTGAAGCTCACTAACCCGTCTGGCCGAAGCAAATGCCATCAGAAAAGCCGTCTTATATGTGAGAAAATGCATATCCACCTGGGATAAAGGTTTGAACGGTGCCCCCCCCCCTCCCCTCCCCAAGCAAAGCAGCACCCACGAAAGATTCCATCGTGGAGTAAGCTGCAAAGTCCGAGGCCTTTTCAAAGAAAAGTGCCGAACAAGCTTGGAGAGGTAAGGATTAGTGCTGATACGACGCTTCCCCACATTAGAAAAAGTCTCTGAAAGCATGGACATGTAACCCTTGATGGTAACAGGCTGGAGACCCCGAGAATCAAACAGATATACCAGAAACTCCGCAATCTGTGAAATCGAAGGATTGGCATAATCAACAGAGTGATCAGCACACCATCGACAGAAGACCTTCCATTTAGCTGCATAAGCTAAACCAGTGGCGTGCCTCCTTGAAGAAGAAATACACTCCACTGCTTGTCTCGAAAAACCTCGACAGGACCTGACAAAAGATATGCGTGAAGGCACAATGAAGTCGGGTCGACGTGAAACCTTCTCGGGCGACCTTGACAAAGAAGGTCGCGACGTAGCGGGAGACGTGCCGGAACCGCCGCCATCAGCGAGCGGAGCTGATTGATCCACACCCGCGGAGGCGACAGGGGAGCAATCAGAATGATTCGACAACTGCAGGTTCGAATTTTGGCTAGAACCTGAGGAAGAATCGGAACAGGCGGGAAGGCGTAGCCGACTAGACCGTTCCAATCGAGTGACAGAGCGTCCACGGCAAAAGCCAGAGGATCTGGACACAGGGACACGAAAGTGTCCAACTGATGGTTCCAACGTGTCGCAAAGAGGTGGATGTGGGGACGTCCCCAGAGATCGCAAAGCGACTGGAACACACTGCCCTGTGGAGCATCCACTCGGTGGAAATAACCCTGCCCTATCGGGACAGGGAGTCGGCTAGGACGTTCAGACGACCGGGAATGTGACGAACAACCACTCCGGCGTGAACATCCTGTGCGAGCAGTAGAAGATCCCGAGCTAA
This sequence comes from Pictodentalium vernedei, assembly GCA_031216915.1. Taxonomy (NCBI): domain Eukaryota; kingdom Metazoa; phylum Mollusca; class Scaphopoda; order Dentaliida; family Dentaliidae; genus Pictodentalium; species Pictodentalium vernedei. Next base: position 87,176,785 of record CM062294.1, read on the forward strand.
TTCGTACATTGGAACCGAGTGCGTGTCGCCCTGGTTCCGAAAGTAAGCAACCACTGTCAAATTGTCGGATAGCAGAAGGACCTGGCGATTCTACAGGTGAGGGATCCACTGCCTGAAACTCAGAAGAAGAGCAAGAAGCTCCTTCTGGTTGATGTGTAGAGCTGCTTGATCCGGGTCCCACATCCCGTGTAGGGAAAGACCGAGAGGATCCAACGTCGCACCCCATCCGAGATCGCTGGCATCTGCCGTCAGAATGCGATCGGACGTGGGTAAGTCCAATGGAACACCCTGCGTAATCCACTGAACATCTGTCCAGGGAAGAAGGTGAGGATACAGAGATTCCGGAAACGGAAGCACCTGATCCAGAGAATCTACATTCGGCCTCCAGAAAGTGTTGGAGAGGTCTGACATGCAGCCGACCTAGAGGAATGAGAGCCGTCACCGAACCGCAGAGACCGATCACCCGGAGAAAACTTCGAGCGGTCGCGGATGTGGACTGGGACAGAGTAAGAGCAAAAGCTGAGAGAATCACAGCCTTGGCCTGGGGAACCGCTACCAAATTGAATTGGGTTTGGAAAGACATCCCCAGATGACAAAACGACTGAGAAGGGACCAGGTCCAACTTCTCCTCATTGACTCTGAATCCTAGCGACGTGAGCAAGCTCAACAGAGTGGCGACATCCGACTCCAGTAAGGCAGCATTGGAATGCCTCTGGACGATATCGTCCAGATATGCCGAAGTAGTCACCCTGGACTGTGTGTGATGGAACGCTATCACATGCGACATCAGTCTGGTGAAGGCCCAAGGAGCCAGGTTGAGGCCGAAAGGCATGGCCTTGAACTGGTAAACTCGCCCCAGAAAAGAGAACCTGAGATACTTCCGTGACGCCCGATGCATCGGAACGTGGAAGTAAGCGTCTCGCAGGTCGATGATGGCAGCGAAATCTCCCTGGTGAATTGATTGGCGGACCGACCTGAAAGTCTCCATGCTGAACTTGGGAGCAATGATAGACTGGTTCAGGATACTCAGATCGATAACCGGTCAGAGTCGGCCGTCCTTCTTCGGCACCAAGAACAGGCGGGAATAGAAACCCACTGACTGAATGTTCTTGACGACCTTGATCGCCCCCTTTGCCAGGAGATTGCCAATCTCCGTGGACAAAAGTTCCCGACGTAAAACGTCTGAAGGAACTGTGGTTGGAAGAGGCATCCTTGACAGAGTGGGGTGCCGTCGGAAGGATATTCGCAGCCCAGACCGAACAACATCTAACACCCACAGATCGGATGTGATGGTGGCCCAATGGTCTGCGAACTCTGCTATCCTTCCTCCAACCTGGGACGAGTCGAGGTGAGGACCTTCATTTCGAGCCCCGACGAGGCCCGCAAGAGGAGAAACCACCTCCTCTACTAAATGAAGAATCCTGAGACTTCCCTCGATTCTGCCGATCTTTACCCTTACCCCTTGAGTAAGAAGTAGAGGCGGCGGCAGAAGGACCAGCCTTTTGCTTCACAGAGGAAGCAGAAGAGTACTTGTTAGGCTTGGAACGGCCCTTGCCTCCCCTAGAAGGCTGATCATGCTAACGAAACAGCAGCTGATCTTTGGAATGACATAGGACGTCATCCCGGACCGTTGACATGAAACCATGGAAAAGTTGCGGACCTGCCAAAGAAGCAGATCGAAAAGCAGCACGCTGCTCCTCGGGAAGGGATCGTCCTGTGTCCAGCACAGCGTCCCTTCGAACTAATTCCAGATTAGCCGTGTTACAGGCATGCGTGTGAGTAAGATGCATAAGCGCCTTGGACAGTACACGCAAAGGAGCCTGTATCTCGTCAAACTTATCTGGAGGCAGATAAGCAGCCAAAGCTGAGACGACGTGATCTGAGAGAGAAAGCATGCCAAGCATCTCTCTAGATAAGCCCAACGTGGACTCCAGACTTGTCATTGGAATGACGGCAGACTTGGGCTTGGAAAGCCTGAGGGAAGTGGAGTCCTGATCCAGAACCGTCAAAGTCTGGCAGACCGACAGATTGGCGGAATCGTAGGAATGATAACGCACAGGAGGCAAAAAGGTGTCAACCCTGGTGAAGAACAAAGTCTTCAGAGCCTTGGATTTCAGCTTGGAGTCCAATGCTGAAAAAGCTTCAACCACCTGTACCGACTGGCACGGTCGAAGGCGCCCAGAAGCAGGTTGCTCCATAGGCTGTAGGTGCGCGACCGATGATCGCGGCCAGGCTGACACTGTCAGCTGGTTAGTAGGTTTGAGATCAGGCAGAAACCCAAACACAAAGTCAAGAGCTGCCCCCAAGTCCGAAGACTGCTGGCCCTCAAGCATCAAGCTTGTCGGACTCCTCCCCAGAGTCGGAAGACACATAGCCCATCGTGGGCAAACCAGCCGACGCCTCCCATGGTGTCGGGACACCAGGGGAATCAGAAACCGGCCTGTTTCCAATCCCGGGAGGCGGCACCATAGGAGGCGCCTGGAAACCACTCATTGCCTCGCTGGAAGCAACAGGAAGGCTCTTAGATAGAACCTGAGTGAGTAAGGAGAGGGCCGGCCTAAGCTCACTGCCCATACTGGCCGGTTCGACAGGGGAGCGAACCAGCAAAGTGGCTTCACCTCTGACCCTCTTAACCAGCGAAGGGTCACGATCCTCCAAAACACCCGACGCGGGACGACGGGCGGCAGCCGAAACATCTGAAGGTAGACGTGTATAGGGGTACGAGGCACCCCGAGGATCAATATGGCGAGAACTCATGAGAGTCACCGCGGACCTCTGCGGGGCAGAAGGTCCAGGCTGCACAAAAGGCGTTGGTCCCCCAAAACTGGTCGTGAGGCCAGAATGAGTGGACGGAAACGCCACGGAGTTCATAGTGTCTCCACTAAGAACATCCGAATCCAAAGACACAACTGTGGTGCTCGACGGCGAAGAGACCACAGAGATGGGTTCGGCCGGCAGCCCCTTCCGACTTCGTCGAGTTGAAGTCAGGGAAGGCTGAGGCCGATATCCCACGTCTACAGTACCGGACATTCCTGCAGTCCCCTGCAGTGAAAAGCCGAGGCCGGCTGAAACTGACGACGAAGCAGACGGACCAGCAGTAGTAGATACGTCGGGAGTCATTGAGGTTGGTGAAATAGTGGAGAGAGCACACCTGCTCGGCTCCGAAGGAGGAGTCACAACCCTAGTGACAGCCTCAGATGTCGACTGGAGGGGGACCGTAGTCCCGGAACCAGGCACCTCTTCACCAGAACACTGAACGGCTCCTGCAGTATCCACCACAGGAAAAGACTGCACATCCCCCACGGAGGAGGAATAACTCTCACCAGACAAGGTCGGCTCGGGAGCCCCCGAACGACCATGTTCTCCTTTCCCACGGGAGCGGGAGGCACGGCCACGAGAACGAACGACACGGTTAACTGACGCCCAGAAAGTGGATGACCATGATCCACAGACACCACATGGCCGCTCGGCCGAACACCCATTACAGGAGGAACAAGACAAATGTAAATCGTTCACATGCTTTGGCAGCAGACATTGCCCACAAGGAATTGTCCTGGGCATGATAGAGGTGAGAGGAGCAGAGAAGGTGAAATCAGAAAACAGAAGAACACCCCCAAAGAAGAGAGAAAGGTGATAGAAACAAAGACCCCAGACGGTCGACCAGGAACCACACAACAGGATGACTACTCTCAAAAGAAAGAAGAAAAACTGAAGGAGTGGTACCCCACTGACACCTAACTCAAACACAATTAGAAAATTTAGCAAATAAAGCATTAACAATAAGTGTGAAAATTAATAAGTCCGAACCGCATGGCACACGAAATTCGCGCGCGACTCGAGAGAGAATAATTAAATATACATTATGGATATATAATATTGAAGAGAATATAAAAAACACTGTTCCTGAGAATACAAAGGATACACTGATGCACTATGAATCAGGAATCATCAAACAACGAGCTGGATAAACACTGATAAGCGTGCAAAAACATCTCGACATGAAGCGGATGATAAAAAGAATGAGTCTTTAGAGACGGTTTATGCGCACTGGCAACGGAAGTCGTGGAGTTGTACTTGGGAGAGAGCATCCCGTACTGGGTCTGCGCCGGTTGCACTCGACCCAGTTTTGGCTTATTTTTTCTTGGTGCTTTTGCACCACTTTTCTTTCCCAAATTGCTTGGGAAAGACAAAAATAGAGAGTATTTTATCCGAGTTAGGGACTTCCACTGTAGTGCAAGCCTGAAGTAAACAATTGTGAGTATGTTGATAAGAAATTGGTTCATATATGTATGAAGAGTAGTGCCCAGGCAATGACTATATAGCCCACACTCCAAAGATGTGGGAGGGGGGGGGGGGGGAAGGGGTATAATAAAATTTCACACAAATTTTAATCAATAAAGGGCAACAACTCTTGTTAAATTCCATGAAATGGTGGTGGTTATCACATATATGTTCAAGACATTGTATTCAAGAAATTGTTAATATGAAGGAGCACACCAAATATTATTGAAATTATATAAACCATTTTACTGAAAGATAAGATGGGCAGATATAAGAATAAAATGGCAGAAGAATGGATAGAGCTCTTAACTATATATCTCCCCTGTGGGGGAGAGGAAATAAAAATTATTTTATTAGCCAACTTGATTCCAACAATTGGGTGACACAGTTGACCAGAGAGTGTATTAACTTACGGGGGTAACAGGAAGACAAATTCAATTTTCTGTTTTGTATAACACTACACTTAACAAGAATACCAGATGATACTTGGAAAATAATTTATTCAACAACAAAATTTATTTTTGCCTCAAAAATATAGCTAAGAACCCCCTCACAGGAACAAGCTTAACAAGGTTATTCCAATGAGGTGTCATAAGCAACGTTTTCGAGGCAAAAAGTGAAAAATATTTACATTTGAATGGCAATTTCTGCGAAAAGTGCTGATCGGTTACAGCTGTTAGGTAAACAGCTAAGAGAGATCAAAGAGGTCTGTAAACCAAGATCTAATGAGTGAATTACTGAAATTTCAGTTTTAAAAAAATGGTACATGTAACCGTTTTGAGGTCCTCTCTTGAGGGAACTCTTCTCCATAGTGTTGTCTGCTAAATTATAATGTCTTGAGACATCAGGTGAGGGTACGTTACCTGCCCAGAAAACACAGAAAAACAAGTTCTTGAAGGAGAGACACACGCTGGGTTAGTACAGCTTCTTTAACCTTTATCCAATGCAGACATTAGAATTTATGATTTTAAATATTATTTTTTCAAAATTTTCAAAATATTTCAACAAAACCATATCATGTGACTCCACAATATATAGTTTTGTTGTAATTTTCTGAAAATTAATATTTTCTCAACTGCTGAATTTGCATACTACGCAGGCAGTTGCAACCGATTCGTTAGGTGAAGGGTTAATTAAGAATCCTAGTTTTAAGAAATACAAGACAATACTTTTTTGTTGTAATAAACTCGTATAAGGCCTCACAAAGTAGATCTTCTGTTTCTCAGGCCATTTTTTATAAAATTGCATGTGGGCGGGCGTGTTTTTATTTTATTTTTTTATTTTTGTAATCATTTCTTTACCATTAAAATGTTCATGGTCTTGGTTTGTTTTTTGTTTTAGGCCTCATAATCTACAGAATAGCATGGGTTGTGGTGTATTACATCCCTTGAGTGCAAGAAGGCTTTGCAATGCTAAAGCATTGCAAAGCCTTCTTGCACTCAAGGGACAATTTTATTAACTTGGGTAAAATATCAGACATAAACCATTTGATTTTGATTTTTTTAAGTTTGGATTGGTTATAAAAAGAGAGCATGCGGCAGCCAAAAGGACCATGCGGGAGGGGCTGAGAAACAGATTTTTATTTTTTTTAGGCCTAATTCAGCATTATAAGTTTTATCATCCTTCTAGGGAAAGGAAATAATCAAACCATTTTAGGATACAGTAGAACTCTGTTAACTGAGTAGACACTTTGCCAATAAAAAAAAAGTAACAGGAGTATTCAATTAAGAGGAATTTAGTCACTTTTCTGTATTTTAGAGATAAACTAAGCATTTATTTTGTAATATCTTGTTTGACAGAGCTCATGAGGAGCTTTCCAAGGCTTGCTGTCATGGGCTGGTCTTAAAAATAAAAGAGTCAGAACTTTTTTTACTGATACTGACAAACAAATTCATAACTTGTCAAGACACTCCGAAATTCTAGCATTTTCAAGGCCTTAAAAACTTTATTTTCAAATTCACGGACATTCAAGATGTTTAAGACCTGCAGTAACACTGTAAATACACACATGGAACTTAATTAAGCATCCCCTATTTTTTTTCGCAGCAGTGTTAATAGAAACTGTCATTACTTTCATGCTATCTTTAAGATGGCCTAAAGTGATTGTTTGTGGAAAGAAAGGTCCATTAACAAATGAAAGACAACACAATGATGAAAATATGCAGTATTTTAATGAAGCTAATTACACATATCTGTCGCTTATGTTTTTGATGGAAAAAGGTTTTCTCGACAAGTATGGTGCTGAAACAGTCCATGATGAAACAACGCTGGTAATTACTGACAAAAAATGTAACTTATGATCTCCTGAGCACAATAGCAGTGTCTGACGTCAGTAGCGAGTGTTCCACCACATGCTCGAATGAAAGCCTGAACCCTACCCCTAATGCTACCAGTGAGCCTTATGATACAGTCCAGAGGCAACTGCTGCCACTCTTCATGCAAGGCAGCTTCCAACTCGGACGACTTCTGTATAGGCGGATCCCTTACTTGCACACTTAAGAAAATCCCCGATGTGTTCTAAGGGATTCAAAGCAGGGCTCATTGCAGGCCAAGGTGATGTTGTAATAGTGTTGTTCTGAAGGAATGCTCTCACAACATGGGAACGATCTGGCCTTGCATTGTGGTCCATGAATACAGGATGTGTAGCCAACGGGTGGTTGTCAAAATGAGGCACAACAACCGGATTGAGAATGTCCCAGATGTACTGATGACCACTGAGATTCCCGCATACAGTCACCTTATCAAGTTTACAATCATGAGAGAGGCATCACCAGATCATTACTGATCCTCCACCATAAGGAACAGTAGGTCCTGGGAATGTACGCAGTATTTCTATGCCTCTACGCTCTCATGCAGCCATCTGTGACGTGAAGCAGGAACCTACCCTCGTCTGACCAATGGACTCTCTTCCATGTTCTAAGATTCCAATGTTGTAGTGCAATACACTACTCCAAACACCATCTTTGATGCTAATCGGACAGAGCTGGACGATTAATGACCCTTCCAGACCTCATACCCAGTTCTTTGAGATGGTTTCGGACAGTTCTGTCGCACAAACGCCAGTCGGGGAGCCAAGGGCATTTCAAAACCCCACTTGAATTAAAGTGTTCACATCTAATGAGGCATGCCAGACTCCGATCTTCCCAAGGAAAGGTCTTTCAGGGTTTTCTAGACCTTGGTCGGTCCTTAACATCGTTAGTTGATTTTTTTGGACAAGTCTGCTGATCACAGAATGACTATAGCCAAGTTGCCTTCCAATAGCTTTGAATGACATGCCTGTTGCATGCATGTTCATGCAGCTCAACCTTTAAGGATTAAACTGTTTTTGAGATTTCTGCAATGTCACAACGAGCAAGTCTCGGGGCATGGCAATCTTTAATTCTCATACAGGTACTTAACACATTGACTAATAACAAGTACCAGAATCAACTGACTATTTCCAGAGGAGATCCTCGAGAGTGCACACTTCCTATGAATGTACAATGAAAGTCTGAATGTAATTAGACCACAAAATTGGTCAAATCTGGAAAGGGGATTTTAGGGTTAATTTCTGTGCACCATTACTTTAGGGATTAACATTTTTCTGGTTTAGAGATATACACTGTACAGAAGACTAAGCTTAATGGATAGACAGATCATTTAACCCTTTACCTAACATGAAAAACAGACGACACTTGCAAACAAAATTCTTGAATAACTATTTTTTCCATTTTTTGTCTCAAAAACATAGGTTATGATTCCTCTTTGGAAGGAGCTTGATGAGCTTGTTCCAAAGAGGGGTCATAACCTGTTTTTGAGACAAAAAATGAAAAAAATAATAAAAATTAATTGGTGATTTTTTAGAATAGCGCTGGCCAGTTTTGGCTGTTACATTGGGTAAAGGGTTAACAGTGCTACTTTGTGAGAATATTTCGGATCATACTGTTTTTTAAACTCAATCAAGATACTGTAGTGAAAGACTCCTATTCCAAAAATCAACTGAACTAGTTGATTTTTGTCCAAGTTACTGTGGTAACAAGCTGCAAATTAGTAAATTTTCACAATTTCATAACCTGTGGCAGAAACTGGGAGAATACCCAATTTGTTGTTTCCAGCTCATGAATATGAACCAACAATATTTTTTAAATCCATCCATAGTTGTTTGAGTTGTAGCTATTCATAGATGCCCAGGGGCCTGAGGACCTTGCCAAACCATAGTTTGCTTTCTTATAAAAACTGAACAAATAAGACAAAATGAGCTAGAATGTGACCCTGACCTGTATTTTCACTACTTGCTGGTGGATAGAAAATAACAATTAAAATAACAAATAACCTTTCAGAATTTATGGTCGGGATAAAAAGACAAGAAGCCTCATGGGACCTCAGGCACTCATCTGACAATAGAAGAATTTAATTAGCATCTATAGCTAGTTAACACTACAGAGGAATGAAGTTAATTGTTTATAACTCTGTTGTCCATGCCAGACGATTTTTTTCTAGTACTGGGATGCTACCAAAGAAATAATGCCCAGATTTCCAGTAATGCAAAACTAGAGAGTCCAAATATCAACCTAGGAACTTAACTTGAACAAACTTGATACTGAGTCCTTCCCTTCCACAACCAGTATGCTGTATACCAAATGTGAAAGCATTCTGACTAGGGGATTTGAAAGATTTTTAATATTGCACTAAGTTAAAATTCAGGCTACCATAGGGAGCCCAAATATTTACTCAGGCACTCAATTTGAACAAACTTGAATCTCACCTCCCTAGAGATGTTGTATACCCAATATGAAAGCATTCTGACTGGTGGATTTGAAGAAGATTTTTAAAGAAATTCCCTCATATTGCATTAAGTTAAAATTTGGGCTCTCATGGGGAGCCCAAATATTAACCCAGACACTCAATTTGAACAAACTTGAATCTCACTCCCCTAAAGATGTTACATTACTTGTGACCCATAATTTGAATGAGCACAACAAGCTCATTTCAGAGAGGGATTACAAGTTATGTTAAAAAAGGATTTAGAAAAAATGCCAAAAGCCGCAGTAAGGGCCTTGGCCTCAAAGCATGTGATTTACATTTACTCAACCACTGTTCATATCTGTTTTATTACAAAAGACTGAAGAGTACCTGCAGGCATTCTCCAATAAATAGAGAGTAAAACATGTCTTATAGACTGTACTCAAATATTTGTGGAAGTAGAACAAATGAAAGTGTCAATGACATTATAGTTCAACTTGACAAACTTGAACTTGGTAAGTTATAAGTGCAATAGCAAAATTGAAGATCATTGGTTTCAATGTCATCTGGTGAAACTTCAACATAAACGCATTCTGTGTGCACAACGTCAGAGCAATCCATGCATTTTTAAATGTAAACTGTAGGACTGGCTAAAGGAAGAATGTTGATACACAAGTGCAGTAAGTCATTGTAAACAACAACTTTTTTCACTGAAATGAATGCTAATCGATAGCTCTTATCTAGATGTCTTGCCTAACGACCACACCAAGTTCAAAAACAAAACTACCATAAATGTGCCCTGTAGGCCAAAGATTGTTGCTAACAGCAACAGTTTTTGATGTAAATAAAAATAAAATCGATAGCCCCTATCTTTGTCACCCTGCATAAGCATACAAACTTTCAAAACAACCTGATAATGAATGGACCCTCAAGTTCTAAAATAATCCTATGAAAAATGTACACTGTAAAAGAATGTTCAAATAAGAGTAAAATCCTTGTCCTCTGATTGGATGAGAACTGGCGTAGTTTCTTTTCTGTTTAAGGCTCCAGTAGCAAATGTTACTGTTTGATATCATAATGCAAAATATTTGAAATGACATCGCCCGTTTCGTAATGGCTTCATCAACGGAGTGACTAGCAAGCCGCTTCAATTTTCTGGATGTTTCACACGTGCAGCAGACGGTGTTCCAGATGAAGTTTTGTTTAAATTACAAACCGATTTACGATTTGAACTAAGATGGAATGAGTTTATCTGGCTTACTGATTATTTATTCATTGCAGTCGTGGGGACGCAAGAGGTTTATTTACTAAACCTGTGATCGTTAAAAGTTGCCTTGCAGAAGGCAACTTTTAACGATCACAAGTTTAGTAAATAAGCTTCTCGTGTTTTACAATATAGGTTTTGGGCTACTAATAGTGTCTCATTGGAACGTATATGTTATTGTGATGAGTTGGAGGTAACATGGTCTGAGGTTTGCAGCTCAGAGCGTATGTTCAACATCGACGCTTCGTGTCTCGGTTGAACATAAGCTCCAAGCCGCAAACCTCAGACAATGTTACCATCAATTCATCACAATAACTTATAATGCTGATGCACATAGGCACTAAATGCAAAGGTTGTTGCTAACAGCAACAATTTTTGACAGAAATGAAAAGAAAATTAATAGCTCTGATCTTGGTCAGTTTGAATAAGCATACCAAGTTTCAAAACAACCTGACAATGAATGCACCGTCTGAGGTGTGCCAAAGGAAGATGTTAATGCACAAATGTAGTTTGAAGTTTGAAGGTCGTTGATAGTGGCAATGTTTTTTTTGTTTTGTTTTTCATGGAAATCATAAATATACCCTGTAGGGCGCGCAAAAGGTATATATTGATGCATAAATGCACCAAGTTCAAAGGTTAGTGCTAAAGACGTTTTTTGATGGAAATGAAAGAAAATCAATAGCTCCCATCTAGAGGTCACCCCAAACATACATACTAAGTTTCAGAGCAATCTATTCATAAATGTGCCCTATAGAGCATGCCAAATGAATATGTTGATGAACAAATGCATCAAGTTCAAAGGCAACTTTTTTTGATGAACTCAAACCAAGTTTTAAAACAATCCATTCATAAATGTGCCCTGTAGGACATGCTAAAGGAATATGTTGATGCACAAATGCACTGATTTTAAAGGTCATTGCAGACGTTTTTTGTTGGAGATGGAAGAAAATCGAAAGCTCACATCTAGTGCTGTCACGGTTATCCGGATAACCGGTTAACCTGTGGTTAAAACTTTGACTGGTCAAGAAAATGTTTTAACCGGTTTACCTTACATTCACTATACTCACCGTATATGTCCGTGTATAAGTCGCCCCCGTGTATAAGTCGCACCCCAAACTCACACTTGGAATTCCTCCCTTTTACCTAAAGCCCACGTATAAGTTGCACCCCCATTTTTAAATATATGCAGTCAAAAAGAATTAGTTGCAAGTTACGTTTTGCCAATTTGGGGCAGTTTGGGATGCAACGGAAATACGTAAGTTTTCACGAGTTACCACGTGGTGAATAAGATAAAAGAATAAAGGAAAATTATTATTAAAGATTTAAAAAATACTCGCATTTATTTGTTTTTCATTGTTTGTTTATCACCCCAATGTCTTCATCCCTGTCAAGCAAATCCAATGCTCCTTTGTGACTGAAACTTCATAGTTTCAGAATCAGAGCACCATTTGCGCCGTAACCTGCGCAGTTGTTGTGATTAAGTTGGTTTTTATGGAAAGCGAGAACGTTCCGGAAAAACCAATAAAAATACAACAAATGCGCAGGTTACAGCGCAAATTATTTTCAAATCGTTGTCCCACTTAAGCATTGTTGGTGCTATTGAAACTAACTTTACCTGGTGCACGTGTGCGTAATTTATAACCGGACATTACACATGAGTGAATTGGAGTTCATGGAATAAATAAATACGTCTCTCCAGGTATTGCTGGCAAACATTTAATGTGTTATTATTTATTTTTTCATTGTTATTTTGATGATTTTGCATTTTTTATGGTTTCATCCATATTGGCCCCACAAACCTGTTGATTTCTGGTACACGCACTGATGTAAACACATGGGCGATTGAACAACAACGACTAAATAGAATACTTCTTTATTATTATTTATGGTTAATGTAAATAACATTGGCCGGCCCGATATAATAGTTACAGTTGAAGCAAGAACACACTACAAATATAGGTACCTTAAATGCGGTTAACCACGGTCAAACACGCTGGTTAACCGGTCAGAAAAAAGACTTAACTGCGGCAGCACTACTCACATCCAGAGGTTAACCCAAACATGCATACCAAGTTTCAAACTGATCCATTCATAAATTCACCCTGCAGGGCATGCCAAAGGAAAGTGTTGATGCACAAATGCAATGAGTTCAAAGGTCATTGCTAACGGCAATAAGTACGGCAATTCTGGTTTACTGCTATATAAAAAGGTGATTCTTTTTTCTCATGCTTAATGTTCTGCTACATGTATAAATTCTATAGGCTTCAACTGGGCATCTTGAGGAGTTGGTCATGTTCTGAAAATTTGGGGGGTTTGAACACTCAGATGTTATTGCCTGTACCATCTCGGGTTTTTGTTAATTGTTCATTAACATGAGATATTCTTTGTTACTTCTATCTTTTCTCAGTTCCATATCACCTTCAGGCCCGGCATTCTTTAGGTTCAGGAGTGCTGCACACCTACCGCACACCTAGAAAAAATTGAGGAGAGCAATTTTTTGCACCCCTTGATTTTCTAGAATGTCAGACATGTTTGGGACTGCCTTTAAAATCTGTTATCATTTCGTCCCCTAAGTTCCAATGTGTTCTATGTGTCAGTAGGCACATAGAACACATTGGAACTCAGTAGACGATTTGTTGATGTTGCACTGATTCACAATAATTCATGACCCATTCCGTGCTGCATTTCAACACATTTTGAGTCTAGAAGACAGACACATAAGAATTGAATGCAACATTTTGAATAATGAGATGTGTGTGCCAATTTTTCCACTGTGTAGCTGAAGGTAGTACAATTTTTCAGTCACAGTAGTGATACTTTGAAGTGAATATAACCAAAATAGCATACAAGTATATGCACTGAAGATTCCAGGTGCAATTGCACTCCAAAGCAATCTGGGGAGGGCAATTGTTTGGCACTCCTTAATTTTCTAGAATGCCAGGCCTGCACCTTGGCATAATTGTTGGGTCTTCTTGTGACCCCCAAAATCCCAACAGTTTAGTGCTGCTAAACCACACAAAACGAAGTAGTGCATCTGGATAAGACATTCCCAGTTGGCCACACTCCAAGAGTTTCTCCTCTTCTTCTACAGTTAGAACATCAGACTTTGGAGGTTTATATCCTAAGCTGTTTTCTTTCCACTCCTTACATCTCGATTGAAGAACTTGTCTGCTCGTTAAAACCTTGTCTGACATTATAATACTCTGTGGGTAGTTAGAGTCCCTCAGGTGTTGATCATTTCCTCAATGAATACTTGTCAGGGCGTCTGGTTCAGTCAGGCTTCTTAACCCTTAAGGGCCTAATTCTGACTTTGATTACTTTTTAATGCAAAAAGCAGGTGCCCCAACATGTATTGTTTGGGTAAACTAAAAAGTTGCTTTCTAAGTACCTTGTCAGTTGTTTTTAGGCAAGTTTTGGCTGCCTATGTGGGCAGCCAAGACTTGACTAGGAACAACTGCAAAGCACAGGAGGTAGACTTTCAAAGTATAGAAGAAATGTATAAAAATCTCCACGCCCTGATGGGTTAAGGCCTAGAATGCAAGTTCCAATACAGGCATCAAGCTCTTTAGGGGGTATCCAATGGGTTTCTCTATTATCATATTCAGTCTTCAACAAAGCATTGAATCTTCTAATAGCTGACTTTGTTTTTTTTTACAGTACTATTGTCTTTCTAGTGTTTATATAGTCTCCAAAGTTTAACAGAGGACCAAGTTAGTGGGACCAGGGAGTGGGCTCCTCACTGAACTCTGCAAATAGAATTTTGCACATTTTGTCATCAGCCAGTTAATTATAACACTCAGCACCAGCTGGCATACTAATGATTTTAAATTCACCCTGTTTTCATCTTCCATAATGAAGATATTTAGATTTTCTTGTGCAACAAGTGATCCGACAATTGAAACAATTTAATTTGCTGATGATCGTATGGATGCCTGCAAATCCTACTGGAATTCAGATTCGGTTTAAAATTTTGCATAAAATCAATAATCGTAAAATTGTTGTTCTCAGACTGGGGGGGGGGGGGGGGGGGGGGGGGGATGGGACAGGGTGGGGAGGGGAGGGGAGGGGAGGGGAGGGGAGGGGAGGGGGGGAGGGAGTTGATTGTTATTTTTATTACAAAAATATGTGCATGGTTGCAATTTTTTAATTTTACTGCAATAAATTCAATTACGTACATACAATTCAGCATTCTCAATTTTTATTACTCAAAAAAAGGGTTTCCCACAACCTCGACTGATAAAAATAACTGACAATTCTCATTGGTTATTTTCCTCTAAATACTACAAACAGTAAGAACCAGTCTAACAAGAGAACATTTGCACATTCATGGTACTTTTTATCGGATTACTCTAGTGCTTTGTGGTGAATAATGTGGCAGTGATCTTGAGAAATACATTTATGAGTGTGTAATAAAAGATTTTCTCAGACACACAAAAAAAGTATCTGATTTTCAAGAAACACAGGCACACTGTTTTGAGACATGCCTAATACATGTAGATTTGGAACACTATGGATTTAGGTAATACTGATTTTAATAGATATTAAGTCATACTGAAATTTTATCTGAATAACCGACTGTTTGTAGAATTGTAAACATGCCTTGATAAACCAAAACCATGAAAATTTGATCCCAAAAACTGCACTAACCTGTATCTTTTGGTGTATGTGATGGCGACATAAGAATACCAGCTTGTCGTCTTTTTGCATCGCTGAGTATATCAATTATCAAAGTGGCAAACTCCCTGGCATTAAATCGTGCAAGTTTTTGCCTACCCTGAAAACATTGAAGAAGTACAACATTAATGAAATCTTTGCACATGAGATACAATGAATGCTGAAACAATGTTCTCTTTTCACACAAACTCCTTTACTTTAACCCTTTGAACCCTGATGGCATCTTCCATGTCAGTTCAATGGAAGCAATAAGAAGAGTTCATATTTATTATTTGGGGGTAGACCAATTAATCCTCTGCCTCTGATGTCAAAACAAGACAGTCTAATTCCCCCGTCGACTTTTATGTTATGATAGGAATAAGCATATAAGGTGATCAAGACAGATGAAAAGATGGTTGAAACACTGAGATGGTGAATGAACTTCATTGGACAAGGCTAAATACCTCATTTGGTTCATTGCAACTGAAGGAACCATATGGATCGCAACTGAAGATATATTCCCAAAACCTGCAATTTTGGTAAATTCAAAGCCAACAAGGGCTGGACAAATTCTGGAAAAATTATTTGAATCGAAATTTCCTTTCCATATGCACATGTACACATCATGCTGATACTGCCCACCAAGTTTCATAAAAATCCAATAAAAAATGTAAGGGGAGTTAAACAGACCAGCCTTTGTGATAGAAATTTTGCTATTTCCAAAAATGCCTGAACCCATTCACATCTACACTGATACTTCAGACCCAGTTTCATAAAAATCCAATACAAGACACTCTAACGACATCCATATCCCCCGTTGACTTTTGTGTTATGATAGGAATATTCTCATTATCAACTTGGACATGTCTTCATATCCAGTTGTGTCACTCACCAAATAACATTTAATTTCTTTAATCACAACTGAAGCTATCTTCCAAAAACCTGCAATTTTGGTAAATTCAAAGTCGACAAGGGATATAACTCTGATAAAATTATTCAAATCAAAACTTCCTTTCCATATGCACATGTACACATCATACTGATACTGCACACCAAGTTTTGTAAAAATCCAATGAAAAATGCAGGAGAAGTTAAGCAGACAAGCATTTGGGAAGGAAATTTTGCTATTACCAAGGGCCATAACCATGCAAAATTCATTGCATCGAAAATTCCGGACCACATGCACATCTACACTTTATACTGATACTTCAGACCAAGTTTCGTAAAAATCCGATAAAAAATATACATCTACACTTGATACTTCAGACCAAGTTTTGTAAAAATCTACTGAAAACTGTAAGAGGATTTAAGCAAAGTTTGTGAAGGACAGATGGATGGACAGAGGGACAGATGGATGGATGAACACCATTTCAATATCCCCCTCCAGACTTTGTCGGTGGGGGTTAAATCATTTAATTTCTTTAATTGCAACTGCACATCACACCATATGCACATCACACCAAGTTTCGTAAAAATCCAATAAAAAATGCAATGAAAAATGCAGGAGGAGTTAAGCAGACAAGCATTTGTGATGGAAATTTTGCTATTCCACGGGCCGTAACCACGCAAAATTTGCTGCATTGAAAATTCCTGACCACATGCACATCTACACATCTACACTTGATAACTATACTTCAGACCAAGTTTCATAAAAATCCGAGAAAAAATGTAGGAGGAGTTAAGCAGACAAGCATTTATGATGGAAATTTTGCTACATCCATGGGCCGTAACCATGCAAAAATTAGCCATATTGAAAATTCCTGACCATGTGCACATCTTCACTTGATACTGATACTTCAGACCAAGTTTCGTAAAAATCCACTCAAAACTGTAGGAGGAGTTAACCAGACAAGGGGGCGCGGTGGCTCAGTTGGTAGAGGTGCAGGCTGCAAGCCGAGAGGTCCTTGGTTCAAATCCCACCTGCGGCAACTGCGTTGTGTCCTTGGGCAAAACACTTCACCCTCATTGCCCAAGTGGAGGCACAGTGACGCTGTGTACTAAGGCGTACTGCATGTAGATGATGCACCTGTCTTCAACCAATGCTAACCCTGCTTGTGTGGAGTTAGTATGTTGGGGAGCTGACAGTTGCTCACTGTTGCTCGGTGGTTCTCTCCGGGAACTCCGGCTTCCTCCACCCGTAAAACTGTCATGGTCATGATTAGCCATTGTGCATAAGTATGTGACCTTAAACACCAATAAATAAATAAATAAATAATAATAACCAGACAAAGTTTGTGATGGAAGGATGGACAGACGGATGCATGAACTGACAAACATACACCATTTCAATATCCCCCTTCATCGGCAGGGTTAAAAAAAAATGTAGGAGGAGTTAAACAGATAAGCTTTTGTGATGGAAATTTTGCGATTTCCAAGGGACGTAATCACACAAAATTTGTCGCATAAAAATTTTCTGACCACATCTACATTTGATACTGATACTTCAGACCACGTTTCATAAAAATCCAATGAAACAAGAGCGCTCGTATCGCTGAAGCAATACAATGTCCCCTACCAGACTAATGGGCATTAATAATTATACAAATCTTATAACATAGATGTGATCAGCATGAATTCCGTTGAAGCATTTAAAAAAAAGTCCAGAAAACTGATATTTTGGCGCTTTTCCATATTTCCAAGGGCCATAACTCACACAAGAATAATGCAATCAGCATGAAACTCAAACTTGATCTACAAGTCATCGTTCTATAGTAGGTTACCAAGATTGAAATCATTCGGTTGAAGCATTTCCAAAAAAGTCCGGAAAACTAAAGTATGACTGACAGACTGACTGACAGACAGACTGACGGATGGACAGAGTACAAATGAAACTTGATCTGTAAGTCATCGTTCTATAGTAGGTTATCAAAAATGAAATCATTCCGTTGAAGCGTTTCCAAAAAAAGTCCTAAAAACTAAAGTATAACCGACAGACTGACTGACAGACTGACGGATGGATGGACAGAGTGTAAATAAAACGTGATCTATAAGTCATCATTCTATAGTAGGTTACCAAAAATGAAATCATTCCGTTGAAGCGTTTCCAAAAAAAGTCCGGAAAACTAAAGTACGACCGACAGACTGACTGACAGACTGACGGATGGATGGACAGAGTGTAAATGAAACGTGATCTGTAAGTCATCGTACTGTAGTAGGTTACCAAAAATGAAATCATTCCATTGAAGTGTTTCCAGAAAAAGTCCGGAAAACTGATATTTTGGCGCTTTTCCATATTTCCAAGGGCAATAACTCTCAAAAGAATAAGGCAATCAGCATGAAACTCAAACTTGATCTGTAAGTCATCCTTCTATAGTAGGTTACCAAAAATGAAATTATTCCGTTGAGGCGTTTCCAAAAAAAGTTTGGAAAACTGAAATTTTGGAGCTTTTCCATATTTCCAAGGGCCATAACTCACACAAGAATAATGCAATCAGCATGAAACTCAAACCTGATCTGTAAGTCATCGTTCTATAGTAGTTTATCAAAAATGAAATCATTCCGTTGAAGCATTTCCAAAAAAACTCCGGAAAACTGATATTTTGGTGCTTTTCCATATTTCCAAGGGCCGTAACTCACACAAGAATAATGCAATCAGCATGAAACTCAAACGTGATCTGTAAGTCATAGTTCTATAGTAGTTTACCAAAAATGAAATCATTCCGTTGAAGCGTTTCCAAAAAAACTCCGGAAAGTTAAAAAATTTATAGTAATTTATATATTTTTTATACTTACCAATGACCCAGACATAGCTGGTGCTAACTCTTAATAATCTAGGGCCAAACACAAATTTTCCCCCAATCCCCAAAATTTGCATCTAAAACTAAAAGAAATCATGTCCTGAAGGTCCTCCATACTTTGCCCCTACTGCGCATGCGCAGTGTCAAGGACGTTCCGAAATTGGCGCCAATTACCATTCTTGCAAGCAGTGCCTGGTCAGCGCTATGTACTCAGTGGGGAGGTATGAGTTCCCAACTCCTGGGAGGGCCATTCCCGTCTGGGTCATTGTAAGTATAAAAAATATATAAATTACTATAAATTTTTTAACATTTTTATACTGTACCAATGACCCAGACATAGCTGAATAGTAAAAAGGCTGGATGGCCTAGGACATAGAGGAAAATCCAATAAGCTCAACTATATAATATAGAGTCAACCCCTCAAAGAGAAAAGGGGTATTAGGCTTTACATGTATCTTTCTTATTTTATGATAAATTAGAAAGATACAATACCCTTCATAATTGAGCACAATAACATTCATGTTCTCTATTAACATCCAGTATAACCCTTTATACTAATTATCTTTAAAGTAAGCCAATAAATAAAGTTAGTCCAGAGAATTGAGACTCTTTATATTCTTTAAAAGTGTCCGAGGATTGTATATTAACGCCCGTTTGACACTTGACATATACAAATGCTTCACACCGAGCTACACTTTAAAAACATGACATGAATGAATTTTTAACATTAATATTACACTTTAAAACCATCCCGGAAACGACTCAGAAATACTGACTTCGGAGGAGGAATTCCCTTGCTTTTCACTATAAAGCAGGTGACCTAAGGGAACACCCTCCCCCACCCCCCCTTCCCCTTGCCCTGGGTCAAATAGCCCAGAGTGAAGAGGGCAGCCGGACGGAGTCACTGCCGGAACAGAAAGCCTGCATAACTATAGTTGCAACTGTTTAGTGGACGACATTCTGAGCAACAGATAACGGACCTAAACAAAATGCAGGTCTCCAGAAATGGACTCAATATTTCTGAGATAAAAATTCGTGAATGTGGATGGCTGAGACCAATAAGCAGCCTTCATTAAATCTGTAATAGCAATACTATTTGCGTGAGCCCAAGATGTAGAAAGAGCTCTTACTTCATGAACCGAAATCCTAAGCACAGACTGCTGAGAAGAAGATAAATTTTCATAAGCAGTACGGATAGTTAATTGAATCCATCTAGCAATAGAATGGACCGAAATGTCCTTTCTATTAGGCATCAGAGACAGAAAGAAACGTTTTCATCCCTTTCTGATAAACTGAGATCTCTGCTTATAAATACGTAACGCTCTAACAGGACAGAGTAAAGGCCTACGCCCATCTGAAGACGGAAGGGCCTTAATAACAATAGGTTCCGGATATTTATTAGGAGCCTGATTCTTAGCAAAAAACCCCACATTAGTAGTGAAGGTGATAGTGTTCCCGACACTACGATAGTGAGAATCATCCACCGACAGTGCATGAAGCTCACTGACTCTTCTAGCAGAAGAGAAAGCTAAGAGAAAAGCTGTCTTATAAGACAAAAATTTGAAATCTACTGTCCCAAGAGGCTCAAATGGCTTTTCCTTCAGTTTAAGAAGAACCCAAGCTAAATTCCACTTAGGAATTAACCTAAGAGTTCTGCGTCTATTTATCGAGAAGTTTCTAACTAACTTAGATAAAGAGACATTAGATCCAATTTGTAAACTATCATGATGTGCATAGGTATCAGATAACATAGACCTATAACCCTTAATAGTAACAGGCTGCAGTTTGATTTCGTCAAATAAGTATACTAGAAAGTTTGCAATGTCTGGTATGGAGGGATCGAAAATATCAACAGAATGATCCCTACACCAACGACGAAAAACCTTCCACTTAGCCGCATAGTTTAGCGAAGAGGAGGTCCTCCTACAGTTAGAAATCGCGTCCACTGCTCGTCCTGTAAAGTGCTTGCCATGCAAGAAGGACCGCACAACGGAAAAACATGAAGGTTGAGACCTTGCGGGTTGTGATGAAGTTGACGCAGTTTCCCCTGCGAAAGAAGATCCTCCCGTGGAGGAAGCTTTCGTGGTAGGTCCCACAACAGACACCTGAGTAGATTTATCCACGGTCTCTGTGGAGACAGAGATGCTACCAACAGAATCTTGCATTGAGATTGTTTTATTTTTAGCAATACTTGCTGAATCAACATCGTTGGAGGATAAGCATATCCTATCATTCCGTCCCAAGGGATCGACAGAGCGTCTACTGCAAATGCTCTTGGATCCGGACACGGAGACACATACGTCTGCAACTGATTGTTGAGATGTGTCGCAAATAAGTCTATCATTGGCCGTTCCCATTGGTAGCAAATCTGATTGAATACTTGTTTGTTGAGAGTCCACTCCGACGGCAACAAGCGACCCTTTCGTGAAAGGGAGTCTGCTAGTACATTCAGACGACCCGGTATATGACGGACCGAAAGAAGAACTTGATGTTCTAGAGCAAACAGAAGGATTCTTTCCGTTAGATTGAGTAACGGAACTGAATGAGTGCCTCCCTGGTTCCGTATATACGCCACTACTGTCGTATTGTCGGACAGGATTTGGACATGAGCTTTGTGAATAATGTCCATCCAATGACGTAACGCAAGCCAAATTGACATCATTTCCTTGATGTTTATGTGCTTGCCTAGGAATTGTGGATCCCAAAGACCCTGGCATCTCGAATCCGTTGGGATCAATGATGCACCCCAACCTGTTTGACTGGCATCCGTCATGATCGTAAAACTCGGATCCGGCAACTGCAGCGGAACTCCCTGAGTTAACCACTGAATGTTTGTCCAAGTCTGAATCTCTCATTTCACTTGATCTGACAAGAGAACGTCTATGTCGAGCAAATGAATTTTCACACTCCAATTCTGAGTCAAGAAAATTTGGAGAGGACGAGTGCGTAACCGCCCCATCGGAATGAGATCCGCAGCGGCTCCGCACAGACCTATCAGTCTCATGAACTCCCTCGCTGTGACTTTGTCTGCGTGAAGACAATAGCGAGCGTAACAACTGACTAATTTCGCTCTGGTTAATGGCAGACGAACGAGATTGTTGTGCGTCTCGAAGCTCATTCCCAGATGTGTGAATGACTTGGACGGCACCAGATCCGACTTCTCCTCGTTTATTATAAAACCGAGACGTCGGAGCAATAGAAGCAGATTCTGCACATCGTTCTGAAGCGTTAACTCGTTGCCGTACCTCTGAAGAATGTCGTCCAGGTAGGCCGACGTAACCGCAGACGAATGAGCTCGGAAATACATCATTACCGAGTTCATTACCCGAGTGAAAGCCCAGGGTGCTAGGTTCAATCCGAAGCACATCGCCCGGAATTGATACACCACTCCTAGGACTGCGAAGCGTAGATACTTTCTGAATGTCGGATGTACCATGACGTGAAAGTATGCATCTTTGAGATCTATGCTTGTTGCATAATCGTTCACCCGAATACTCGCTCTGACCGATCGAATCGTCTCCATATAAAACTTCGGAGCGACGATCAGCTTGTTTATCCAGCTCAAATCTATGACTGGATGCAACGAGCCGTCTGGTTTCGGAACCAGAAACAGATGGCTGTAGAATCCCAGTGTTTCCTGGTTTTCTACGACCTCTACCGCGTTCTTCATTAAAAGAGACTGCACCTCTGATAACAGAGCATCTCTTTTCTGCGGATTTAACGGAAGTTGAGTCCATTTTGGACTTCGAGTTAATGGAGGCTTTCGTTTGAAGGATATTTTTAGACCTTCCGAAATCACCCCTCTCACCCAAGGGTCGTCCGTAATCGACGCCCACTCTTGAGAAAAACTTGACAACCTTCCGCCAACCGGAACGCGATAGAGGTTGAAGCCATCACCTCCTGGACCTGCGAGGCCTGCGGGAGGAGAAACCACGTCCTTCACGACCCGCACCTCGTCCCGTCGACCTCGGGGCATCCGACCGGTTGTCCCGGCCCGAAGGACGTCCCGCACGTGAGTCGCTGCCTTGACGGTCTCTTGAATAAGACCAAGAGGACGCACCGGAACCTCTATAGGAACCTCTTTTGGGCGCATTAGACCCAGAAGTGCCTGTCTTACTCTTATCTGCCGTGTCCTACTTCTTAGAAGCGGATTTAAACAGCAGAGAATCCGAAGCTTTCTTAGTAATTTTATCGTAAATTGCAGAAAGCTTGCCGGCGAAGAGAAGTTCTCCGGAGACCGAAGCGACTCTGAGAGAGTTCTTCACCTTACTATCCACGAGTGTGGATGTAGCTAGGGCTGCGTCACGTCTAACCAACTCCAGGTTTGCCACTGAAAGGGCGGAGTTACACGTGGAATAAGCTACTGCCCTTGAAAGAAGTCTTAAAGAGGATTGTATATCCTGGAATTCTTTCCCTTGAAGACGCAGTGATAATGCCTTTGTAAGGTGGTCTGCGTAAGATAAAGCGTCTAAACTGGCTCTGTTAGACGAAATAGTCGTCTCCAACACCGCGGTTGGAATAGACGTAGACGACCGATGATAATTCTAAGTCTTCCGCCTCGTCGTCCATACGCAGAGGAACTCTCGGGATACCCTGTCCTACCGTATCAAATTTATTCCTTGCATTAATGAAAGGCAGGTTAAGAGCATTGGCGGACAAGAAACCCGCTTTTCCTGTTTTGGAAGCAAGCTTGAATATAGCGTCGTTCAATAATTCAAATGTTCTTGTGACATTATTGGACTGAGACGGAAACTCAGGAGCGATGTCCCTGAACCGCTTAAAGAAATCAGTGTCCAATGACGCTATAATTCTCTTGTCCGGTACCGCAGCAGTCTGGCCCGACGGAACAACCTGAGGAAGAAAGTGCCGGATGAAGTCCACGGCAGCTTTATGTTGTTCCGAAAGGGATAGCTCCAAGTCATCCGTATCCCTTTCACCATCCGGTCGGACCTCATGATGCTCCCGGTCGTCCGCACCCGATGCTTCGGCGGAGCGTACCGACCCAGCGCCGTCGGATAATTCCCGATCCCACACCGTTTCTGTCGGTTGCTGGGATGCTGCAATAATTTGTGCTATTTGAGCAAGCACGTCCGACATCGAGGCCTGCGGAGGCGCAGTCTTTCGCTGCTTCGCCGAGGGCAGCTCCGCATCTAGTGACTCCTGCATACTCTTCCTATGCGAACGTCCGGAGTCCACCGGCCTCGTGTCCCTGGCTACCGGATGGCGTGACCTGGTCGCCGAAGAATCCCTGATCGGTGAAGCTGGTAGAATATCGGCGGTCACGTAGCCAAGGTGCGGTCGTGTGCGCTGGTGAGAGGAAGAAGCCCGAGCAGTCTCAGCGGACTGCCTATACAACGGAGCGTCCCGAGCGACGGACGTGTGCTCTGCTAGCGACACATTTTGTACCACAACATCTGGTCCCAGATGTTGTTGTACGAGAGAGGGGCCTCTCTCGCTCGCGGCCCGGCTGGACCTGGACGAGCTAGGAACCGGACTCGAAGGCTTCCTCCGATCTCTCCTACTATCCGCCGTCACTGGGTGTGCACCTTGAATGTTTATAGTGCTCGCATCACCCAACATTTCCTCCTGGACCGCATCGGACGAACCCGGCTGCCGAACCATTCGGTGAATGGACGCTACACCGGGCGAGCTAGCGGACGACAGCACCGTCGATCCTACTAGGGACCTCTTAGGCAACTGTCGTATCTCCATGAGCACTTTTGCCGCTAGCTCTGCATTCAATTGTGACGACGGAAGCGCACTTGCGGAAGATAACATGGAAACATCACCCTGTTCTTGTTCCTCTGAAATAGAAACTGATAGAGTAGAGTGACCCTGCGGAGAAAGAGCCGGCATAGCCCTTTCTCCACTAACAACATACCGTGACACACGTTTCCAATGTTTGTCATCCCAATATTGACATACTGAACAGGAGTTAGTGCGAGTACACTGACTACAATTAACACAATGATCATGAAAGTCAGAGGAAGACTTCTTCCTATTACAATTTGAACAATATCCTTTCATTGTGAAAAGTCAACAAACAAGTCCTAGTACTCGCACAAACCCCTAAACACAAAGATACATAATAACATGATCCATTAATATTGAAAAAACAAATGAAAATCAAAATAATTTTTGAAAAATATTTTTTCAGCGAAGCCCAAGTTTCTGAAAAGTAACGTTGAGCCCCAATGGATCCCAAGGGTAAGTGTGGTCAAAAATTTTAAAATTATATTAAATAATTAATGCAACACTTACGGATAATAATAATGTATCTTATAGTGAGATAAACTACTCCAAAGGCAAACAGCCGCCCCTCAAAAGAGACTGTTGCCAATGTAAACAAACAGTGTAAAAACACCAGAAAACATGACTCCAGGCACTAACAATACTGGCCCGAAATCAGTCATCAAAATTACACACTATCTGATGCAAAACAGAGACTCCCAGGGGAGAATCTGCAGAACATCAGATGGTAGATGCAGAACACAACGTTTAAACACCCATGGGTGAAAATGTAAACATGGGGAAAATAACAGAATTCATTCTGTAACCAAGCTAATTCTCCCAAGAGAATTTAGAAATGATCTCTCTCAAAAATATGCCAAAAGCATGGGAGAAAAGCAAGGGGGGACTTAGAAGACCAGGGGAGAGGAAACACTGAATAAGCAGTGCAACTTTATAGCAAGAATGACAACAACAGGCCCATGCCTCGAAAATAGGCAACTTAACATAATTTCATTAAAAAATTTTAAGTTACAGCCCTGATTATTTTCTGTCACTCCTTTTTCCTCTCCTCCTTCTATATCCTCCTTAGAATCACCATTTCTCCAATAATTATGTGTCTGGCATCCTTTAAACTGAGATTTACAAGCACAAAGATCAGTGAGATGTTGACTGATGAAGGGCCAAACAAAGAATGGTAATTGGCGCCAATTTCGGAACATCCTTGACACTGCGCATGCGCAGTAGGGGCAAAGTATGGAGGTCCTTCAGGACATGATTTCTTTTAGTTTTAGATGCAAATTTTGGGGATTGGGGGGCAAAATTTGTG
The DNA here is from genome assembly GCA_031216915.1 of Pictodentalium vernedei. Classification (NCBI taxonomy): domain Eukaryota; kingdom Metazoa; phylum Mollusca; class Scaphopoda; order Dentaliida; family Dentaliidae; genus Pictodentalium; species Pictodentalium vernedei. The sequence goes on from CM062294.1 coordinate 87,202,499, forward strand.
TTTGGCCCTAGATTTTTAAGAGTTAGCACCAGCTATGTCTGGGTCATTGGTACAGTATAAAAATACTGATATTTTGGTGCTTTTCCATATTTCCAAGGGCCATAACTCACACAAGAATAATGCAATCAGCATGAAACTCAAACCTGATCTGTAAGTCATCGTTCTAAAGTAGTTTACCAAAAATAAAATCATTCCGTTGAAGCGTTTCCAAAAAAACTCCGGAAAACTAAAGTGTGACTGACAGACGGACAGATGGACAGACAGACAGACTGACGGATGGACGGAGTGCAAACCTATAGTCCCCTCCGGCGATGCCGGTAGGGGACTAAAAAGTAGGAGCAGTTAAGCAGACAAGCTTTTGTGATGGAAATTTTGCTATTTCAAAGGGCTGACGACTTCGAAGGTTGGGGATAAATAACCAAATTTCTTCCCATAATACAACTTGGAATTTAATCAATTCAGTCTTGTTTCACAGAGCTCAATGAGCTCTGTCAAATAAGAATGAACTGGTTAAATTCAAAGTTGTATTTTGGGAGAAATTTGCAGCTGAAATTTTCAAATTTTGACATCAGTGTTCAGAGGGTTAATATTTTCAAAGTGCAGTCTTGGGGACTGCATGCTGAAAATATTAATTGATCTACCCCACACTTTAACTTAGCAGCCATCCTACTATATAGGATGACTTATCATGTTCCAGGACCAGAAAAGTGGACCACAGGTTCAAAGGGTTAAATCGATTTGAATCAGCTAATATAATTGTATGAAAAATAAACTCTCAAAATAAGGCCATACAAAGTTGATTGTCTGTTTCTCAGGCCATTTTTTTCCAAAAAAGCATGCGGGCGGGCGGTCTTTTTTTTCTTTTTATTTCTCCCCGAGAGGTTGTTTGTGGTAATTCGACCCCCACCCAAACGCCTGGTGGACCATGCAAAATTTCGCAAATATATTGGTTGTTCACCGTAGGGGTGTTGGGTCATAAATGAAGTGGGGTTTGCATGTTTGTTTTTTCAGTGAAACGTGAAAATTATGACACAGGACGAAATGCCTCGTGGGTGAAACGTCACGGGATGAAACGTCTCTGGGGCAAATCAAATGTCGAAGTGCCAACTTTCACAGATTTATTTTACCCCCCCAAAAAAAATCCTTTCACAACCTGCCTAATAAAATCGTGAATCGCAATTTTTCCCCATTATATTCAAAATTATCACATCCCATTTGAACGGGCAGTTCATCCATAAATCATATTTTTTGGAAATCTGAAAATGAAATACAAAACAAATGTTTGTGTGTTTTTATTAACCAATTCGACCACACATACCTGCCTATATGCGATTTATTTTTAACTATGATTGTTACTTTTATATCAAGCAATGGCTACTATTAGTTATCTAATTATCCTACATCTCAAATGCGTTTATTTAAATTAACGGGGAAACTTGTAACGGTTTCAAATAACAGTACACAAATTCCCAATGACAGCCTTTTACAATACAAATGTTACTAAAAATAAATGCCAGGAGACTGTGTTCCATTCAACATAGCACCTGACTTTGCAGACTTTATGAGGGTTGGTGCGAATCAAACGTGGTGCGAATCGACCATTCCCCTTTGTGACTATTTGTTGTCAGACTGAAAGACACCATCCTTCTTGCTGTCATTATGACTTACCTTTTACAGAATAAAACACTTTCTGTCGTGAATATTGCTAAAACCCACCCACTTTATTAAAGTATGATGTAGAAAAAACTTGAAGTGTGTTAATTTAAAATTCGCCAATGCATCGATATCGATTTATCGAAATGAGCACAATATCTCAAATTTTTTTTAAAGATTTTTTGGTGTCATAAAAAGGTTGCATGTGCAGCAAAAATGACCATGCACGCGGGCCCTAGAAACAGAGGTTCTTTTTTTAATGGTCTAACAATAATTTAATGTTCAAGTTTAAGGCTCTATGAAAGTAAAAGAATGTGAAAAGAAGACAAATGGGGTGGGGGTGGGGAGGGGGAATGTTTTAAGACAATACATTCCTCCTTTAAGTAAGGCACACTATGTAGAACACTTCTAAGGAGTTGTCTGGTGTTAACTTATTGCAAAGTTCACCCTTCAGTCTGCTGATATCCAGGTTAAGTTGTATGGTCTTAACTTCAAATCAACACTTTGAAGGAGCTGAGCAAACAATTGTGGCAATTCAATAATTTAATAACATGTGGCAGTCTACAAGTAGGTGATCACAGGTCTGTGCAGCACCACTGAAATCAATACCAAAACCTAGATCACACCTAGACAAACTTAAAAAATTCTGTATCAAAAAGTTAAAAAAAAACGTTGAGTTGGCTAAACACAACCATTTCCTAAACATTAATATTTATTGGTGTTTGAGGTCACTTTCAGCATCTATGGCTTTATCATGACTGCTACACAAGCAAGCCAGAAAATAAGAACACTGTCATCTGCAAAATTAGGTCCCCAGAGGGTAAATTTAGTGATGCTACCCTGCACAGCAGGGTAGCATCACAAAATTTACCCTCTGTGAACTTCAGTCTGAATCAAGGTCTCAAGCCAAAACAGAAAGATGTACCTTGAGGATAAATTGGCCCACTGTATGGGATAGCATCAGCAAATTCACCCTCTGAGGACCTCATTTTGCAAATGATAGGTTGCTTATATTCAGGCTTGTACACAAGTATAGAGTCAAGTTTAACCAAGTGTTTAAATGCATTCTACTCACTTTAGAGGAATTTTAGCAAAGGCATTGGTTACTAGGTTTTATTTTACCAGTAAAGCAGCACTTTACTACCACAGTAAACAAGCACTTCTCTACTTCCCAGGGTTTCCCCTGGGAGTATGACTTAAATAACTAGAGTATATTCATGACAATGTTGTAATGATCAAGACTGAAAAGTTTCAATGAATTACTTTAAAGATGACGAGGAGTTGCAAACACAAGAAATCAGTCGCTGAGTCCTAGATGCCGCTATCATGGTTCTATTGAAAAGTCATTAAAGCCACATTAGTGGCTTTATACTGGATGCATTAGCCTTTTGTTTGTGAAGTAGTGAAATGTGTTTATACAAAATTTTGTTACAATTTATTCGAGAGTAACAAGTGGCAATTGGCAGCCTCCTTTAAATTGTTACAAAACAATTAGGAGCACAACTTCCCTACACTGAGGCTCACCTTGTTTGTAGTACAGTGGAACCCTGTTAATTGAATAGTCACTTTGAAAGTTATTCAATTAACAGGAGTATTCAATTAACAGCGATTTTGTCACTTACCTGTATTCTAGAGATAAACTTAGCATTTTATTCTATTATATCTTGTTTGACAGAGCTCATAGAGCTCTGTCAAACAAGATATAATAGACTGAATGCCTGTATTAAATGTACTAGGCCGAATAGGTCTGTAAACAAAGAAAAACTGGGGAGAGTCAGGGTAATTTCTTGACAGGTTACAAGATTTTTTATTCAATTAACAGGAATTTACTCTATAACCTAGAGTTATGGTAAATGGATTTGTGGTGGGAAATTTTATTCAATTAACAGGGTTATTCAGTCAAAAGATATCCAGTTAAGTGGGCTCGGCTGTACTGTATCATTGATGAAAACAATCCTCATATTACAAATTACCATTGAAAGCAATCTACCAGTCATAAATTTGATTGAAAATCCATATTCAAGAAAGTAAACTTGGGTAAAAATAACAGTGATTCAAAAAAGGTGAAGTATTTGTATTTCCAATTGGACATATCAAAAGAAGAAATAACAGTAACAAAGCTGGTTAAATATTGTTGCAATCAAAATAATCTGGAAGTGTACACTGTGCATGTCTATTTTGCATCAAACATTTTGTAACATTTCATTGAAATCAAGGTAAACCCCAAGTTGGAAGACTTGCACACACTAAAATTAAAATGTTTAAGAACTAGATAACACGGAGATGGAATCCATCTCTGCGGGCCTCGCTAACTGATGTAAGGTATAAACTGATGTGAACCGTAATACTAAAATATTTCAAGCAATAGGTAAAATCTGATTAAAATCCCTTCCCGGACACGAACTTGTCAGAAAAAAACAACAAAATCTGAATAATTTGACCTTGAGGTCAAACTTCAAGGTCAAAGCATGGTAACCTTGGTACGCGACATGTCGTCTTGAGATAGTCTATCCACATACCAAATATCAAAACCCTATCTATTAAGGGAAAAAAGTTACAGCCCGGACACGAACTTGTCAGAAAAGAACCCCGAATTCGGAATAATTTGACCTTGAGGTCAAACTTCAAGACCAAAGCATGGCAACAGTGGTACGCGACACATCGTCTTGAGATATTCTACCCACATACCAAATATCAAAACCCTATCTATTATGGGAAAGAAGTTACAGCTCGGACACGAACTTGTCAGAAAAGAACCCCGAATTCGGAATAATTTGACCTTGAGGTCAAAGTTCAAGGTCAAAGCATGGCAACCTTGGTACGCCACACATCATCTTGAGATAATCTACCCACATACCAAATATCAAAACCCTATCTATTAAGGGAAAAAAGTTACAGCCCAGACACGAACTTGTCAGAAAAAAAAAAAATCTGAATAATTTGACCTTGAGGTCAAACTTCAAGGTCAAAGCATGACAACCTTGGTATGCGACACGTCGTCTTGATATAATCTATCCACATACCAAATATCAAAACCCTATCTATTAAGGGAAAAAAGTTACAGCCCGGACACGAACTTGTCAGAAAAGAACCCCAAATTCATAATAATTTGACCTTGGGGTCAAAGTTCAAGGTCAAAGCATGACAACCATGGTACGCGACACATCGTCTTGAGATAATCTACCCACATACCAAATATCAAAACCCTATCTATTAAGGGAAAAAAGTTACAGCTCAGACACGAACTTGTCAGAAAAGAACCCCGAAAACGGAATAATTTGACCTTGAGGTCAAAGTTCAAGGTCAAAGCATAGCAACCTTAGTACGCGACGCATGGTCTTGAGATAATATACCCACATGTCAAATATCAAAACCTTATCTATTAAGAGAGAAAGATTACAGCCCGGACTGACGGACACATGGACAGAGCGATCACTATAGGGCGTCCGCCTCACGGCAGGGCCCTAATAAATGGTTTGGCTATAAATGATCGATATCTAAAAATATGGGAGCATGTATATGTTTACTTTGTAGTTCAAATAGTGCAAGGGTCAATTCCACCAGAATTCCAATTTTTTGTACAGATGGACTGACAGATATATGGATGGGTAGATGAAAAACACAGGTAATTCTAGTACAGGTCAATAATATATTTCAAGACTCTTATCAACTCACAACTGACATCTGACTAAAGTTGAACACAATCAACCCTGTGACTTGAGGGCAAAAGTCATTTAAACAAACAAATAGTAAAGTCTCCATTGGGTTTTATGTTACATATCATACCCATATAGTTCCCCCAAAATCAGTTGAGCATAACAACTCCTTGAACAGACTTTAATCTAGGTGACATAAATGTTACATACCAAATATTAAAAGATTCTTCCTGATAGATCCCAAGAAAAAGAACTGAAGAATATTCCTCATATTGCACAAAGTTAAAAATTGGACTCCCTATATACGAAGCCCAAAAATTAAACCTGGGTCTTGATTTGAACAAAGTTGAATCTGAACCCTAAGGATGCTGCATACCAAATATTAAAAGATTTGGACTAGTGAATCTGAAGAAGAGGAATCCATGGACTTGATTTAGACAACTTGAAATGGGCTCACCCCTCCCCATCCCCTTCCCAGATGTTGTATACCAAATATCACAAGATTCTGATTGGTGGTTCTGGAAAAGAAGGTTTTTAATTTTTAAAAAAAAATCTGGGTGCTAAGACTTTTGCCCCTATTAGGTGTGGCTTTATTTGAAGAAACGTGAATTGACATATCATATGGAACATTCATACTAAATTTGGCTCAATTATTAATTATTAATCCTGTAGTTTTTTTAGGAGAATTTGCTAATTTAAAGTTCGTGACAGACAATGGCTGGCGGATGGGAAGTGATCAGTAAGGTTTCCCTGGAGATTTGCTCGGGTCAGCTAATCTATTCTATAAATGGGAAGTCCACCCAGCAAGAAATTCCTGCATTGATTATCTCCCTTGATATGCAAAGGGCTACTTTTCTGTCCTTACACAGGCAAGAGCTTCCCGTCCTGGGACTCATTGACCTGCTAGTAATATAGAAAGTACCTGATTTCTTGTTGCTGATAATTCAGGATTCACAGGTAGAAATGGTACAGCTTGTCTATCACTGACTATACTTGTGTGATCATGACTGGACATCCATACTGCAAAATACATAAAAACTAGAGAGATGTTTTAATAAACAAATATAGTTACATTTGTTTTAACATTATCAAATAGAATTTATTCAGGTACGTGAGTGTTATGTGCATTGTTGTTAAGCCTGGTAAGCTGGAATTGATTGGTTACAATTTACTGGAGACTGCCTTTAGCACTTTTCATTAAATTGTAACAAACTGATAAGATTTTGACATCCAACATAATCTCGCCTGAGGGCGCTCACCTGACATGGTAGTCTAAATATCAAACCAGGAACTTGACTTGAATAAGCTGCATACGCCCCTCCTAAGAAAAGCATATACCAACTAGATGAAGTGATTGTGTCCACACAATACACAGGATTTTCCTTCTATTTTCACTTCCTGCACTTTTACATCCCAAAATTGAGATAAACGAATAAAAAACAGATTTTTTTTTATTGTTGTTCGGAAATTTTCGAAGTCCCAAACAAAATATTTTCAGACTAAAATTTTTTTTTCTTCTTCTTAAAATTGACCAAAACGCATAAAAAACCAAAAAACTAATTTCCGGATTTTGATCCAAAATCCAAAGTCCTACCTGGACCCCAAATTTTCAGTGTAAAAAAACAATTTTTTTTGTCTTAAAATTGACCAAAACGCATAAAAAAAACAAAAAACTCATTTCCGGATTTGGGTCCAAAATTTCCAAGTCCGGACCAGGACCCCATATTTTCAGCCTAAATATGACCCCAGGGATTTGTCTTGAACAAACTTGAATCTCACCTCCCTAAGCATGCTGCATACCAAGTATCAAAAGATTCTTATTGGTAGATCTCAAGAAGATTTTTAAAGGATAGTCCTCATACTGCACTAATTTAAACATTTGGGCTCCCATAGAGAGCCCAAATATGGACCCAGGGAATTGATTTCAATAAACATGTGAAACAATCTTCCAAAGACGTTATATGTAAAATATCAAAGCTTTTGGAGCAGTGGTTTGGAAGCAAACGATTCTTTAATTTTTTCCCATTGCCCAGTGTTAAAAAACGCTGACTCAACATTTTTTCAAAGTCCCGAAAAAGTACCTTATGACAAAACGGATGACAATTTTATTTGACCATTCCTTTCTGTTGGTCCCAGGGAAGCCTCACACGAAATAAAAATTCTCAGTGCCATGTAGTTTTGGAGATATGGATGTTTTCGTTTTTTTCTATTTTTGGCTCCTGAGGTTCCCAAGGGGCTGCAGGAAATTTTTTTTTGCATAAATCAAGAGCTTATAACCCAATAATACCCCATATTAAATTTGGTTCAAATTGGCCTCTCGGTTCAGAAAGTTAAAAAATTTATAGTAATTTATATATTTTTTATACTTACCAATGACCCAGACTAAGCTGGTGCTAACTCTAACAAAACCAGGGCCAAACACAAATTTTGCCCCCCAATCCCCAAAATTTGCATCCAAAACAAAAAGAAATCATGTCCTAAAGGACCTCCATACTACGCCTCTACTGCGCATGCGCAGTGACGCAGACGTCCCGAAATTGGCGCCAATTATCATTCTTACTGGCAGTGCCTGGTCAGCGCTATGTACTCAGCGGGGAGGCAAGAGTTCTCAACTCCAGGGAGGGCCATCCCCGTCTGGGTCATTGGTAAGTATAAAAAATATATAAATTACTATAAATTTTTTAACATTTTTATACTGTACCAATGACCCAGACTTAGCTGAATAGTAAACAGGCTGGAGGGCCTAGGACATAGAGGAAAATCCAATAAGCTCAACTATATAGTAAAGAGGTAACCCCTTAAGGAGAAAAGGCGTATTAGGCTTTACATGTATCTTTCTTATTTAATATTAAATTAGAAAGATACACTACCCTTAATAATTGAGCACAATAACATTCATGTTCTCTATTAACATCCAGTATAACCCTTATACTAATTATTTTTGAAGCAAGCCAATAAATAAAGTAGTCCAGAGAATTGAGACTCTTTATAGTCATTTAAAAGTGTCCGAGTATTGTATATTAAAGCCCGTTTGACACTTGACATATACAAATGCTTCACACCGAGCTACACTTTAAAAATAAGACATGAATGAATTTAACATTAATATTACACTTTAAAACCATCCCGGAAGCGACTCAGAAATACTGACTTGGAGGAGGCATTCCCTTGCTTTTCACTATAAAGCAGGTGACCTAAGGGAACACACGCCCCCCCCCCCCCCCCCCCCCTTCCCCTTGCCCTGGGTCAAATAGCCCAGAGCGAAGAGGGCAGCCGGACGGAGTCACTGCCGGAACAGAAAGCCTGCATAACTATAGTTGCAACTGTTTAGTGGACGACATTCTGAGCAACAGATAACGGACCTAAACAATGCAGGTCTCCAGAAATGGACTCAATATTTCTGAGATAAAAATTCGTAAATGTGGATGGCTGAGACCAATAAGCAGCCTTCATTAAATCTGTAATAGCAACACTATTAGCATAAGCCCAGGAAGTAGAAAGAGCTCTTACTTCATGAGCAGAAATCTTAAGCACAGACTGCTGAGAAGAAGATAAATCTTCATAAGCAGTACGGATAGTTAATTGAATCCATCTAGCAATAGAATGGACTGAAATGTCCTTTCTATTAGGCATCAAAGACAGAAAGAAACGTTTCCATCCCTTTCTGATAAACTGAGATCTCTGTTTATAGATACGTAATGCTCTAACAGGACAGAGTAAAGGCCTACGCCCGTCTGAAGACGGAAGAGCCTTAATAACAATAGGTTCCGGATATTTATTAGGAGCCTGATTCTTAGCTAAAAAACCCACATTAGTAGTGAAGGTGATAGTGTTCCCAACACTACGATAATGAGAATCATCCACCGATAGTGCATGAAGCTCACTGACTCTTCTAGCAGAAGAGAAAGCTAAGAGAAAAGCTGTCTTATAAGATAAGAATTTGAAATCTACTGTCCCAATAGGTTCAAATGGCTTTTCCTTCAATTTAAGAAGAACCCAAGCTAAATTCCACTTAGGAATTAATCTAAGAGTTCTGGGTCTATTTATCGAAAAGTTTCTAACCAACTTAGATAAAGAGACATTAGATCCAATTTGTAAACTATCATGATGTGCATAGGTATCAGATAACATAGATCTATAACCCTTTATAGTAACAGGCTGCAGTTTGATTTCGTCAAACAAGTATACTAGAAAGTTTGCAATGTCTGGTATAGAGGGATCGAATATATCTACAGAATGATCCCTACACCAACGACGAGAAACCTTCCACTTAGCCGCATAGTTTAGTGAAGAGGAGGTCCTCCTACAGTTAGAAATCGCGTCCACTGCTCGTCCTGTAAAGTGCTTGCCATGCAAGAAGGACCGCACAACGGAAAAACGTGAAGGTTGAGACCTTGCGGGTTGTGATGGAGTTGGCGCGATTTCCCCTGCGAAAGAAGATCCTCCCGTGGAGGAAGCTTCCGCGGTAGGTCCCACAACAGACACCTGAGTAGATTTATCCACGGTCTCTGTGGCGACAGAGATGCTACCAACAGAATCTTGCATTGAGATTGTTTTATCTTTAGCAATACTTGTTGAATTAACGGCGCTGGAGGATACGCATATCCTATCATTCCGTCCCAAGGAATCGACAGAGCGTCTACTGCAAATGCTCTTGGATCCGGACACGGAGACACATACGTCTGCAACTGATTGTTGAGATGTGTCGCAAATAAGTCTATCATTGGCCGTTCCCATTGGTAGCAAATCTGATTGAATACTTGTTTGTTGAGAGTCCACTCCGACGGCAACAAGCGACCCTTTCGTGAAAGGGAGTCTGCTAGTACATTCAGACGACCCGGTATGTGACGGACCAAAAGAAGAACGTGATGTTCTAGCGCAAACAGAAGGATTCTTTCTGTTAGATTGAACAACGGAACTGAATGAGTGCCTCCCTGATTCCGTATATACGCCACTACTGTCGTATTGTCGGATAGGATTTGGACATGAGCATCGTGAATAATGTCCATCCAGTGACGTAACGCAAGCCAAATTGACATCATTTCCTTGATGTTTATGTGCTTGCACAGGAATTGCGGATCCCAAAGACCCTGGCATCTCGAATCCGTTGGGATTAATGATGCACCCCAACCTGTTTGACTGGCATCCGTCATAACGGTAAAACTCGGATCCGGCAACTGGGGCGGAACTCCCTGAGTTAACCACTGAATGTTTGCCCAAGTCTGAATCTCTTGTTTCACTTGATCTGACAAGAGAACGTCTACATCGAGCGAATGAATTTTCACACTCCAATTCTGAGTCAAGAAAATTTGAAGAGGACGTGTGCGTAATCGCCCCATCGGAATGAGATCCGCGGCAGCTCCGCACAGACCTATCAGTCTCATAAATTCTCTCGCCGTGACTTTGTCTGCATGCAGACAATAGCGAGCGTAACAACTGACTAATTTCGCTCTGGTTAACGGCAGACGAACGAGATTGTTGTGCGTCTCGAAGCTCATTCCCAGATGAGTGAATGACTTGGACGGCACCAGATCCGACTTCTCCTCATTTACTATAAAACCGAGACGTCGGAGCAATAGAAGAAGATTCTGAACATCGTTCTGAAGCGTTAACTCGTTGCCGTACCTCTGAAGAATGTCGTCCAGGTAGGCCGACGTTACCGCAGACGAATGAGCTCGGAAGTAGATCATTACCGAGTTCATTACCCGAGTGAAAGCCCAGGGTGCTAGATTCAATCCGAAGCACATCGCCCGGAATTGATACACCACTCCTAGGACTGCAAAGCGTAGATACTTTCGGAATGTCGGATGTACCATGACGTGAAAGTACGCATCTTTGAGATCTATGCTCGTTGCATAATCGTTCACCCGAATACTCGCTCTGACCGATCGAATCGTCTCCATATAAAACTTCGGAGCGATGATCAGCTTGTTTATCCAGCTCAAATCTATGACTGGACGGAACGAGCCGTCTGGTTTCGGAACCAGAAACAGATGGCTGTAGAATCCCGGAGATTCCTGGTTTTCTACGACCTCTACTGCGTTCTTCATTAAAAGAGACTGCACCTCTGATAACAGAGTGTCTCTTTTCTGCGGATTTGACGGAAGATGAGTCCACTTTGGACTTCGAGTTAATGGAGGCTTTCGTTTGAAGGATATCTTTAGACCTTCCGAAGTCACTCCTCTCACCCAAGAGTCGTCCGTAATCGACGCCCATTCTTGTGAAAAGCTCGACAACCTTCCGCCAACCGGAACGCGATAGAGGTTTAAGCCATCACCTCCTGGACCTGCGAGGCCTGCGGTAGGAGAAACCACGTCTTCCACGGCCCGCACCTCGCCCCGTCGACCTCGGGGCGTCCGACCGATTGTCCCGGCCTGAAGGACGTCCCGAACGAGAGTCGCTATCCTGACGGTCTCTCGAATAAGACCAAGAGGACGCACCGGAACCTCTATAGTAACCTCTCTTGGGCGCATTAGACCCAGAAGTGCCTGTCTTATTCGTGTCTGCTGTATCCGACTTCTTAGGAGCAGATTTGAACAACAGAGAATCCTTAGCTTTCTTTGTAATTTTATCATAAATAGCGGAAAGCTTGCCGTCAAAGAGAAGTTCTCCTGAGACCGAAGCAACTCTAAGAGAGTTCTTCACCTTAGAATCCACTAGTGTGGATGTAGCTAGGGCTGCGTCACGTCTAACCAACTCCAGATTTGCCACTGAAAGGGCGGAGTTACACGTGGAATAAGCTACTGCCCTTGAAAGAAGTCTTAAAGAGGATTGTATATCCTGAAACTCTTTCCCCTGAAGGCGCAGTGATAACGCCTTAGTAAGGTGATCTGCGTAAGATAAGGCATCTAAATTGGCTCTGTTAGACGCAATAGCTGTTTCCAACACCGCGGTTGGAATAGAAGCTGACGACGGTAATGATAGCTCTAAGTCTTCCGCCTCGTCGTCCATACGCAGAGGAACTCTCGGTATACCCTGTCCTGCCGTATCGAATTTATTCCTTGCATTAATGGAAGGCAGGTTGAGAGTATTAGCGGACAAGAAACCTGCTTTCCCCGTCCTGGAAGCAAGTTTAAATATAGCGTCGTTCAATAATTCAAATGTTCTTGCAACATTATTGGACTGCGACGGAAACTCGGGAGCAATGTCCCTGAACCGCTCAAAAAATTCAGAGTCCAATGACGCTATAATTCTCTTGTCCGGAACCGCAGCAGTCTGGCCCGACGGAACAACTTGAGGGAGAAAGTGCCGAATGAAGTCCACGGCAGCTTTATGTTGTTCCGAAAGGGATAGCTCCAAGTCATCCGTATCCCTTTCACCATCCGGTCGGGCCTCATGATGTTCCCGGTCGTCCGCCCCCGATGCTTCGGCGGAGCGTACCGACCCAGCGCCGTCGGATAATTCTCGATCCGACACCGTTTCTGTCGGCTGCTGGGATGCTGCGATAAGCTGTGCTATCTGCACAAGAATGTCCGGCGTCGAGACCTGCGGAGGCGCAGTCTTTCGCTGCTTCGCCGAGGGCAGCTCCGCATCAGATGGCTCCCGCATACTTTTCCGATGCGAACAGCCGGAGTCCATCGGTCTCGAATCCCTGGCTGCCGGATGGTGTGACCTGGTCGCCGAAGAATCCTTGATCGGCGAAGCTGGTAATATATCGGCGGTCACGCAGCCAAGGTGCGGTCGTGTGCGCTGACGAGAAGAGGAAGCCTTAACAGTCTCTGCGGACTGCTTATACAACGGAGCGTCCCGAGCGACGGACGTATGCTCCGCTAAAGACACATTTTGTACCACAACATCTGGTCCCAGATGTTGTTGTACGAGAGAGGGGCCTCTCTCGCTCGCGGCCCGGCTGGACCTGGACGAGCTAGGAACCGGACTCAAAGGCTTCCTCCGTTCTCGCTTACTATCCACCATCACTGGGTGTGCATCTATTATGTTTATAGTGCTCGCATCACCCAAAACTTCCTCTTGGACCGCATCGGACGAACCCGGCTGCCGAACCATTCAGTGAATGGACGCTACACCGGGCGAGCTAGCGGACGACATTTGTCTAATCTCCATGAGCACTTTTGCCGCTAGCTCTGAATTCATTTGTGACGATGGACGCACACTTGTAGAAGATAACATGGAAACATCACCCTGTTCTGGTTCCTCTGAAATAGAAACTGAGAGAGTAGAGTGACCTTGCGGAGAAAGAGCCGGCATCGCCCTTTCTCCAGAAACAACATATCGTGACACACGTTTCCAATGTTTCTCATCCCAATATTCACATATAGGACAGGGATTAATGCGAGAACACTGACTACAATTAATACAATGATCATGAAAGTCAGAGGAAGATTTCTTCCTATTACAATTTGAACAACGTCCCTTCATTGTGAAAGAACAATAAGTCCTAGTTACTCGCAAAAACCCATGACACAAAGATACATAATAACATGATCCATTAATAAATGAAAAAACAATTGCAAATCAAAATAATTTTGAAAAAATATTTTTTCAGCGAAGCCCAAGTTGCTGAAAAGTAACGTTGAGCCCCGATGGATCCGATGGCAAAGTGTGGTCAAAAATTTTAAATTTATATTAAATAATTAATGAGACACTTACGGATAATATAAATGTATCTTATAGTGAGATAAACTACAGCAAAGGCAAACAGCCCCCCTCAAAAAAGGCTGTTGCCAATGAAAACAAACAGTGTAAAAACACCAGAAAACATGACTCCAGGCACTGAAAAAACTGGCCCGGAATCAGTCATCAAATTACACTCTATCTGATGCAAAACAGAGACTCCCAGGGGAGAATCTGCAGAACATCAGATGGAAGATGCAGAACACAAACGTTATACACCCATGGGTGAAAACGTAACTATGGGGAAAATAACAGAAAACATTCTGTAACCAAGCAACTCTCCCAGGAAATTTTAGAAACGAAATTTCTCAAAAATATGCCAAAAGCATGGGAGAATTGCAAGGGGGGACTTTAGAAGGCTAGGGGAGAGGAAACACTGAATAAGCAGTGCAACATTTAGCAAGAATGACAACAAGAGGCCCATGCCTCGAAAATAGGCAACTTAACATAATTTCATCAAAAAATTTTAAGTACAGCCCTGATTATTTTTTGTCACTTCTTTTTCCTCTCCTCCTTCTATCCTCCTTAGAATCACATTTTCTCCAAAAATTACGTGTCTGGCATCCTTTAAACTGAGATTTACAAGCACAAAGATCAGTGAGATGTTGACTGATGAAGGGCCAAACAGAGAATGATAATTGGCGCCAATTTCGGGACGTCTGCGTCACTGCGCATGCGCAGTAGAGGCATAGTATGGAGGTCCTTTAGGACATGATTTCTTTTTGTTTTGGATGCAAATTTTGGGGATTGGGGGGCAAAATTTGTGTTTGGCCCTGGTTTTGTTAGAGTTAGCACCAGCTAAGTCTGGGTCATTGGAACAGTATAAAAATATAGAAATTCTGGGCGGGGCAAAATTCTTGCCCTTTCCAGAACAAAGGTAAATATTGCCCGTCAAACTTCTCTTGAACAAACTTCAGTCTACACCTCAAATGGAAGCTGCATACCAAATATCAAGTCTCTGCTACGGCTGGTTCATGAGAAGAAGATTTTTTAAAATTTTGTGCAATTTGGCCCCACCCCCCCCCCCCCCCCCCTTCTCCTCAATACGACAAGGAACCCAATTTGAAGAAAAACCAAAATGCCCCTATATAACCGCTACTCATGTGAATTTTCATTGAACTGCAGCCAGTGGCTTGGGAGAAAATGACCCAAACACCACCTTCACGACGTACGACGGACAAAAAGTGATAAGAAAAGCTCACCCTGACTTTCAGTCAGGTGAGCTAATAAGTGATTGAAAGGTGATGTGCTGCTGGCAATAAACTTTCAAACTGACTCAAAAATGTGTTAAAATTTGATTCACTGCTTTTTAAGAAGGACGAACACTCTTCTTTTCCCATTCTCATGTTGCCAGATGGGGAGCGCGGTAGCTCAGTAGGTAGAGGTGCAGGTTGCAAGCCGAGAGGTCCTTGGTTCGAATCCCACATGCGGCAACCGCGTTGTGTCCTTGGGCAGGACACTTCATCTCCATTGCCCGCATGGGGGCACGATGGCGCCATGTACTAAGGCGTACTGCACGTCGATGGTGCGCATGTCTTCAACCAATCTAACCCTGCCTGTGCTGCAGTGCTGAGTTATGATGTTGGGGAGCTGGCAGCTGCTCGTCGTTGCTCGGTGGTTCTCTCCGGGTACTCCGGCTTCCTCCACCCATAAAACTGTCACGGTCATGATTAGCCATTGTGCATAAATATGTGGCCTTAAACACCAATAAATAATAATAATAATAATAAATAATATGTTGCCAGATCTGATTTAACAACATTCCAGAATTTTTTCTATAATATGAAATAATAGATTAAAATTTCTAGAAATCTGAAATTCAAGTTAAGTCATTAACATTGCAACTTATAATGAGATCAATACAAAAGAACAACACTTTCGACAACAAGGGTTACCTCATGTTGGAGAGCGTTATGCGTGGAGGAAGCCAAACATCAGACTCCTCAACACACTAACTCACACTAGCAGGGATAGAATTGGTTAAAGGCAAGTGCACTATCAACATATGGTATGCCTCAGTACACAGCACCACCATGCTCCAACATGCACAGTCAGTAATAACCCTCAAGGGCAGGAATAACCCTCAAGGGTCTGGACATTTTAATATATTTTTGCTACACTTTGACAGTCTCTATCCTGTGGCTTTATAATTGTTTTCAGGCAAGTCTTGGCTGCCTATATTGGCAGCCAAGACTTGTCTAAAAACAATTTCCAGATTACTTAGAATGTAATTTGAGAGTTAACCCTGATACTGCATGTTGGGGCACCTGTTCAGTTGCTGTAAAAGTGATCAAAGTCGGAATTAGGCCCTTAAGGGTTAACCCTTTACCCAACATAACAGCCAAACCAGCCAGCGCTATTCTCAAAAATCACCAATTAATTTTTATTATTTTTTCATTTTTTGTCTCAAAAACACAGGTTATGACATCTCAATGGAATGAGCTTGTCGAGCTCGTTTCCAATGAGCTCGTCTAGCTCATTCCAATGAGGGGTTATAACCTATGTTTTTGAGACAAAAAATGAAAAAAATGAGTTATTCAAGAATTTTTTTTACAAGTGTCGTCAGCTTTTCATGTTAGGTAAAGGGTTAAGTGCCAGATCCCAAAGCACAATACAGTTCCAGCTGGTCAGGTTTGAGCTGTGGACCATTTGGCTTGAAGATCAAGGCTTTCACCACTGCACTCCATAACTACTATAGTCTATAGTGTTAAAATAATTTTTTATCCCACAAGTAGGATTAATTATTCAACTTGTAAACACTCATGCTATAAGTGAGATAAAAAAAAAAAAAAATTTGATACAGTATCTAGTTATTATCTTTATTCCATAAAGTTCTATTGTCTCTTATTCAAAACTGTTAACATTTACAATAACAAGAGGTCCCAGGGGGCCTGAGGGGCTCACCTAAGAAAGTTGTTTAAAGAAGGATAACATTCAGCATCTATGATGAGTTAACCTGAAAGTTAACAAACCCTGAAGTCCATTTCTTCTTTTGCTTTAAAATGACTTTTGAAGGATTTCAAGTGATTTAATGCAAAACAAAAACAAAACAAACTACAAGAACAATCTAAAAAAAAAAAATCACCCAATGTACCTGGCTGGGGTGTCATTTGGATGAAATTTCATCTACAGCTAGCACCCCCCCCCCCCCCCCCCCCCTCCATTAGGGTCAGCTGGGTGAAACATTATTTTTGTTGTTGCATAAAACCGTTCAAAAACCAGTCAAATCCAGTTTGAAACATACAAAACCCTAAAATTTAACTCAATCAACTCCAACCACTCCAAAGGGCCTCTTACAGCCTAGTGGGACCCATTTGAAGAAATGTTTATCTTATTCATCCACCTGACTGAATTTGACCACAATTGGCCCAACACTCGAAGGCTTAATTTTTTAAACAAATGAGTAATACATTCCACATAGAGTTCGAAGTTAAGATTCAATCAAACCTTTCTGGTGCCTTTCCCCTCTCCATTCAAAATTAGTTGTGCAAAACGCTTTGGACAAACTTCATTATAGGGGTCACCGTAATTTTGTAGACCATATATCAAATTATTCTGCCAAGTTGATCCACAAAGATGATTTTTAGAGATTTCCTCATATTGAACAAAGTTAAAGTTCAGGCTTCCATAGGGAGCCCTAATATGAACTCAGGGACTTGATTTGAACAAAGTTTAATTTAGTCCAGTAGTATTGAGGAGAAATTGATAATGTACACTTCACAATGGAGGACAACGGCGAATGGCAAGTGATTAGTTAAGGTCACTCAGGTGAGCTAAAACGTTTAAGAATAATTGTTTTTCACTAAAACAGATGCACCACATCATAACATCTTTGTGGAAACATTTGTGATGTTACAGCCACTATAAATATAAATGTTTTAAGTGTGAAAGCTATGGAGAAAATTTATAGCCCAAGTGGGATAAGGAAAGAAATTACTCCAGGCTCTTATAGGGCTTCACGGTATTTCACCAAAACTCGGTATTTTTTTCAATATCGATACCATACCAAGCAAATTTCAACTCACTCGATATACCGACCTTCACGATATCATCGATTAGCAATTTCAATATTCTCAAACTAATGATAAACTTAACTTTTTGGACTTGAACTTCATCTAAATTCATCACACACACACACTATAAACTACCATACTTTTATTTAACTTAGATATGGTTCCAAGCCAGAAAATAAGCAGACTGTCAACTGCAAAATGAGGTCCCCAGAGGTGAATTTAGTGATGCTACCCTGCTCAGCAGGGTAGCATCACTAAATTAACCCTCTGTGAACCTCAATCTGAATCAGGGTCTCAAAACTAAAAAGAAAGAGGCACCCAGAGGATCAATTGGCCCACCGTATGGGATAGCATCCTCAAATTCACCCTCTGGGGACCTTATTCAGCAAATGTCAGACTGCTTTCTTTCAGGCCTGTATGTATGGTTCCTCTGCAAAATCAAATACACGTGGTTCTTTTCGTTCCAAGCCAAAACTATCACAAAGTACGAGAAGTATTGCGTGCATTTGGAATTCTGCTTGGTCATATCAAGCAAGGATCATCAGTTCTCAAATACTCGATATTTACTCATATCACGGTATTTATAAAAATACCGTACTCGGTATTACAAAATTGGAATACCGTGAAGCCCTAGGCTCTCAGTAACTGAATAAACATCTATTTATGGGATAAATATCAACAAAAAATCAAGGACAGGACTAACATAAACTGTGAGTACAATGTTTTCCTGCAATTTAAACTTACAAGCATCATTTTCTCTTCGGTCAACTTCATCATACACATCCATTGCCAACTCTTCAAACATATGATTAGGTAACTGAAAGTATAAAATATAAAAGCATATACGTATATGAGAGTTAAATATAAATAAAAAACAATTAAAATTCTCTAATCAATTAGCTGATAAACATGTTGATGTATTTTTTCTCTTGTCTACAGTACAAAACATCTTAGATAATTGAACTTACATGAATAACATCTTTTATTGGCTGACAAGTGACACTGCTTTACCCACATCTGCCCACGTAATATGCAAATTCAGCAGTTGAAAAAATGTTATTTTAAAAAAAATTTCAACAAAACCATATCATGTGATCCCTCGTTGGAACGAGCTCGTTGAGCTCATTCCAATGAGGGATCACAGGATATGGTTTTGTTGAAATTTTTTGAAAAATTTAAAAAAAATATTTAAAATAATAAATTTTGATATCGTCTGCGTTGGGTAAAGGGTTAAGAAATTGCTGAAAGTTATCTGTTGGGATATTTTTCTTTGCGAAAAAGACTTTTTTTTACAATTTTAGACAAATATTTACACACACAAAATGTGACTTGGCATTAATTGAAGTTATTTGATTGACAAGAATATATGAGTTCTTTAGTCATTACCAAGTCTTTTTCATACCTACCATGATTCATGAGTTCAACATCTTCAAAGATTCACAACCACATAGAAACTGATTCTCTAAATTTCAGTAGAGAATTGAGGACTTGAATGGTTCAAAACTTTCATTATGAGTAATGGAACAAAGCAAATACATTTCAGGGTGTATGAGTTCCCAAACCGGTGTAAATTCCCATACACCCTGGAAAACACAAGGATAACGGATTTATTTCCAAGAATTTTGGTGTACTTAATACTTTAACCTACATTGTGGGAAAAAACTGACAGAAAATTTGTACTTTGCAAGTTTCTTAAATAAAACCAGACAAATATGGATGTCACTGGAACTGGCTCAATGAGCCAGTTCCAATGGCATCCATATCTCTAATATTTTATTGCACATAAATATTAAATTTCCTGTATTTTTATTTTTGTTCTAACATAACCGGGCAGAAGGTATGAATTAATAATTAAAAATAGGTACTTTTTAGCCATATAGCTTGCTCTTGTATATTCTTGTTTTTACACCGTGGTTAAACACGGTGTAAAAAAAAAAGCCACTGTGGATTGCAAGTTACACCGTACCTCTCAGCCAATCAAAATGCAGTATTGTGTTTCAATTTGGAAATAGTAACAGTTGTATAGAACAATCTTGCATAAATTACAGCAGTATCAGAAATGCATTCTTTATTCTTTTATATGTCTACTTGCTTGTGATCACATATGAGAATTTTCATCAAAGTAGTTCATAAATCTTGCAGGGGGATAGACACATAGGAATTTCATACAGAAATCAATAAAAATATAAGTTCAAGAGGAGACAATTCAGCAATTCAGTTAAAAACTGCTGCTACTTGAAAATTTGGGAGTACAGGCATGCATACATGACAATGATCGTGTATGAGAGGTTTCATCAAGGAGTAATGCCCACAAGAACAAAAGGGGCCATGATTCCTATATAGTTCAAACTGAGTCAGGCACTCTTGTTGCCGGCACTTGTACCTTTATTTTTTGGCAAAAAAAACCCCAATATACTTACTGCCTGTAGTTTTTTCTTTGCTTGCTTTGCCAATTCTGATAAATCAAGGCTACTGTAAATATACAAAAATTGAAAAAATTTTCAACAAACTATCTTTTTACATATTGGCATCTATTCTTACCTTGGGATAGGATAGGCCTGTAAATAGGGCGGAAATGGTTGGCTCATTTTTACAACCGACTAACAGAGAGCTATAACTGGATACTATCCGCTTATCCATGGCCATTTTTTCACTGAATATGGGATCAAAACTCTAGGAATTGGAAAACAGTATTTGCAAAAACATTGTCGAGTATTTCTCAGTATATACAATGCAGCTTCGACATATAATCTATCCCAAAGGAGAAGCAGCAGATTTACTTCGTTTTAACTGTGGAATGACGATCGCTATCAATATTTCAGATAACCGGTTTACGTTTTTTCTAATCAGTTAGGTAAGTAACTGGTTTCAAAGTGGTTAATATCTGGTTAACCATTTCTGTACTACCTGTAAACAATAACAACTAGATGGTTTTGAGATCGAAAAATAAATTTCCAGAAGTCATTCAACGAAGCGTGGCCAATGCCATTTTGGTTGCCAATACCATTTTGGCAGCTAAGTCTGATCTGTATTGTGTTGACTGTAGGCTTGACATACAGTTAAAACTAGAAGTCCTGTCATCAATTGCGTGCAAACACCTCGCCATTTAGCGCGTTTATCGGCGCGTTAGGTCATATGGAAAGGCTATCAAATGCTCTACGCAGTCTATGCACAAGCAATGGTTCAGCCAATGAACCTCCGGGTTTAACCTGGAGGTCATTGGCTGAAATATTGCTTGTGTTTGCTGTGAGTAATGGCAAGACTCTGTGGTAATTTGGGTATTTTCAATAGGAAAATTGCACGCAATTCCTGTGTGAAATTGTGTCAAGATAAGCGCGCAATTCATGACAGGACTTCTAGTTTTAACTGTAAGGTTAAAGTGGTATTTTTTCCTTTTTGACGTTATCTGCATCGTAACTCAAAAAGTTTTGCATCAATTGTAAAGAAACTTTGTAATGCTCTGGAAATGTAACTGCCATGTCGACATGTGAAGTATGGTCTCTGTAAGTGCTATGGTTATGACTGTGGGCATATCATGCCTGATAGGTGCATTTTCCCATTTTTAGCATTATTTGCATTGTAACTCGAAAAGTTTGCATCAATTGCAAAGAAACTTTGCAGTGCTTAGGAAATGCTAATGTTGCACTGACATGCAAAGTGTGGTCTCTGTAACTACTGCGGCTATGACTGTAGGCATGTCGCTGGGTTTTTGAGACACCTAGAACACAACATGGCAATGCATGACAAATGTTCCAGTCACATCGACATGTGTAGTGTAAGTGCTATGGTGCTATTGTTATGGCTTTAGACATTATGACACACTTGCAAGTGTCATTTTTCCTTTTTTAACATTATTTGCATTGTTTTGTGTCAATCACAAAGAAACTTCACAGTGCACTAGAAATGTCACTGCCATGCTAATATGCAAAGTTTGTTCTCTGCAAGTGCTGTGGTTAGGACTGGGTGTGTCACCGGGTTCTGAGGGCACTAAAAACACAAATGGACGTGAAAATGTTGAAAATGACATTTCATCAAAAAATCCCCAAACACCCATCTTTTTATTATTTGAGCTCTATAACATACTAAAATTTCACAGAAATCAATGAGACTTTAATTTTTCTGATGTCTGGCATCATACCATCACTGCAATGTCCGACGCAGACAAATTTTTGGGTAGCTGAAAAGTGATTGCATTTTTAGACATGGTTTTTATTGGACACTATATTTCTAAAATTTTGAGAAAAAGAGTTCAATAACATGGTCGATATTGTACGTCCATGAAAAAGACATAACTTTGATGTTATTTTGGATGAAGGCTGAAATTTGAAAGTGTAACAACTATATTTATTTGAGACATTATCAACGTTTGAGTGTGAGAAATTTCACAACTGCATGTCTTAACCCTTTACCCAACGTAACGGACAAAACCGGCCAGCTCTAATGTAAAAAATCGCCATGCAATTTTCATTATTTTTTCACTGAAATATTGATCAAAATGTGGCTATTGTACATGAGTTTTGCAATTAGAAGACTAAGGGTGCTAACATATTGTTCACTTCTGATGGAACTAGAGAGGTTTTCCCCTTGATGGGCATGTGCTGCTAATTTTTCTATGTTTCTTTTTCTTCTAATCCTTTTTCATATTAACTCTTCAGGGACATTGTAATTTTCTAATGGGACTGCAGCAGCCACCATGGGTGGCACATTTATGTCCAGAGAATCAAACTGTAAAGAATAAGCACTAAAAAGCCTCAAGCCTGTATCTAAAATAGTTTTCAGGATATGCTACGAAAAATGAAATGAAACAGTAGAATGGATAAACAACATTGTCCCTACAACCCGATAAATTCTGTTTTTTGATTGGTCAGAATGGCTTGGACAAATAGCCATGGCAAAGGATGCACCCAACATCCAAGGTATATGAGAGCGTGCAACATCCAGGGTATATGGGCCACGAACATCGGGGGTATATGGTTTCAATGAAAGGTTTTCGCATTCACTCGCCTCGGTATAAAAATCGAACTAAAAAACTTGAAAATAGTCACAAATATTATGAGATTTCCGACAATTCCATCATATTTGCCGTTATAAATCAAATAGTCGAGTAATTAAATGAAACAACTTGAGAAAGATAATATAAGAGCGAATATCGTGCCCTGAGTTCCTATGGGTTCTATGTGCCAGTAGGCACATAGAATACATTGGACGTCAGGGGAAGATGTGTCATCAAAATACTGTTCACTCGTTTCCTTAAAGACATAACGGATGTAACTCTATCTGTTATCTTCTGCATTTATAAAAACAAAAAATCTTTATGAATTTGGTCCAAGTGATTGCGGAGCGTTAGAAATGCATCCACAAAATTTCCACTCTGTTTGTATTGTGTTTCAAACGGGACAAAAACGTTATCTCAGCCAACATGTATGGTATATGCAGATTTAATGCCTGGATGTCTCATTTAAATACCTCGTCTGCGGCTTGGTGTTTAAAAACCGACATTCAGGTATTAATTCTTCATATACCATATATGTAGGAGGAGATAACTTATAATCCCAACACTGAATACTCTATAAAAATCGGGAAAATGATACAAAGGTTTTAATTTTATGAAGAATAAACAAATCCGGTGTTGTTCTTAGTTTCCAGCTGAGCAACCTACAATTTGTAAGTAAATTTCATTCTCACAATTCAAACACTAATACTAATATACCTTTCAGCCATTTCTGGGATTATAAAATGCTGTCCAGATCTATGATCTGTAAATAAAATAAAGGTATTCAGAAAATTTCATTTAAAGAATAAAGCATTCTCCAGTTTGATGCCAGAAATGTCATTACGTATCAGAACTCAAAAAGGGAAGTAACAATACTGGGCTCACAAAGGGTCCTAACACTTCTTCAGTGGAATGAAACTTTTCTTAAAACAGTTTCAAAACATCTGTTTACGTGTTGAGACCAAACAGATTAGACCCAAACATCCCGGCTCATTCTCCAAGTTATTTTCATTAGGCTGATAACATGTTCTTAACCCTTTACCCACCACAGATGGTATCAAAATTTATTATTTTAAATAGCATTTTTTTTAATTTTTCAAAAAAATTTCAACAAAACCATGTCATGTGCCCCCTCATTGGAATGAGTTTGAAGAGCACGTTCCAAAGAGGGGTCACATGATAAGGTTTTGTTGAATATTTTTGAAAAATTATATTTTTTCAGCTGCTGAATTTGCATATTACGCAGGCAGATGTGGCTGATTCGTTGGGTAAAGGGTTAAATGATACACTGATGAAAAAGAGCCTTGATAACCATCCACATCAGCTTAAATGAAACCACTTGCAGTCTTTTAAATTTGAAAGCATTTGTTATAGTCTTCTTGGCACTGCCAGTCATTTACCCCCTGCACTCTGGTAGTGCAACAAAATTTTCTCCAGTCATTCTTGTTTTTCTCTTGTTAACCCTTTGCCTAACATGAAAAGCAGGCAACACTTGCAAACAAAATTATTGAATAACTAATTTTTTTCATTTTTTGCATAAACAACATAGCTTATGACCCCTCATTGGAATGAGCTCATAAGCTATGTTTTTGATGCAAAAAATGAAGAAATAATGAAAACTGAATGGTAATTTTTGTGAATAGTGCTGACCAGTTTTAGCATTACACTGGGTAAAGGGTTAAACTATGAATTTAACCAATTATACCTTGTTTGACAGAGCTTACTTGTTAAAAATTCAACTGCATTATGGGAAATATGTGCCGTTGAAAACTTTGCCATTTTGACATGAGAGTGCAGAGGATTAAATGCTACCAAATTCACAACAGTAACCAATATCTCTAAATCACAGGAATGGGAGAATGGTGGCTCAGTGGTAGACTGTTGGACTTCTATGCTAGAGGTCCTGAGTTCGATCCCCATCCGGGACGACACAAGTTGTGTCCTTGGGCAAGGCATTTTATCCCGGTTGCCTACATGGGAGCACAATGACGCCATGTACTGAGGTGTACTGCATGTTGATAGTGCACATGTCTTCAACCGCTGTAACCCTGCTTGAGCAGAGCTGGAAAAGATTTAGAATGTTGAGGAGCTGACAGCTGCTCGTCGATGCTTGGTGGTTCACTCCGGCTTCCTCCACCCATAAAACTGTCACGGTCATGATTAGTCATTGTGCATAAGTATGTGACCTTAAAACACCCAAAAATAAATAAATGAATACATAATCACAGAAATATTCCCAAATTATATGGCATAACAGATAGTTTGGTTTCTGTTTTTATGCAATTTAATTTCATAAGAAATGATTTAACTGACACAATTTTTTGTTACAAATGGGCAGTCAACACCCTGTGACTTTGCAGTTGTTTTAAGGTAAACCTTAGCACCCTACATAAACAGCAAATACTTGCCAAGAGACAACAGTCAGTGTACTTGTAATGTAACTTCAAATTTACTTAGAGAATGTATATTGGGGCAGCTGTTCTGTTGCAATAAAAATAAACAAAGTTGGAATTAGTCCTTTGATGGTTTGAGGCACTATCAAGCGAAAAAGAGCATTCCATTTCTGACAGTTGATATTACAAAAATTCTCTCAATGGAGCTGAACCACAAATGACTTGGCAAGTCTGTGATGTCCCCAAATTATATAAACCAAGCTAAATGTGTGTGTGGCATTGCAATAGCCTTTTTCCAGATGCTTTAACCCTTTCATTGATGGTGACATTTTGTCATGTATATTATTGGTGATGGGTTATTCAGCTTTACCTTAACACTCAACCTACAGAGAATTTTATTGAATTTGTCATAAAATCATGTCAGGGCTGCAGTAAAGAAAAATTATGTAATTATGTAGAGTCTCGCATCAAGACATCATTGATAAGAGGTCAACTCCTACTTTAATGGGTATGTTTTTGTTCGTAAGAGCAAGGATTGTATCTTCACTTTGTAACATGGTATTTTGTACCATCAAGGAAATGTGCCTGAAGACAAAAATCAGCCTAAGGATACTCAGAGCACCCCACTCAAGGACCCTCTGCCTAATGAGCTCTATCAAACAAGATTTAATTGTTTAAATTCCTAATTGCAAAAATTGGTAAAAATTTGCTGTCTGAAATTTCAGTACATTCATGTCTGTGGGCAGAGGGGTGGAGGTGCAAAAAGTGCTAACAACAGCACTTGAATAAAAAGAAACAAATTATCCACTCCATATGAAATGAAACAATTCTATAGTTTTTTCTGTTTGATGCATTAATAATATATGACCAAACAAAAAATTCTGTTACACTTGATCCATTCCACACTGCAAAGTTATGGTTATCTTCACAACTTCAATTACAACCTGATTTTTTTGGTATCATCTCCAACAGATAGTTTGTCCATATAATAGGTGATGATTTTCACGTGTGTTACCAAAATATCTTGTCCAACTATATGTTGAAGGTTTCATCTTATAATTTCAAGAAAGCTTTGTTACATCACTAAAGTGAAACATACATTCTGTACAAATACAAGAGGCCCCATGGGGCCTGAAGCACTCACCTTGAACAGAACACAATATAAACAGAGTCCAAGAATGAGTCTACATTAAGCAATCCATCTCCATAGGATACATTGTCAATCCTTGAGCCCCTCAGGAGTGACAAAAATAGTCCGAGCATCATGCCTTTTCTTCAGTTGATCATAATGTAAAATGTAGAGCTCCCCTATGAAGACCCTTGATACAACCTATGTGGAATAATCTTAGTTACACACCTCTAAAGGGTACTGAATACAAAATTTCTAATTCTTTAGCTACATGGCCAATTCCGGCTCCCATTGGGAGCCCAAATATTAACACAGGCTCTCGATTTGAATAAAGTTGAATCTGACCTCCCTAGAGAAGTTGTATACCAAATATGAAAGCATTCTGACTGTTGAATCTGAAGAAGAAGATTCTTAAAGAAATTTCCTCATATTGCCCTGAGTTAAAATTTGGGCTACCATAGGGAGCCCAAATATTAACCTACAGACTCGATTTGAATAAACTTGAATCTGACTCCCCCTAGAGATGTTGTATACCAAATATGAAAGCATTCTGACTGGTGGATCTGAAGAAGAAGATTTTTAAAGAAATTTCCTCATATTGCCCTAAGTTAAAATTCGGGCTACCATAGGGAGAAGAAATATTAACCCAGCGAATCAATTTGAACAAACGTGAATCTGACTCCCCTAGAGATGTTGTATTCCAAATATGAAAGCATTCTGACTGGTGGCTCTGAAGAAGAAGATTTTTAAAGAAATTTCCTCATATTGCACTAAGTTAAAATTTGGGCTACCATAGTGAGCCCAAATATACACCTAGGGACCCGTTTTAAACAAACTTGAATCTGACCCCCCCCTAGAGATGTTGTATACCAAATATGAAAGCATTCCGTCTGGTGGGTATGAAGAAGATTATTTAAAAAAATTATCTCCCATATTGAAAAAAGCCAAAATATTGACCTAGGGACTTGGTTTGAACAATCTTGAATCTGTCCCTCATAACAATGATGTATACCAAACATTAAAAGATTCTGACTGGTGGTTCTGAAGAAGAAGATTTTTAAAGAATACCCATATTGCCCTAATTTAAAAATTCAGCCCCCCCACCTCCCCCTACAGAACACCTTAACATAACTGATGGCAATTTAGTTTACCATTCAATTCTACTGGTCCTAAGGAGGCTTCATACCAAATAACAGCTCTCTGTTCTGTGTGGTTTGGGAAATGTGGGCGTTTGAAAAAAATTTTATTTTTAACTCCTGGGGTTCCCATGGGGATGCAGGAATTTTTTTTGCACAGTCAAGAGTACTTATGACCCAATAATACCACATACCAAATTTGGTTCAAATCAGACCATCGGTTCAAAAAGTTAAAAAATTTATAGTAATTTATATATTTTTTATACTTACCAATGACCCAGACATAGCTGGTGCTAACTCTTAAAATATAGGGCCAAACACAAATTTTGCCCCCCAATCCCCAAAATTTGCATCTAAAACTAAAGAAAACATGTCCTGAAAGGCCCTCCACACTTCGCCCCTACTGCGCATGCGCAGTGTCAAGGACGTTCTGAAATTGGCGCCATTAATCATTCTAATAACCGGTGCCTGGTAAGCGCTATGTACTCAGCGGGGAGGCAAGAGTTCCCAACTCCTGGGAGGGCCATCCCCATCTGGGTCATTGGTAAGTATAAAAAATATATAAATTACTATAAATTTTTTAACATTTTTATACTGTACCAATGACCCAGACATAGCTGAATAGTAAAAAGGCTGGAGGGCCAAGGACATAGAGCAAAATGGAATACGCTCAATAAAATAAAATAGAGTCATCCCCTGTAGGGAAAAAGAAGTAATAGGCCTTACATGTATCTTTCTTATTTATGATAAATTAGAAAGATACAACACCTTCCAAAATTGAGCTTCATACATCCATGTACTCTATTAATATCCAATATAATCCTTATACTAATAATTTTTAAAGTAAGCCAATAAATAAAGTAAGTCTAGAGAATAGAGACTCTATACTCCTAAAAGTGTCTGAGGATTGCATAATCATGTCCATTGACATATGCAATATTCAAAAGCTATACTTTAAAAACTAAGACTTGAATGAATTTTAAAAACCTAAACTTCTCACTAAACAACCATCCCAATAACAGCTCAGAATTACTAACTCCGGAGGAGGTATCCCCTTGTTTTCATAGTAAAACAGGCGACCCAAGGGAACACCCTCCCCCCCCCCCCCCCCCTTTTTCTTGCCCTGGGTCAAATAGCCCAGAGCGAAGAGGGCAGCCGAACGGAGACACTGCCGAAACAGACAGCCTACCTAGCTATAGTAGCAACTGTTAAGTGAATGACATTCTGAGCAGTAAATAATAGACCTAACAATAGAGGCCTCCAGAAATGGACTCGATATTTCTAAGATAAAATTCATGAATGTGGATGGCTGAGCGCAATGAGCGGCCTTCAAAAATCTATAATAGCGACACTATTAATGTAAGCCCAAGAAGTAGAAGAACTCTTACTTCATGAGCCGAAATCTTAAGCACAACTGCTAAGTCAATGATATACCATAAGCAGTACCGATAGTTAATAGAATCCATTAACAATAAAATGGAGCGTAACGTCCTTCTACTAGACATCAAAGACAGAAGAAGCTTACGCCCTTTGTAATAAACAGATATCTGTTTATAAATACATAAACTGTACCCGGAAGAGTAAAGGCCTATGCCCATACGAAGACGGAAGGACCTTAAAATAATAGGTTCCGGATAATAGGAGCCTAACTCTTATGCAACAATCCAACCTAAATAGTAACGGAAGTATTGATTCCGAAACTATGAAAGTGAAAATCATCCATCGATAGTGCATGAAACTCACTGACTCTACAGTAAAAGAGAAACCAACAGAATTACTGTCTAAAAGGTCAGAATTTGAAAACTACTGTTTCCAGAGGCTCAAATGATTACTTAGCTAAATAAGAACTGAAGTTAAAATCCGTATAGGAATTTAATCTAAAGATTCTAAGTCTATTTATCAAAAAGTTACTAACTGACTTAGATAAAGAGACAAAAGACTCAATTGTAAACTATCGTAGAGTGCATAGGTATGAGGTAACATAAACCTATAACCTAAATAATAACAGGCTGCAGTAGATCTTGTGAAACAAGTATACTAAAAAATAGCAATGAGTAGTATGGAGGGATCAACAATATGAACATAATGATCCCTACACCACGACGGAAGAGCCTCCACTTTAGCCGCATAGAATAGCGAAGAAGAGGATCTCCTATAGTAAGAAATCGCGTCCAAAGCTCGTCCAGTACAGTGCTTACAATGCAATACGGACCACACAACGGAATACATGAAGGTTGCGACCTTGCTGGTTGTGATAAAGATGACACGATTTACCCAGTGAAAAAGATCCTCACATAGAGGAAGATTTCACGTTAAGACCCACAGTAGACAAGAGAGTAAATTACTCATGATCTCTGTGAAGATAGAGATGCTATCAACAGAAATGTATTGTGGTTGTTTATCTTAGCAATACCTGCTAAAACAACAGCGCCGGAGGATACGCGTATCCTATCATTCCGTCCTATAGATCAATAGAGCGTTAACAATATTAGCTCAGAGATCTGGACAAGCCAACACATACGTCTGCAATTGATTAGCAAGCTGTGTCATAAATAAATCATCATTGGGCGCTCCCATAGATAGCAAATCTGATTGAATACTTGTTTGTTGAGAGTCCATTCTGACAGCAACAAGCGACCCGTAAGAGAACGGGAGTCCGATAAAACAATCAGACGACCCAGAATATGACGGACCAAAACTGAACTTGGTGTACTATAACCAACAGACGGATTCTTTCCATTAAATTGAATAACGGAAACGAAAGAGTGCCTCCCTGGTTCCGGAGATACGCCACTACTGTCGAATTAAAGGACAGGAATTTGGGCATGCGTTTCTGAATAATGTTCATGCAATGACATAAAGCAAGCCTAAAAAACATTATTCCGCGGAAGTTAAACTGATTGCTAAAAGACTGCGGAACCCAAAGACCCTGGCACTTCGAATCCGTAGGGATCAGTATTATATCCCAATCTGTTTGACTGGCAACCGTCATAACAGCCACACTCGGGTCCGGCAACTGCGGCGGCACTCTCTGAGTCAACCACCGAATGTTTGCCCCAGTCTGAATCTCTTGTAACACTAGATAGACAAGAGAACGTATAAATCGAGCAATTCATGGATTGCCGAAAAGTTGCCGTCGAAGAGAAGCTCCTCCGAGAACGAAGCAACTCTGAGAGAGTTCTTAACCTTACTATCCACGCGTGTGGATGTAGCTAGGGCTGCGTCACGTCTAACTAACTCCAATCAGCCACTGAAGGGCGGAGTTATACGTGAACAAACTACTGCCCTCAAAAGAAATTACATTGAGAATAATATCCCGTAAATCTTTTCTTGAAGACGTAATGATAACGCCTCAGTAAGGCGGATTACGTATAATAAAGCGTCTAAGTTAAGTCTACTATACATAATGTCGTTCCCAACATTGAAATTGGAAAAGACATAAACGGCGAAAAAGAATATATGCAGTCTTTAATCACACCGTCTAGACGCATATGAACTCTCGGTATGCCCTGCTCTGCCAAAATAAACTATTTGTATAAATGATAAAATGGCAGAAATGAGCAACGCGGACAAGAAACTAAACTATCATGCTTAGTAGCAGGCTTGTATATATATATATATATATAGCGTCGAAAAATAAAACACATGTTGCAATGACAATATTGGACTGCGTCGGTAAGTCAGGGACAATGTCCCTGAACCGATCGAAAAATCCGAGTCCAATGACGCTATAAGTCTCTTATCCAAGATCGCAGCAATGAAGTCCGAAATAATAATCACTGGAAGATAATGCCAGAAGATATGAAAGGCATCTTCCGATACTACTAAAGGGAAAACTCGAAATCTTTCGAATCCCTTTCGCCATCCTGTCGGACCCTATAAAGCGTTCGGTCGTCCGTAGCTGATGCAACCGCGGACCGCACCGACCCAGCGCCGTCGGATAATTCCTGATTCGACCGAGAAACTGTCAATTGCTGGGATGCTGCGAAACAACTGTGCTAACTCGGATAGCACGTCCGTCACTGAGGCCTGAGGAGAAGCGGTCTTACGATGCATTGCCGCTGGAAGCTCCGTGATCGTTACCCCGTGCATACTACCAATATGCGAGCGAACGGAGTGTATAGGCCTCGTGTCCCTTGGCTACCGGATGGCGCGACCTATTCGCCATGGAATCACTGAATGCCGAAACTGATTGGATACTCGAGGTCACGTAGCCAATGTGCGGTCGTGTGCCCTGCTGTGAGGATGAGGAAGCATTAAAGACAGTCTCTCGGACTGTCAATATAACGGAGCGTCCCGACCAACGGACATATGCTCCGAATGTAAAATATCTGAACCACAACATGCGGTCCCCTATGTTGTTGGGCGAGAGAGGGACCTCTCTTGCTCACAGCCCGGACGGACCTGGACAAGCCAGGAACCGGACTAACAGGCTTCCTCCGATCTGTCCTCAATCTGCCGTCACTGGGTGAGTACTAAAGTAATTAAAGTGCTCGCATCACCCAAATCTCCTTCCTAGACCGCAACGGACGAACCCGGCAGCCGAACCATTCGATGAATGTACGCTACACCGGGTGAGCTAGCGAATGTCACTCCGTAGGCGATAGACATATTCCATGAGCACTTATTGCCGCTAACTCTTCATTAACTATGACGACAGAGGCACACTTTTGAAAGACATCTCCATAACTCTTCGAACAAGAAACCAGAAATGCTTGGATAGCAAGCATAAAATAATAATATATATAGCGTCGTTCAATAATTCGAAAGTTTGTGTGACATTATTGGACTATGTCGGAACTGAGGGACGATGTCCCTGAACCGAACCAAAAATTTCTAAGTCCACCGACGCTATCAGTTTCTTATCCGGCATCGCAGCATTCTGGTCCGACGAAAGAAGCTGTAGAAGACCAAGTCAGATGACATACACAACAGCATATGTTGTTCCGAAAGGGAAAGCTCGAAATCCTCCGAATCCCTTTCGGGATCCCGTCGGACCGGATGAAACTTTCGGACGTCCGTACCCGCTTCCGCGGAGCGTCCCGACCCAGCATCATCGGATAAAATATATGCGACAGATTCAGTTGATGCTGGGATGCTGCGATAAACTGTGCTATTAAGGAAAGCACGTCCGTTCCCGAGGCCTGTGCAGTAGCGGTCTTACGATGCATTGCCGCCGAAAGCTCCGTGTACGTTGACTCCCGCACACTTCCTATGCGAACGTCCGGAGTCTGCAGGCCTCGTGTCCCTGGCTACCGGATGGTGTGACCTGGTCGCCGAAGAATCCTTGATCGGCGAAGCTGGTAATATATCGGCGGTCACGCAGCCAAGGTGCGGTCGTGTGCGCTGACGAGAAGAGGAAGCCTTAGCAGTCTCAGCGGACTGCCTATACAACAGAGCATCCTGAGCGACGGACGTATGCTCCGCTTGCGACACATTTTGTACCACAACATCTGGGGTCAGATGTTGTTGAACGAGAGAGGGGCCTCTCTCGCTTGCCGTCCGGATGGACCGGAACGAGCTATGAACCGGACTAAAAGGCTTCCTGCGTTCTCCCTCCGATCCGCCGTCACTGGGTGTGCATTAAGTTAATTTATAGTGCTCGCATCACCCCAAAATTCCTTCTAGACCGCAACGGACGAACCCGGCTGCCGAACCATTCGGTGAATGGACGCTACACCGGGCGAGCTAGCGGACGTCAAAGGCCGTCGAACCTACTAGGGTCCTCTTAGGCAATTGGCGTATTTACATGAGCACTTTTCCGCTAGCCCTTCATTAATTGTGACGACGGAGGCACACTGTTGGAAGACATCACAGATACATCACCCTAATCTTGATCGTCTGAAATAGAAATTGATAAAGTAGAGTGACCCTGCGGGGAAAGGACCGGAGTGTCCAAATCCCCAACAACATACCGTGACATACGCTTCCCATATTGTCATCGAAATCATACGATACAGAACAGGAGTTAATGCGAGTACACTGACCACATATAGAATGATAATAAAGTCAGAGGAAGACTTCCTCTTAAAACAATTGATCAATATCCTTTCAATGTGAAAAGAAAACAAGTCCTGGTACTCGAACTAACCCCTGGCAATCAAAATACATAATAATAATATGATCCATTAATATAGAAAAAATAATTGAAATCAAAATATTTTGAAAAAATATTTTTTCAGAACAGCCCAAGTTTCTGAAAAGTAACGTTGAGCCCCAATGGATCCCAAGCCTAAGTGTGGACAAAAATTTTAAAAATATTTTAAACAATTTATTCAACACTTACGAACAATAATAATGTATCTAGTTATGATTAAAATAACATAAAGATATTATTTTTTAGAAATCCCCCACTCACACAGAGGGCTGTTGTAAATGTAAACAATGAGTGTAAAAACACTAAAATAAGACTCCAGGCACCCAGGCCCGAAATCAGTTACCAAAAATACACTATCTGATGCAAAACAGAGACTTCCAGGGAAGAAACTGCAGAACATCAGATGGTAGATTCAGAACACAACGCCTAACCACCCGTAGGTGAAGACGTAAACATGGGGAAAGAACAGAATTCATTCTGTTATTCAGCTAAAACTCCCAAGAAATTTTAGTAATAATAATTACAGAAACTATGCCAAAAGCATGGGAGAATAGCAAGGGGGAACTTAAAGGACAGGGAGAGAGGAAAACACTTAAAAAACAGTGTAACTAAATAATCAGAATGACAACAAAATGGCTGCTGCCTTGAAAATAGGTAACTTAACATAATTTCATTAAAAAATTTTAAGTTACAGCCCTGATAATATTCTGTCACACATTCTTTTCCTCTCCTCCTTCTCTATCCTCCTTAGAATCACCATTTCACTAATATTTATGTGTCTGGCATCATTTAAACTGAGATTTATAAGCACAAAGATCAGTCAGATGTTAACTGATGAAGGGCCAAACTTAGAATGAATAATGGCGCCAATTTCGGAACGTCCTTGACACTGCGCATGCGCAGTAGGGGCGAAGTGTGGAGGGCCTTTCAGGACATGTTTTCTTTAGTTTTAGATGCAAATTTTGGGGATTGGGGGGCAAAATTTGTGTTTGGCCCTATATTTTAAGAGTTAGCACCAGCTATGTCTGGGTCATTGGTACAGTATAAAAATATAGAAATTTTTGCCCAAAATCTTACCCCCTCCCATTACAAAGCCAAATATTGCTTCACGAACTTCGTTTGAACAAACTTGATTCTACACCTCAAAAGGAAGCTCCATAACAAATATCAAGTCACTGTACCCACTGGTTCATGAGAAGATTTTAAAAATATTTTGGAGCATTCCCCCTCCCCCCCCCCCCCCCCTCCCCCACTCCCCACCATATGGGGCTGGGCATGTTGAGTTGAACAAAAATGCAATGCCCCTTCGGGTCCATCACTCACACAAATTTTCACTTGAATTGGCCCAGTGGTTTTGGAGGAGAAGACCAAAACATGGTGTTGATGGACGACTGGATGACGGACAGAGAGCGATGAGTTAAAAAAGAAATGGTTTTCATACCTGGTTTTCTTCCACAGAGGTAAAATGCTAGTCTATCTGTCAATTCATACTGGCATTCAATCAATCTATCAGCCAGGTCAGTATGACCTTTTCCCCTGAAAACAGTATTTGCGTCATTGTTAACATATAGAAATGAAGTTCAATGCAATTTTGGTACCCACCAAAGAACAGTACGGCAGTGGAAAAGCAAAAAAGTACTCAAGGTGGTACAAATAAGTAAAGGAACAAGTGGTCATGGTACATACATACCAAAGATGGAAAGAAAAGTAATAATAATAGTAAATGGAGATTCACAGACTTTATAAAGCTCTTTTTGTATTGAATTATTTTCCCAAGACTTTTCAAGGTCTGGAAAAAATTAAAATTTTTTGGTAAATTTTGTTTCTTAACATACCTACCACAATTGTTTACAATTGGCTGTAACATAAGTGCAAGCCCTACTTCGGAACTAACTCAAGCTTTTAGAATCTTTTCCAAACGAGTTGGAAAAGTATGAGAGTGCAAAAGCACGAAAAAGATCGGAAAAAAGGGTCGAGCGAGACCAGCGCTCGAAATTACAGGTACTCTCTCTGCACACCTCTTGCATTTACCGAGCGCATGCGCAACAACCGTGACGTCAATTCCGTATATAAGTTTGTGATTTAGCGGGGAGGCATCGATATCAAAGATATCCCCAAGGAGGGTGGGCCTCCGGTAAACAATTGTGGTAGGTATGTTAAGAAACAAAATTTACTAAAAAATTTTAATTTCTTTTCAACCTACTCACAATTGTTTACAATTGGCTGAATAAACAATAGGAGGAGGTGAATCACATAACCAGTACCAACAAGAGTAGCAGAACGAAGGCAAGGATGGCAGAGAACAAAAACGAAAACC
Organism: Pictodentalium vernedei; assembly: GCA_031216915.1. Lineage (NCBI taxonomy): Eukaryota > Metazoa > Mollusca > Scaphopoda > Dentaliida > Dentaliidae > Pictodentalium > Pictodentalium vernedei. The sequence continues at coordinate 87,238,517 of CM062294.1, forward strand.
TGTAATGAAGACAGAGAGAAGGCACCTGAAAAGAACAAGGCTGAGCGAAGCGCAACCTCGACAAAAACAATTTTAACGAGGGTGCACAACAGCCTGAGCAGCAACGAGAGGGCCTAAAGAATAAAGGTCCTCAGATTGCTGCTGAAGGTGGCGGAGATAAAAGGAGGAGAAGGTAGAAGCATTCCTCCAGTAAGCCGCATTCATAACATCACAGAGCGAAACAGAATTGGAGAACGCCCAGGATGTAGAAATGGCACGAACCTCGTGAGCATTAAGCCGGTTCGAAACAAGATCCGATGTAGACAAGCGAGAATAAGCCAGCTTGATTGCAAGACAGATCCACCTGGAAATAGAATGGGAAGAGATAGACTGCCTCTTAGGAATGAGAGACAGAAAGAATCTCTTCCGACCCCTCCTAATGAACTGAGTGCGAGTAATGTAAGTCTTGACCGCACGAACAGGACAAAGAAGAGGCCTCCCTCCATCTACAGCAAGGAGAGCCCGAATGCAGATGGGAGGAGGTACCGAATCGGGGAGTTGATTCTTAGCCAGAAAAGAGCAATCAGTAGTGAATGTGACACTGTTAGCCTCATTTCGGAAGAAGGCAGAATCAACAGATAGCGCATGAAGCTCACTGACTCGACGAGCAGAAGCAAACGCTAGAAGAAAAGCCGTCTTATAGGTGAGAAAACGCATGTCGGTCTCAGATAAAGGCTCGAATGGCGCCCCCTCCAAACAGTGCAACACCCATGCCAAGTTCCACTTGGGTGTAAGACACAAAACTCTCTTCAAAGAAATGTGCCGAATAAGTTTGGAGAGGAAAAGATTACGACCGATACACCGCTTTCCCACATAAGAGAAAGTATCAGACAGCATAGACCGATAGCCCCTAATCGTAATAGGCTGGAGGCCCTTGGAGTCAAAAAGAAAAACCAGAAAATCCGCAATTTGAGCGATTGACAGATCACGGTAATTCACATTGTGATCTGAACACCAGCGGCAGAAAACCTTCCACTTGGCGGCATAAGTCATTCCAGTGGAAGGTCGCCGCGATGCAGAAATGCACTCCACTGATCGTCTCGAAAAACCTCTACGTCGGAGACTGGACCTGATAAAAGACAGGCATGAAGGGACAGGCTCGCCAGGTTGTTGTGATACTTCCTGGGACGACCCTGTGAAAGAAGATCTTGACGTAGAGGTAGACGAATCGGTCGATCGGCCAATAGAGGCCGCAGCAGATTGATCCACACCCTCTGTGGAGACAGGGGTGTGATCAGAATGATCCTGCAACTGCAAGCACGAATCTTCGCTAAAACTTGAGGAAGAATCGGTGCAGGAGGAAAGGCATAGCCGACCCAACCAGTCCAGTCCAGAGACAGAGCGTCTACTGTAAATGCCAGAGGATCTGGACAAGGGGAGACAAAAGTCTCTACCTGATGATTCCAGCGAGTAGCGAAAAGGTCGACCTGAGGACGACCCCACTGCTTGCAAATCGCCTGAAACACCGACCGATGTGGCATCCATTCGGTTGGAAGGACACTGAGTCGGGACAGGGAGTCTGCTAGGACGTTGAGACGCCCGGGAATGTGTCGAATGGACACCCGAGCGTTCACATCCCGCGCCAACAGAAGAAGATCCCGAGACAGCCGATACATGGGAATCGAATGTGTGCCTCCCTGATTCCATATGTAGGCCACTACTGTCGAATTGTCCGAAAGAAGTAGGACAACATGGTACGACAGATGAGGGATCCAAAGCCGAAAACTCAACAGAAGAGCAAGGAGCTCCTTCTGGTTGATATGAAGGCCCACCTGCTCGCTGTCCCACTCTCCGTGAGTAGACAGACCGAGAGGATCCAACGTCGCACCCCAGCCCCGATAGCTGGCATCCACAGTAAGTATGCGATCGGCCAAAGGAAGATCCAACGGAACACCCTGTGTCAGCCAGGGAATATCTGCCCAAGTGCGGAGGTGACAAAGCAGAGACCAAGGAATAGTGAGTTCCAGGTCCAGCGGATCTACATTCGGACGCCAATGATCCAACAGGAAGTGTTGGAGAGGTCGGACAAACAAGCGACCGAGCGGAATGAGATCTGTCACCGAACCGCAAAGGCCCAGCATCCGAAGGAAAGTCCTGGCCGAGACCGAGGAAGATTGAAGCAGGTCCCGAGTCAAGGCGGAAAGAATCGTCGCCCGAGCCTGGGGGACCGACACTACATTGTGAAGAGTGTCGAAATCCATCCTCAAATGACGGAATCGCTGAGAAGGAAGAAGATCCGACTTCTCGCGATTGACTCTGAAACTCAGCGACGCTAGCAGACAAAGAAACTGCCGGACATCGAACTCCAGAACAGCAGCATCGTGGTGCCGTTGGAGGATGTCGTCTAGGTAGGCTGACGAAGTCACTGCCGACTGAGTGCGATGGAAAGCAAGCACATGTGACATCAGTCGGGTGAAGGCCCAAGGAGCCAGGTTCAAACCGAACGGGAGAGCTTTGAATTGAAAAACTCGATCCCGAAATGAGAACCGAAGGTATTTCCGTGACGCCAGATGAATGGGTACATGGAAGTAGGCATCCTTCAGGTCGATACTGGCCGCAAAATCGCCCTGATGAACTGAACGTCGAACCGACCGGAAAGTCTCCATACTGAAACGAGGAGCAATTATGTACTCGTTCAGGGTACTCAGATCGATGACAGGACGATATTGGCCGTTTTTCTTCGGCACCAAGAAAAGTCTCGAGTAAAACCCCGGTGAAAGGGTGTTCCTGACCACCTCGATCGCCCCTTTGGTGAGGAGATTGTCGATCTCCTGCACCAGAAGGTCCCGGCGCAGAGAATCTGAAGGGACCTGAGTCGGAAGGGGCACCCGAGATAAACTGGGGTGCCGATGGAAGGACAGTCCCAGACCGGATTGAATGACGTCGAGGACCCAAGAGTCCGATGTTATCTCTGTCCAACGGTCGTAAAACAGCGACAGCCTTCCCCCGACTGGAGGCGAATCGAGGTGAGAACCTTCACTTGCGGCCTCGACGAGGCCCCCGAGAGGAGAAACCACCTCGGGAAGTGACAGAGTCCTGAGACTTTCCAGCCTGAGGCTGCCAGCGGGCCTGGCCACGTCAGCGCTTCTTATGAGCAGAAGGAGCAGACGGAGCCGAAGGCGTAGCCGACGAGGCAGATGCAGCAGCACGCTTGGCGGGCCTGGAACGACCCCCACCCGCAGCAGCAGGTGGGTCAAGCTGTCTCAGCAAAAGCTGGTCCTTCGAATGACGAAGAACTTCGCCACGAACAGCTTCCACGGAACCATGGAACAACTGAGGTCCCACCAAAGAGGCAGACCTCAGAACAGCACGTTGCTCAGAAGGAAAGGATGGTAAAGAATCCAAAACCGCATTCCGGCGTGCCAGCTCCAAATTAGCCGTGTTACAGGCGTGAGCGTGAGTCAAGTTCATAAGAGCCTGTTACAAAACGCGAAAAGGCGCCTGAGCGTCCTCAAACTCCCCTGGTGGAAAATATTCAGCCAGAGCAGCGACGACATGGTCCGCGAGAGACAACATACCCAGCATCTCTCGGGACAGGCCCACCATAGACTCAACTACCGACATCAGGAGAACTGCCGACTTAGGCTTAGTCAACCCGAGGGAAGAAGAATCCTCATCCACAGTAGTCATCCCTTGGAAGACTGGTGGAGAGACGGAATCATACACACGAAACCGAGATGGAGGCAGAAAGGCATCAGCTCTAGAAAAGAAGGAACCCTTGAGGGCCTTAGAACGCATTTTGGCATCTAAGCCCTGGAAGGACTCAACCACCTGAGCCGATTGCAGAGGACGCAAAGCCCCGGAGCTAGAAGGCTCAACAGGGTTATGGCGCTCCACAGTGGACCGCGGCCGGACGGTCACAGAAGGCTGGTCGGAAGGTTGAACGTCTGGCAATAAGCCAAAGACGAAATCCAAAGCCTGCCCCAAGACTGTCGAGGGGGGCCCATCACCTTCAAGATACTCATCATCCTCCGTAGCAGAGGAGACGTAGCCCAACTCGGGCTGACCAGCAGAAACCTCCTGTGAATACTGTGCAGTATCCAAGGGGCCAGGCGAGACATCTCGGCGACCGACCAAAGGAGGTTGTGCCTCAGGAGGCACAGGGAGGCCAACTTGAGGGTTGCCAGAAAGCAACCGGGTGAGCGCCAAAATGGCCTGGCGCAGGTCACCCTGAGAATCCGTCGCAGCAGAATCGCCCGACGGAGTGTCCTCCCAATGGATCCTTCTGGTAGAAGAACCCAAATCCTCAGAAGAGAGCGACGGCGAACGTCGATCGGCAGACAGAATAGGAGCACGGTGAGAAGACACCGGAGGATAGTCCCGATTGTGACGCCCAGGGGCCATCACTGACCTCTGCGAAACAGAAGGCCCTGCCTGCAAATCCTCTAGAGAGACCGACGGCGCACGTCGATCGGTAGCTGGACCTAGGACACGGTGAGAAGACACCGGAGGATTGTCCCAAGAATGACAGGAACCTGTCATTGGCCTCTGCGTAGCAGACGGCCCCAACTGCCTATCCTCCGAGACCGACGGCAAGCATCGATCGACACCCAGACTCGGAACACAGTGAGGAATCACCGGAGGAAGGTTCCGAGAGTGACAGCTAACAGGGGCTGTCACTGACCGCTGCCGAACAGCAGGCCCTGGATGCCAACGTCCCAACACCATCCCGCTAGGCGGCACACTAGCAGGCGAAGGTGGAACAATAAACGATTCACTCGAGGGACGAGGAATCACTGCCGAAGCGACCGGCCGGCTCAACCGACTAGGAGCAAACCTAGCCAGATGAGACGGAGCAGACAGCAAACCCGCACAGCCACGCCGCGAGGCTGGGGGAGGCTGAGAACACACAGACACACCAGCAGATACAGCCTCGGTCCCCCGAGACTGTAGACCATCCCCAGAGGAGATGGAAGAGCCACCATCAGACAGAATAGGATCTGGAGTAGCAACCTCCTCAACAACAGTCGACGGTGTAGGAGGCAGATCGGAGAGGGTTACCGAGCTGACCTCGGAAAAGCTCTCAACGAAAACAGACGCCTCAATAGTGACATCAGAAGACAAAGAGACCACGGTCTCCTCGTCAGGTATCACTGAACTAACACCGCCAACAGTTGCAGAGGAACTCGCCACAGAAGTCAGATCCGAATCCTGTGTGACAGAGTCACCACGTGCACCAGCAGAAATGTCTGCTACGGCACGGCTACCCTTACCCCGAGAACGAGGGGTTCTAGCTCTGGAAAGAACCACCTTGTTCACAGAAGCCCAAAATTTAGAGGACCAAACCCCACAGATACCACATGATTGGGCCTGAGTGCAATTGTTGCAAGTGACACATGTGGCATGAGAATCGTCCACATGTTTCACCTGCAAACAAGAGGTACAAGGAATAGTCTTAGGCATGGTATCAAAACAATAATCAAGCTTCCCGCCGACGGAAAACAGTACTAAGGTCGTGTTCACACGTGGGGGAAAGACAAGATAAAGTGTGAAGAGAACAGCAATAAAAATACAAATTAACATTAAATAATAATAATAATTTGGTAGCTTGATAAAAGGATACAATCCAGTAGCACACTAAATATGAAGAATAAGTTGTTCACGAAGAATACATAGCATAATTAGCACGAGTCACAAAAATTTCCGACCATGTACGGAAAATAAAGGAATTGACGTCACGGTTGTTGCGCATGCGCTCGGTAAACGCAAGAGGTGTGCAGAGAGAGTACCTGTAATTTCGAGCGCTGGTCTCGCTCGACCCATTTTTTCGATCTTTTTCGTGCTTTTGCACTCTCGTACTTTTCCAACTCATTTGGAAAAGATTCTAAAAGCTTGAGTTAGTTCCGAAGTAGGGCTTGCACTTATGTTACAGCCAATTGTAAACAATTGTGAGTAGGTTGAAAAGAAACAAGACGTGGAGATTTCTATACATTTTTGCACCACTTTGAGTCAACAACCTGTGGTTTGTCTGTTGTTTCTAAGCAAGTCTTGGCAGCCTGTATACAAACAGACAAATTTGCCTAAAAACATCTTCCAAGGTACTTAACCCCCTGCACACTGATGTCGAAATATCTAAAGTTCAGGGTGAAAATTTTTCCCATAATGCAACTAGAAATTTAACCAATTCAATCTTGTTTGACAGAGCTCAATGAGCTCTGTCAAACAAGATTGAATTGGTTAAATTCCCACTTGCATTATGGGAAAAATGGCTACTTGAAATCTGGATATTTTGACATCAGTGTTCAGGGGGTTAAATTGGAACTTGTAAATTTCCCCCGAGACTGCCTGTTCTGTTGCAGGAAAGGTGATCAAAGTCCGAATTAGACCTTAAGTGGTTACATTCTCAGGACTTTTTTCAGAATATCAACAATAAAATTAACCTTCCAAATTTCAGGCAGGATTTGAATAGCAAGAGCACCGGCGACAGTGACATCATTATATGGCCACTAAATGTAAATATAAGCATTTTACATGGCAAAATACACCTCACACATATTTATGACAATTTAGGAGTAGAACTTGAGAAGCACCGACATTTATAAAATTTGAGTCAATCCACAACTGGAGTGACAGTGTAATCCATAAATAAATATAAATATAAACATACAAATATGATAGTAGCTGGAATTGAAACCTGTACTAGAATAAATACCTTGTTTAGTCATTTACCCAACGAATCGGCCGCATCCGCCCGCGTATAGGGCCCTGCGAATCGGGAAATTTATGTTCGAATCGAATCTCGAATCGAATCGGGACTGATGTCGACATCGAATCGAATCTCGAATCGAATCGGGATAAACTCGAGAAATAATTATAACTGGCATTATCTTGTGCAGAGATGTCCGGAAAGCACTGCGAGAAGAGATCGTTGACATAACTTGACAACTTGGCGTTGTTTTAATTTTCTTTCTCGTTGAATGGCCATCCAGATGTTCACTTGGCCCGACAATAAATTCAAGACATAAATATGGACAAATTAAGGTGTTACTGCCCAGAGACATTTAAGACAAACCACTAAATTGAAACATGAGACTTAAAAGCACAAATGTAATACAAGTGGCACATTAATTCCCATGGGTTGAAGTCAGCTACAGCCGCTAACTTCAGGTACGTTAGCATGCCTAAATACATTATTGTTATGTTTGGTTGTTTTTGTATTATCAGAATTTGGGTCTAGTAGATTTCGGTCCGTTCTCAACTCAATAACACAGTATACATCAAAAGCAGCGAAGGCGTTAAACTGTGTTAGTTTCTGCATTAGTTAACTAACTCGAATAGTGACGCAAGTGCTCATTCACACAAATTGCTTTTACTTCATTCCAACTTCCAAGTACCAACTCCGAACAATGCAAGGAAACTACAGAGGTTTTCCTCCCACAGTTTTCTAACATAATAATGGGAGCGCTCCAGGCGACATGTCTCCATTATTGTGTTAGAAGATTCCGGGACTGGGAGCAGGCCTTAGGCCCATAGCTGGATATTTCCGTTGTATAGATGGGCGTGAACAGGTTACAACTTGGACAGAGCCGCTGAGCAAACAGGATTCCGCGAATAACTCTCACACGAATTCCTGGAAATCTATAAATAGCGAATTTGCGGTGTGTGGTTTTCTGGGAATCTGAAACTGAAAGTGAAACGACAGAATTTTGCAATGAATTTGACTATTTTCCTGATAGAAACATTAAAACTAGAAGAGTTCGCTCCTTATTTCAACTGATGTCGACATTGTCGAACACTGATTCATTTTCCTCGAAGCTTCGTTTGACTAACGAATCGGCAAACTATTCGAGATCGATATACGAATACCAAAGCGATGTCGACATCGAATCGAATACTCGAAGCTTCGCAGGGCCCTACCCGCGTAATATGCGAATTCAGCAGTTGAAAAAAATATTATTTTTGAAAAAATTTCAACAAAACCATGTCATGTGACCCCTCGTTGGAACAAGCTCATTGAGCTCGTTCCAATGAGGGGTCATATGATATGGTTTTGTTGAAATTTTTTTTTAAATTTATATTTAAAATAATAAATTTTGATATCGTCTGCGTTGGGTAAAGGGTTAGGGGCACAACAGAAATACATTCTACTTTAACCCTTTACCCAACGAATCGAACAAGCTCAACAAGGAGGGGTCATAACCTTTGTTTTTGAGACAAAAAATAATGAAAATTAATTGGCGATTTTTGAGAATAGCACTGGCCATTTTTGGCCATTATGTTGGGTAAAGGGTTAAATATTTATTTGTTTGAAGAGACATGATGGCAGTTGAAAATAAGGGATTGAAGCTTCGTGCACATGTCTGGCATCCAGATCGGTTGATTTTTTAATCTTTTTGATTTTATCGTGGTTTATCTTTGAAAAAATTCTCAAAATTGCTCTTTTCAAGAAGAGAGGCTTATAAGGAGCATAGCATATTGTGTTGGTGCGGTAGGTTGTCTTAGAAATGGTCACCCAAGGATACTAAAAAATTATACCTGGCAAAGTCTATTGGAGTTTTACCACTAACATCAAGTGCTCCAGGGTCAGCACCATATATTACCAGTAATTCAACTTGTGTTATCTGACCTTCTTGTGCGGCAACATGCATAGTACAATTACCTTTCTCCTGGAAAATAAAGTTTGTGTTCAATTCAAATTTTTTATCATAAACCTTCCTTTGAACAAATCCAGGTCACACTTTTTGAAAGTTTGTATTTGAAAGTTATAATTAGACTGCAGCTAAAAATTACAAAACACTAAATGAACACCATTTTTATGTGTTGTGTTTGAGCATCCATAAAAGTTTATACACAACATTTTTATATTGTAATTGCTTCATTTGCCTTTTCAAAAACAAAAATCATTTAACCCTTTACCCAACATTAAAAGCAGACGACACTTGCAAACAAAATTCTTGAATAACTATTTCCAAAGAGGGGTCATAACCTATGTTTTTAAGACAAAAAAAAACTGAAAAAAATACTGAAAATTAATTAGCAATTTTTGTGAATAGTGCTGGGCCGTTTTTTGGCCAATACGTTGGGTAAAGGGTTAAAGGTTCAGATTAAAAACTTTGAAATACTAATTTGCTTCAAAATTGGAACAGCAGATGGTGTAAAATGATGTTAAACCATTTATGGAACTCTAACATTTAGACATACAAAGGACAAGGCAGGTGAGGGAACTAATGAAGAATTAATCTATTGAGACTGAAGATCTAGAAAAGGACTGAAGCAGGGGAGAAAATTTATCAGAGGAAATGTGGAATTAGGACAAAGAGATCTGCATATGGGTTATATAAAAAGATATGCCAGCTTTTGAGGAGTACCAAGACAGATCTTGGGGGCAGATGGTACTGTTGTTCAGTGAGATTCAAGTCACTGCAGTTGTGGCTCAGTTGGTAGCGGTGCAGGCTGCAAGCCGAGAGGTCCTCGGTTCGAATCCCACCTGCGGCAACCGCGTTGTGTCCTTGGGCAAGACACTTCACCCCGATTGCCTACATGGGGGCACGATGATGCTGTGTACTCAGGCGTACTGCACGTCGATGGTGCGCATGTCTTCAACCAATCTAACCCTGCCTGTGCTGCGGTGCAGAGTTCAGAGTTACGATGTTGGAGAGCTGACAGCTGCTCGTCGTTGCTCGGTGGTTCTCTTCGGGTACTCCGGCTTCCTCCACCCGTAAAACTGTCACGGTCACGATAAGCCATTGTGCATAAGTATGTGACCTTAAACACCAATAAATAAATAATAAAGTCACTGCAGTTGAGGAGGAGAATCAGGAAATGAGAGGAAAGCACATGCCTAATGCACAACTTAGGTTTAATGGAGTCTCTGGAACATTTCATTTTAAAATTCCTCAAATATTTGCCTAGTAAAACAAGACTCCTTGAGAAATATGGAAAAATGGGATGAAAATAAATGAAAGTGTCAATGATACTGTAGCACAACTTGTCCAAGAAGGGATTTAACTAAACAGAAAGATCCAGTAAAGCCATGTCACTCACTCAAGTTTCCACAAAAAAGACTTCACACCAAAGCTACAAATGAAATCTGAAAAAAATCAGGTGAGGGATGCTGCCTGCTGGGTGTACTAATGGAATTGTTGACAATTTATATGTCAAATCCAAGATGGCAGGTGGCGGCTATCTTTTTTAACGAAATGCAGAAAAATTTGATGAACTCCCGTCTGGACATCATACCAAATTTACATATATAAAAGGATTGGATAAGAGGAGCGGCCTGCAGGGTTTGCTAATAGAATTGTTTACAATTTATATGCCAAATTCAAGACGGCCACTGCCAGCCATGTTTTTCACCAAAATTCAGAAAAATTTGAAAGCTACCATCTAGACATCACACCAAAACTACATATGAAATTTAAAAAAGATTGGGTGAGAGATGCGGCCTGCTGGGTGTTTTAATGGAATAGCTGAAATTCAAATGCCAATCCAAGATGGTTACAGACAGCTATATTTTTTAACGAAATTCAGAAAAATTGATAGCTCCCATCTAGACATCACACCAAAGCTATATATGAAGTTCAAAAAAGATCAGGTGAGAGATGCAACCGGTAGGGTGTGCTAATGGAATTGCTGACAATTTATTTCCAAATCCAAGATGGCTGCTGGCAGACAAGTTTTTCAACAAATTTCAGAAATATTCTATAGCTCCAATCTAGACATCAAACCAAAGCTACATATGGAATTTGAAAAAAGATCGGGTGAGAGATGCAGTCTGTAGGATGTGCTCATAGAATTGTTGACGATTTATATGCCAAATCTAAGATGGCCACTGGCAGCAATGTTTTTCAATGAAAGTTGGAAAAATGTTGATAGCTCCCATTTAGACATTACTCCAAAGCCACATATGAAATTTGGGACTGACTGGGTGTCAGCCAAGGCTTGTAGAGTGTGCTAAAGGAATTGTTGGGCAATTTATATCCAAATCCAAGATGGCTGCTGGCAGCCATGTTTTTCAACAAAATTCAGAATAATTCAATAGCTCCCATCTTGACATCACACCAAAGTTACATATGAAATTTGAAAAAGATTGGGAGAGAGATGCGGCCTGTAGGGTGTGCAAATGGAATTGTTGACAATTTATATGCCAAATCTAAGATGGCAAAATTCAGCAAAAATTTGATAGCTCCCATCTGGACATTTCCCCAAAAGTACATATGAAATTTGAGACTGACTGGGTGCGAGCTGCGACCTGTAGGGTGTGCTAAAGGAATTGTTGGACAATTTATATCCAAATTGAAGATGGCCACTGGCAGCTATGTTTTTCAATGAAATTAAAAAAAAATCGATACCTCCCATCTAGATTTTGCTCCAAAGCAAAATTTGAAATTTGGAACTGATCGGGTGAAAGCTGTGGCTTGTAGGGTGTGCTAAAGAAATTGCGGACGGACAGATGGACGGATGTACGTACATATGACAGATCAAAATCCAACCCAATAGCTCATACCTGACGTTGTCAAGTTGAGCTAACAAATAGGGATAAGTGGATGAGGAATGACATGAGACAAAGGATCAATATTACAGCTGGGACAATCGAGAAAGCACCAACGTGGAATTATTAAACAGTTTTTGACTGAATGTTGCGAGATTAAGAGGGAGAGTGGGGGGAGGAATAATTTGGTGAGGAACTCAGATGATGTAGGCCTCCTTGTTCAAGCACGGCAACAAATCAGCGAAAAGGCCAAAGAATTATTATTATTATTACAGGCTACTGCTTCAACATTTTCATAGACAGAAAATCATTTTATGGCATGCTGCGCCACCATAAATACTTAACTTCACCAGAAATACTTTTGCCTAAAATGCTGGTGACATAACTCATTTTCAGATGGTAGAGTTTATGTAAGTAAAGATTCCCTGAAATCAACACATATGTCTAACAAGAGCCACTGTCTAAATTAGACATAACTAATTTAATAATCACAACTGAAACTTCCACACAATAAACATGGTGTTCATTATTATCTTATCAAAGGCCTTAAAACTGTTCAGAATACAACAATTCCATAATGATACGCATGAACTTTAGTTTAAAGGATACATGATACATGATTATAGGAAACAACCTGCTCTGGTTGGGTTTAAAAACTTTTCAAATAGTAAGGGTAAATTGAGTGAAAATTAGCAGCATAAAAAAGATTGTAAATGTGAGTCTTTACATTTGATCCTCTTGAAACAATGTGACAGCTAGCTTTTGGACAAACAAGCTCAGAATAAAAAGTAAAATGCTGATGATGTGGATTTACAGGGCTTATATTTCATCTAGATTTAGGAGAGTCCATTTGGATTCTCACGAAAATGATTGCGATAATCCATACCTGCTATGAGTGTCCCAGGATCCCACCATGGTTGAACCCCTGTTGTATATTGATAACGCATGTTAAATCTTTACCCAACACAGCATTTTAATTTTTAAAACATCAACTGAATTTTTTTTTTTTTTAACAGTAAACAATATTTACAAATAAAACCTTACAAATATGGATGTCATTGGAACTGGCTCATTGAGCTAGTTCCAATGGAAGCCATATTTGTACAACTTTATTGACAAAGTGGCAGGATATTTCAGGCCATGTTAGCTTTGTATTGGTTAATTTGTAGCCGCTATGTTAGGTAAAAGGTTAATTGGCTCAATTCTTTTCACGCGAATCATAAATGAGGTGCAGAGAGAATCTACATGGATTCTCGCTGGTTTTGTTGCATGAATCTTTGCTTGAATTGATTGTCGGATTCACGTCGAAATATAAGCCCTGATTCAGTTCATAAAGATATCACTATCATGTGGTTAAATCATTTTTAATTTGGGCCAAAATTTTCAAAGAAAAGTTATCCAATCATGAGAAAATTTCTTTCAAGCAATAAGTATATTTATACTCACAGGATGGTAATAATTTGGATCAGCTCCTTTTGACAGTAAACGTAAAGACGTTTCTAAGTTGTTTGTTCTTACGCTAGAATGTAGTTGCTGAAATGAGATTAGAGCAAACAATAACATAAACAAAGTTTGCTATAGGGTAGTGATAAACCTATTATTGGCATCAGCCGATAATGGGGTCATCGGCGAATCATCGACATCGGCAGAAAAGGGCATCCTTTGCCGATAGGGGTGCACTGATTGTTATAAGGTAAAAATAAACCATGTTTTTTTTTACTCATACCATCAAAAACAGAGTTTACATGTGAAACTTCTGGGGAATGTGTCAATACTATTGATTCCATAATTCTGGTGAGCTTTCCTATATTACTCCATTTTGAGATTCTGTCCCGCCATGGAACGCGATGCACACTGCTGTATTGTTTGTGTAAACAATGGCGATTGGCCTGGATAGGTGGTCATTTGACATGGAAAATTCTTATTAAAACAAATAGTGTCAGACTGTCAGTGCTGGTTTCATTTTTAGTTTATTTATAAGTACTGTATTATGGAAAAAAATCTGGAGGGAGACAAGTAAATTATACAAGGGCGGCTTTTTTGAAAACAATACAAAATGCGCGTTCCATGGAGGATTAGTGTCGTTTCATACACATGCGTTTCGTACACAGACTGTTTCATATACAAAAGACGACGTTTCGTACATATATCAAAGGACATTTCGTACACAGGCTAATTCTATAGGCTTTTTAAGTATTTTTTATATGAAATAATAGACTACTTACTTTTGTAAGGTATTATAATCCAATACAAAAGAGAAACCCACATTTGAAATATCACGCAACAGAATTTAATACGTCCAACACCACCACAATATGTCGTACATTTGAAAATATTGTTAGGAAATAAAATGAACCGCACACTGTAAAAACATCTTTCTTTGAGGAAAAAATCAAAATATTATGATGTGAGCTCATTGATGATTAATCAGCTGTGATCAGTTCTTATGATATGTAATCACAGCATTGTTATTATACTGGAGTCATAATTAGCACATGAACACATTAAAATGATTAATTTTCAGTACATGTACAACACTTTTTTATTACTGCAATGTGAAATACCCAGTATATCATCAAGGGATGGACCTCCCCCCCCCCCCCCCACCCCCAAGCCCCATCCTTAGCATAGGTGGTGTAATCCTTACATGACATCTCAGTAATTTGTCTTACTTAAACTAGGATGAGGGGGGGGGGGGGGGGATCTTCGTGGGAGAAATAAGTTATCATTAGTTGGCTCATAAATCCCATGTACAAAACCCAGTATATCATCATGTAGGAATTACACCATGCACTGTTAAATATATACTCGCCCAAAACAGAAAGTGTGCATTGCAGAAATTGATCAAACTCCCAAAAAAATAATTTCTTAGGTGTAAAGAGTGTTAACCTGTTCATGAATAAGTTATATTGAACACAAAAACAGCTTTCCCCGTTAAAATTGAATTAACATTAAATGACGTGCTGCACGTTTGTGAAAAGGCATGTTTTGCACGTGAAGAGTCTGAAAATTCATGCAGCAGTGTGAATCCTTGGGTATTTAAACTCTAAAGTAAGGCCTTCCTATCGTTCACATTCAAACTTGCGCTGCTGTTAAAACGACTCCACATTAGCATGCCAAGATTGACAATGAATCAACGTCTCCTTGCCCTGGGTATGATTAGAGCTGGCAGAACACACAGAGAGGTTGCACAGCATTTGAACTGCCACCGTAACACTGTAGACGGGCTAGTCCATCGACATGCACAACATGATGACGTTCGAGACCGACCCCGCTCCGGGAGACCCCGAGTTACCACCCCTGCACAAGATCGGTATATCCGTGTCATCCATCTCCGGAACCGGCAACAAACAGCAACAACGACAGCCAGGAACATCCCTAACCTGAGACGGATACATCCTCAAACAGTAATCAACCGGCTGAGAGAATACGATTTACGTCCTCGAAGACCTGCAATTCGTCCGATTTTGACGTTACGTCATCGTCGTGCTCGACTGCAGTGGTGTAGACAACATCTCAGGCATCCCTTACACTGGTGGCGACGTGTTTTATTCACAGATGAATGTCGTTTCCATCTTTCTTCATCAGATGGCCGCCAGAGAGTGTACAGACGTCGAAACGAACGCTACGCAGATCCATGTGTCATGGAGCGAAACCGTTATGGGGGGAGAGTCTCTCATGGTGTGGGGTGGCATCACTGCCCGTAACAGAACTGAGCTGGTCATTATTGATGGCAATCTCAATGCAGCCAGCTATCGTGATGAAGTGCTTACACCTGTTGTTGTCCCATTTCTGCAACGTCACGGCCCCAGCGTCATTCTACAGCAGGACAACGCCCGACCCCACGCAGCTCGTGTTGTTCAACAGTATCTGCAGCAACAACAAGTGGATGTTCTTCCATGGCCAGCAAATTCGCCCGATATCTCACCCATTGAGCATGTGTGGGACGAAATGAAATGTCAGCTACGCCAGCTTTCCCATGCACCGTCAACGCTTGTGGAACTCCAAAGACAGCTTATCAGAATATGGAACAACATCCCACAACACTTCCATGCTAACTTGTTCGCTTCCATGAGGCATAGATGCACAGCAGTAGTCGATGCAGACGGAAGTCATACCAGATATTGAGTGTGTGACTTTTGCGTTTGGCCCTTAGTGTCTTTGACGCTCCATGGCACCAAGAGTATTCGTCGTAGCGTAATGAAATTTCTCGTGTTGATCACAAATTGATTCATCTGTGATTGAATAAAATTTCCATGAATCAAAATGATATATATCTTTTTTTAGTGTCATTTTTTTAGCATGCACACTTTCTTTTTTGGGAGAGTATATAATGTCACTCTACGAAAGTCAGCACTGAAAACGTAATCTTTAACACCACTGGATGCACTGCTGCATGCTATGGAATCTCATAGAATGCAAAAATGCTTCCAGCGATGTTAAAAATTACGTTTTTAGAGCTAATTCTCATACACTTAGGTCTACTTATAATTATAATAAATATTTACCAGTATGTTCTATTTGAAAACTGCACAATGTCAGAAAATGAATGAATGAAAAGACTTATCTTTGTAGAAATTTATATTTGTATCATTCCAGTATGTTTCGTATTTATATAAATATGTTATTGCAACACATTTGTTATTTTTACATACTGGTTGTTACCTTTACTTGGCCCAAGACAGTCATAACCCTGTGTACGAAACGTCCTAGCTTGTCCTAAAAGTTTGTGTACAAAACATCCTAAATTGTCATGGACGAAATGCCCATGTACGAAACGTCCAGCCCCCTTCCATGGCAGGGAAGAATCATGTGATTTTCAAAGTGGAAAGGTCTATTGTAAACGTACATATTGATTACTGGGCTTATGGCTGATATGGGAAGAAAGGAATAAGTCAGATTTACCCGAGTCAGGACAGTGTCTCTCGGTCTGTGTACGGGTTACCACAAGATCGCTATGAGTTTTAAATATAAGGGATTTAATCTTATTGGAAGAATATATAGTATTCCACGCCGAGAGATACATTCAATCTGACACGGGTGATTCAGTTCTTCTCACTGAGGAATGGACTGCACAAAACAATCGGATAAATTGTCTGGGGGAGTTGATTTGGTGGCGAGTTGACCAGGAACCAAGAAACATAACCCCCACATTGAGATTCTAATTGCAACTTTGCAGGGTTCAAATAAGTTATTCACGCATTTTCACTAAACTTAAAACATTGGTATCGACCGATTATTAGATTTTTAACATCAGTATCGGCCGATGGTTCGTTTACCATATCGGTTCATCACTACTATAGGGTAGAAATGATCTAGTCATACTTGACCTTTCCCTTTACCCAACACAGACGATATCAAAATTATTATTTTAATATTTGTGTATTTCAAATTTAAAAAAATTTCAATGAAACCATATCATGTGACCCCTCATTCAAATGAGCTCGATGAGCTTGTTCCAATGAGGGGTCAACATGATATGGTTTCGCTGAAATATTTTTGAAAATTCCTTTTTTTTTAACTACTTAATTTGTAAATTACACAGGTGGATGTGGCCGATTTGTTACGTAAAGGGTTAATATCCAGATTTTACCACAATTGCTATGACATCACAACTTTATATTAGCAGCCAAAACTTTACAAGAAAACTCTACCAGAGTAATTAGTCTACTGTCTGAAAGTTTCACACAAATGTATGCTGGGACATTGGTTTGCAAAAAAGACTGGATACAAGGTCTGTTTGTTATTTTTTTGTTTATGGGGAAATAACAATATTTTCAACAACCAGGGTCACATCGTGCAGGACAATTTAACAGATGGAGGAAGCCAGAGTACCCAGAGTGAATCACCGAGCAACAGTGAGAAACTGTTAGACTCTTCAACTTACTAGTGTTGCACAGGCAGAGTTAGCAGTGACTGATGGCAAGTGTACCATTGATGTGCAGTACACCTTAGCACTCAGCATCACCATGCAAAAGGGATGTCTTGCCCAAGTGTCTTCGAATCCAATACTTGCACCCCACCCCTCCCCACCAATTGCAAATTTTTCTTGTGTTATGCAAATTTTTATTTTTTCTAAATACACCTCAGAGACAAATTATAGCATCAAAAATTAATTCAAATACTCAGTTTCATAAATTAGAACCTTAATCATGAGGGTCAGAGAGCTCTCCATTTTAAATTTTGCTCAATATTTGTCCTTTCATATCCCAAAACCATGGGGTGGGGCCAGTTTTGGGTGAGGAAAAAACTTCAATGAAAATATTCTATTTCCATCAGTTCTCACAGATTCTCAATGAAGTTTTAACTTCTTACAGTTAAAACTAGAAGTCCTGTCATCAATTGCGCGCAAACACCTCGCCATTTAGCGCGTTTATCGGCGAGTTGGGTAATATGGAAAGGATATCACATTCAACCTATACACAAGCAATGGTTCAGCCAATGGACCTCCGGGTTTAACCCGGAGGTCCAATGGCTGAAACATTGCTTGTGTTTGCTGTGAGTAACGGCAAGACTCTGTGGTAATTTGGGTATTTTCAATAGGAAAATTGCACGCAATTCCTGAGTGAAATTGTGTCAAGATAAGTGCGCAATTCATGACAGGACTTCTAGTTTTAACTGTATATACCCACCAAGACACTTTGAGTTCATTTCATTCTTATGATATTTTAATTGTATGAATACCAATGAGTACTAGAGGATATAAACTTCATGTGTTATGGTGTGGTGTGATTTCATAGGTATGGAATCTGTGGAACCTACAGACAGAATAAAAACCTGAGTTGATCATAAATTGCTTATAATTTTCATAAACTGAATACTCTTGTTTGTGATGGTAGTATAGTGAAATCATCATCAAATGAGTGGTATATAATTCCAGAGATGCCCACTTGGCACAGGGAGAAGAAACACTATTGAGATATGATGAATATATACTGCAAGTACAAAGCTGACAACACATGAAAGAATTTCAGAACTAGTGTTTCTAATATCTTCAGAAAATCTTGTGAAGAGTTTGGTGTCAAGGTCTTGACAGAAAAAAATGTGCATCTCTATCTCATTTATCTAACATAACATAAAATGTGACATCAACTTTGTTAAAAACTGACATTATAAAAGATGAAAGTGAAGGGATAATGAAAAAGTGTCAATGACACTGTATCTTAACTTGTCTGTGTGTTGTGTTTGATGAAAAGGATAATGTTCAATGTTTATGAAAGGATTATGAAATAAGAGAAGAATTGTGATTATTGGGAATATGTTAATTTCTGTTCCCTGTATGCTGTGTTTTCAATAAAAATAATATGAAGTGTAGACTGTACTAAAGAATTGAGGGGTGGGTTACTGTGGCCCTCACAGTTAATGTATGTGGCCCTCATAGTAAATGGATGTTAATGAAAGTTAACAAGTTACAGTGAAATTATTCCAAAACGAGTCATCCTATCAAGTTACAATGAAATCCCTTCATAAATACGATCTGTAGACTGTGCTAAAGATTTTCGGGCCCCTGTAGCCATCACAGTTGACCAATCACGACCAAAAGGGGACGTTATCATCTACACTTTATATGGAGTCAACCTACCAAGTTACAATGAAATCCCTCCATAAACACGACCTATAGACTATGCT
Source organism: Pictodentalium vernedei (assembly GCA_031216915.1). Lineage (NCBI taxonomy): Eukaryota > Metazoa > Mollusca > Scaphopoda > Dentaliida > Dentaliidae > Pictodentalium > Pictodentalium vernedei. The sequence goes on from CM062294.1 coordinate 87,257,616, forward strand.
AAAGGTTTTGGGGTTTTGGGCTTGGGCAGCCATCATGACTGAATGATCGCGACCAAAAGGGGAAGTTCTCATCTAGACATCATTTGGAGTCATCATGAAATATGACCTGTAGACTGTGCTAAAGGTTTTCGGGCCCCTGTAGCCATCACAGTTGACCAATCACAACGAAAAGGGGACGTTATCATCTACACTTTCTATGGAGTCAACCTACCAAGTTACAATGAAATCCCTCCATAAACACGATCTGTAGAATGTGCTAAAGGTTTTGGGGTTTTGGGCTTGGGCAGTCGTCACAGTTGACAGATCGCGACCAAATGGGGAAGTTCTCATCCAGACATCACGCGGAGCCATCCTACCAAATTACAATGAAATCCCTCCAAATTAAACATGACCTGCAGACTGTGCTAGAAGTTTTTGGGTTTCAGGCTTAGGCAGCCGTCACGGTTGACAGATCATGACTAAAAGGGGATGTTCTCATCTAGATATTATACAGAGGCATCCTACCAAGTTACAATGAAATTCGGGTTTTGGGCTCGGGCAGCAATCACGGTTGACTGATCATGACCGAAAGGAGACATTCTCATCAAGACATGACCCAAACCTGCATATGAAATTTTGTGACAATCGGACAAAAACTACGATGTGTAGCCTGTGGTAAAGGAAAATGTGAACAGACTCACAGACTAACAGACTTCCGCACACGTGATGGCAATAGCTTATCTTCACTTTGTCAAAGTTAAGCTAAAAATTGAGTTATGCACTTTGTCGTTTTTTGTGAAGTAATGACAATAAACAATATTGTGTGTGAACAAACTCTTACATATGGAATGAGAGGCAATGAGAAACTGTCAGAATCCAATTTTCCAAAACAATACTGTCTAGAGCAGACATTATTGTGATGTCGTTTTTTTCAGTTTTGGGAGTAAAATATCCATGGAAAAACACCTGGGAATTGGTAAAAAAATAATAATAAAATATGCCCTCTCATATATGTTTTCAAGCCATGAAACAAAGTATTTTTTTTACATGGTCTTGTCAAGGTTTTTTATCAAATATTTGAACCCTTTTTTACTATCTGACCTATCAGTAAACACCACTTACAAAATCTTCCCCCTCCCCTAAAATCCCCAACCCTCCCACCCAGCCTTATATATAAGTGGCTTCTTGTCCAGTAGGGAGTTGAAAAATCTGTAGTTGGAATTAGTTCAAAATCAAAACAAACTATCCAATGTCGAGTTGTGACAGCACAAAAGTGGGTTTAATCATTATAAACTTACTGTCCAGAAACCAACTGCTTACAATTTACTATGTGAAGGGTCACTGTGACCTTGGCCTTTGACCTAGTGATTCCAAAATAAATAGGGCTCTTTCTTGCACCAATGCCAACCTACCTATGAAGTTTCATGAATGTGGGTGGAACCATTGTCAAATTATCATCTGGAAACCAATTGTTTACGATTTATGTTCAAGGTCACTGTGACCTTGACCTTTGACCTAGCGAGACCAAAATAAATAGGGGTCTTCCACTCGCGTAGGCCAACCTACCTATGAAGTTTCATGAATGTGGGTCAAACCATTATCAAGTTATCTTCCGGAAACCAATCGTTTATGATTTACTATGTTGAAGGTCACTGTGACCTTGACCTTTCACCTAGCGAGTCCAAAATAAATAGGGTTCTTCCTCTCACTGATGCCAACCTACCTATGAAGTTTCATGAATGTGGGTCATTGTGACCTTGACCTTTTGACCAAGCAAGTCCAAAATAAATAGGGTTCTTCCTCTCATCAATGCCAACCTACCTATGAAGTTTCATGAATGTGGGTCAAACCATTATCAAGTTATCATCCGGAACCAATTGTTCACGCCCGCCTGCCCGCCCACCCACCCACCATTCACCAAACTATATGTCGAGTTTGACATTGTCACAACTCGACTAACTAGAACAAAGTCGAGGGTGGCATATACCCCTGTCTGCAATACCATAGATAGCATTATAGAAATGAAACATTTATTACTGGGTGATGCTGAAGGATGACAGATGATAGACCTGTGACAGATTACAGGCCATTGGGGCATATATCATAAGAACTATTAAGTGTCACCATAGGGTGACACAAAAAGGTACCCCCGGCTCTAATTCTGTGAATAAAAATATTTTTCTGCAAACTTTATATGCATCTGAAAGGCATGTGTAACCATATCCTAAAGTTTCAACTCTCTATATTAAATAATTGTGGGAGGAGTTGATTACACCATGAAGGTACCCTCAATAAAACAAGTTATTCATGACAGAATATTGGGAGGGACAAAATCAAAGTCCATAAAATGCAAAAACTCCTACAATAATACACTGCATAACATCTGCCTTGTACTGTGGGTAGACATCAATAGGATAGACTTACACACCAAATATGAAGTCATTCCATTGAGTACTCTGCAAGTTATTCATGAAATAATTTCAAGGCGGACAAATTCTAAGTCGATAAAGGGCAATTACTCTGGCAATAAAATCTATGGGTACACAGCAATAGGATATGCTTGCATACCAAATAGCAAGTCACTCCACCAAGTATTTTACAAGTTATTCATGATTGAATTTTGGGACGGACGAACAGATGGACAGACAGATGGATGAATGGACAGACAGATGGACAAGGCAAATCATAAATGTACCCATTGGGGGTGAGGGTATAACAAAGATACTGTGCAGAGTAATCGATGGACAAGATGAACACCATATTTTTTTAAAACTTTGATGATAGTTGAGAAAGGGTATAATCATTGTTGTAGCAAGGTTCATCAACTCAGAACCCTTAAATTACTCACCTTATGGAGATCGTCCACAGCATTGTTACAAATATCATCAACTCAGAACCGTATAAATTACTCACCTTACTGAGATTGTCCACAATATTGTTACAAGTATCATCAACTCAGAACCGTATAAATTACTCACCTTACTGAGATCATCGACAGTATTGTTACAAGTATCACCATCTTTGTGTTTATTTACAAATGATAAAAACTGATATTTGGCACGTATGAAATCATGTTTGGTTGGACTGAAAGAGAAATAATAAAGTGGTTTTGATACTACAGTATGTGGAGAGTGGATTGTAACAAAATCACCTGCAGAGTGGAGTTATCACCCAAAGTGTCACTTTCAAACCCTGTACATATGGACAAAAAAAACAAGCAATGTTTCAGCCAATGGACCTCCGGGTTTAAGCCGGTGGTACATTGGCTGGAATTTTGCTTGTGCTTGTAATGCTTTGCAAAAAAATTTGCAATTATTGCATGGGTGGAAACCCCACTCCACAGGTGATTTAGTGATAATACACTCTACATGTATTGTATTTAAAGTAGAGATTAGTCACTATTTTATAAAGTAACTTGTTTTTTTACTTTGCTTCTATTAACTGGTAGAGTGCTAAATTATTTTTGCTCATCAAAACTTCTCATGTATTTGCTTCATTACAATTTATGGGAGAGTGCCCAGAGGCACTCTCTCATAAATTTTAACAAGGCAAGTCTTCACATACAAATAATTTCAATTAAAAAACAACATAAAACACATCTAGAGAATACGAAGCCGTTACATTGCAGTTATTTACTTCAGAATAAAGCCCTAATATGGGCTTCCAGCCCTCTACCAGTTAATACATGAGGAGATAATATGCAAAAGTTCTTAGACACCCTTACAAACATCACACTTGGGTTCACTTAGCAAAATATGTGGTTTAGCTTTGAACAATAAGCAGTTCTTAGCTCTCATAACAGACACCCAAGACCTGATAAAAATGTCTGCTGCCAAAGTCCTTAGATGTTTTCATGCAAGATTCTCATAATACTTCAAGCAATGACAACTCTTTCCAGAGCTAAACAATGAGCAAACTCTGAAACTGACATCTGATCTCAGAGTTAACAAGAGGGATGTTACATCCCAACGCTCACCTACATTCGCGCTTGATAATGTCGTTCCAATGTAACATGCCTAATATTTAGTTAATATAAATCATTAACTAGGCATCAAATGATTAATGTGGTTTATGTGATGGCTTTGGAAAGTCTATATTTCTGCATTTATTATATATCAATTCAACATAGAATCATTGGATACATCTTTTAGAAATGTTTATGATTAAGAATATGAATCGTGAGGCCAGATATTAAATCATAAATAAGAATTAGGAAAGGCTTTCATAAATCACAGAAATTTTAATTGAAGTACATTCATTGGTTAAAGAGGAGTTGCGGAAAAATATTCGTTCAAGAAAGTGACTATAAGTCCCAACAAAAATACATCACATCAACAACTGAAATAAGCCTTAATGTTACTAGTAACAAGTATGAGAAAGTATTAAATAATAAAAAAAAAAAGTTAAAAAAAATTTTTTTTAAAGAAAGTGAATATAAGTCCCAAAAATCCCCGTCAAATTCCTCAAATATGCATGTAATAAGGGCGCAACTTTACCGCAATGTAGTTCAGTAACCCATGCGTACAATATCAATTGCCTGGAAAGACATATAGAAACAGAACTCACCTTAACACCTCACCTTAACACAAACTTTTAGAACTTAAAATTGAGTAAGTCAGACAAAAACGTGAACATTGTGACTGAAAAAAAGAAAAGAAATCAGTTAAACTTCTGCATACCCTATGGTTAATACCTACAGGTGTTATTGAAATGAGAAAATAAACAGTAATGAGAGGTGAAGGCACCACAATCTGCACAAAAGCTGACTTTAACGCAAATTCTTACAACACCTAAATGCTAATTCTTACAACAAGTTTTGGCAGAAAATCAGCCTCAAATTCCTCAAATATGCATGAAATGAGGGTTAAATATTACTGCAATGGAGTTCAGTAACCCAAGTGTAGAATATTAATCGCTTGGAAAGACACATAGAAACACAACTCACCTAAACACAAAGTTTACAAAGTTTTACAACTTAAAATTTACTAAGTCTGAGAAAAACATGAAAATTTTGAGTAAAAAAAAAGAAAATTTTCGTTAAATTTCTGCATACAGTAGGGTTAATACCTACAGTTGTTATTGAAATATGAAAATCAGCAGTAATGAGAAGTTAAACCAGCACAATCTGCACAAAAGCTGACTTTAACACAAATTCTTACAACACCTAAACACAAATTCTTACAACAACTTTTGGCAGAAAATTTTAGCTGAAATTTGGAAAAAAGTCGTAGTTTCAGGGTTAAATACTGTTCTAATAGTCCCCTACAACCTACATATGCAATATCAAAGGCCTGAGCCCACTGATGTTTGAGAAATTCACCTTAACATTAAATCTTACAATATTGGACATGCCGGACGCCGACGCTGACGCCCGAGGTTATCACAATAGCTCACCACATCTTACAGATGTAGGTGAGCTAAAAACCTGTGGTATTTACAGTACAGCCTATAACAAAGTATACCGTTAGGCAATATTCTTTTGTTAATGAAGCCATATTAGTACCTAACTTTGGTAATATTCCTGTAGCATTAACGCGATATTTTCGAATTACACCACATATCGTCCGCTAGCCAAATCGTCCGCTACAATTTTACCCAAATCGTCCGCCGCAATTTTACCCAAATCATCCGCTGTGAAATAATTATTTTGCTAATTTTTTATTTTCTTTTTCATTTATTTTTTTATTTATTTTTAGGACATTTTTTGTCATTGTTATTGCTATTAATTTATATTAATTTATTTATGTACTTACTTGTTTGCGAATTTAACAAAACACAGCGAATATTCCATGTATAGTCCAGCGAGAATTGAATACAAATTAAGTACATATCTCTCACAAAAATTGAACACCCACACAGTTCATGAATGAATGAAAGGTTTTAGTACGCCAAAGGCACGCAGGGACGATGTGGGATTTACAAATCCCTTGCGACCCGGTTAATCTTATTTTATTTCACTTGGATCACACATGCCTAGCTTTCCTATAGCCTCAAATGGGTCTGAGGGGGTATGCATGCAGTTAGAATTCCCGGCAGTTTACGTTGGAGTAACAGATTGTCAATAATCAATCCCTCAACACCATTAAGACTATTAGGGAGTGGGCTCTATTCGGTTCCAGCTTGGGGATGGTAGAGGTCTGAGTCCCACCATGGTGGCTGTACCATGCCGTCTCTAAATACAGAAAATCTGTCTAGTGCAGCGACAATCTTGATGTGCCCTACATGTATTTTCATGTATATTTCACAAATTTCGATGTGCCCTATATATATTTTAATGTATGTTAAAAAAAATGTCGATATACTATATTTATGTTTTCAACTATTTCCATTTGCTATGTGCTATATAAATAAATATATACAAATAAGGGAAAAAAGCGCCAGAGTTGTTTTTTTTCTCTCGCCCAACCTCGATTTCTCTGGCCGACGATTTGGGTAAAATTGTAGCGGACGATTCGGGTTCACTGGCGGGCGATTTGGGTCAAATGGTTAGCGGGCGATTTGGCTAGAGGACGATATTGGTGTATCCGATATTTTCAACATGTTGTGGCAAATATCGCAAGAGAAATATGCACTTGGCGTGCTGTTTTCATAACCAACGTTCGCTATTTTTTGGTTTTGGATGAAAAGAAGAGGAGCAAATACTTATAATAATATGGACGATTTGAGTCATGCAAAGGTTTTTATTTTAAATGAACTGATGTAGTCGATGTATTCGTTGATGTCGATGTAATTAAAGCTCGGATTTCACTTGGCCTACCAGCTTCACTAGTGTCCTCAAGAGAATGTTTACATAATTGCAGTTCAAACTTTTGTAAATATAAGCTCTCAATCTTTAAAGTCAAAGGGAGAGGAGGTGGGGGGTCTTCCTTTATCATTTGATAATGATGATATCAAGCACGAATTGGGGTGATGTGAAATGAAATAGAAATATTCCCGAAAGCAATGAAATAGCCTATTTTAATGTGTAAAATGAGCCAATTAAATTTTATTTTAAAAAAAGAAACATAAATTCCCGAGCCCCGCTATTAAACTGCATCTGATCAGACTGAGAGTTCAGTTTGGATGTGCAAAAGACCATATTTCCAAAAAACAGGTTAAATGACTCTGTCTGTGATATATTTTGGACACATTTTAAAATATCTATTATAAATTTTAACAAAATATGAAGTATTTACATGTTTGTTTGAATTAAATTCCACAGTGAAAAATATCCTTCATAATTCTTTGTAATATTAAAATATTATCAGGAATTACATACAACATAAGCAAGAATACGTCCCCCCCAGCACTAGGAATTGATGAACTGACAGGAAAATACTGTGTTCAATTTTGGGATCGTTTTTTGGCTTCGTGCTTATTAAAACATGTCTTTGTGTACTCCTTTGTTTTGTAATTGCATTGAAATGATAGTTGTTAACAATTATTTGAGTGTTTATGTTTGTTTACTGTTTAGCATTGATATGACTTCACTAATTCTTTGTGCTTTTTTTAACTGAAATGATTACTGTTAATAATTAATCATGTGTTGTTTTTAATTTTGTATCTTGATGTGGTGTAGGTGTTGTAAATAATATAAATATACTGTAAATAATACAACAAAAAATTGGTTTGGAAGTTCATACGTTATATAGGGTGTTTTGATTTCATCATCTTAGCACGTTCGACCGGCCAAAGCACGACTGACGCGTTATTCCTATAAAAATATTGCGATATTCAGATACGAATGTGACACAAATATCACCCAAATGGTGTTATTAGCACGACCAGGTTTCCACTTTATTGTAGGCTGTACTGTAATTTACAAAACTTTAACTTTCATCCATGCTTAAGATTAACTTGTTTTTGTAAAAAACTTTATCTTTTGAGCATGCAATCACTTCAACAGGTGAAAAGATCTATAGAAACTAGTAGCCTCCAAATTTCCTCAATTTTTATCATAATAACACTTCGGCCGGCCGCTGATTTGTCAGCAAGATCTAATTGAAGAATACTAAAGGTATTTCATTTTCAGTTAAATGATTTACCCCAAAATTAAATAGGCTTCTTCCTCTCATCCTCCCCAATTCATAGGTCAAGTTTGGTTTCAATAAGAAAATTTTCAAGTTCATGGTCACTGTGACCTTGACCTTTAGTACAATGACCCCTAAATAGATAGGGTTCTTCCTCTCATCAGACCCAACCAACAAGTCAATCTGGTTTTGTTCGGCTATGCAGAACATCAATTAGACACACCTAGTGACCGATTAAGCACAGTTCGTGAGGAAACAGGTCAAATTATACGATGCACGCATGGATATGTGAACAATATACTATGAAATTTAAACTGCAGCATTCCATGACTTTGATCTAATAAAACTTCACTTTTTGAGAATTGGTTCATAAACAATGTAATTTGGCAAACTTCAAAGGACAGTAATACAACTCTATTGCTACGCTCATGTAATCCACGCAAAATCATCTGATTAACCCTTTACCCAACAAACACGTAACGGCCAAAACCGGCCAGTGCTATTCACAAAAGTCGCTAATTAATTTTCATTATTTTTTCACTTTTTGTCTCAAAAGTTAAAAAATTTATAGTAATTTATATATTTTTTATACTTACCAATGACCCAGACATAGCTGGTGCTAACTCTTAAAAATCTATGGCCAAACACAAATTTTGCCCCCCAATCCCCAAAATTTGCATCTAAAACCAAAAGAAATCATGTCCTAAAGGACCTCCATACTTTGCCCTTACCTCGCATGCGCAGTGTCAAGGACGTTCCAAAATTGGCACCAATCATCATTCTTACCGGCAGTGCCTGGTCAGCGCTATGTACTCTTTGGGGAGGTATGAGTTCCCAACTCCTGGGAGGGCCATCCCCGTCTGGGTCATTGGTAAGTATAAAAAATATATAAATTACTATAAATTTTTTAACATTTTTATACTGTACCAATGACCCAGACATAGCTGAATAGTAAAAAGGCTGGGGGGCCTAGGACATAGAGGAAAATCCAATAAGCTCAACTATATAATATAGAGTGAACCCCTCAAGGAGAAAAGGAGTATTAGGCTTTACATGTATCTTTCTTATTTTATGATAAATTAGAAAGATACAATACCCTTCATAATTGAGCACAATAACATTCATGTTCTCTATTAACATCCAGTATAACCCTTTATACTAATTATTTTTAAAGTAAGCCAATAAATAAAGTTAGTCCAGAGAATTGAGACTCTTTATATTCTTTAAAAGTGTCCGAGGATTGTATATTAATGCCCGTTTGACACTTGACATATACAAATGCTTCACACCGAGCTACATTTTAAAAATATGACATGAATGAATTTTAACATTAATATTACACTTTAAAACCATCCCGGAAACGACTCAGAATTACTGACTCCGGAGGAGGAATTCCCTTGCTTTTCACTATAAAGCAGGTGACCTAAGGGAACACCCTCCCCCCCCCCCCCCCTTCCCCTTGCCCTGGGTCAAATAGCCCAGAGCGAAGAGGGCAGCAGGACGGAGTCACTGCCGGAACAGAAAGCCTGCATAACTATAGTTGCAACTGTTTAGTGGACGACATTCTGAGCAACAGATAACAGACCTAAACAATGCAGGTCTCCAGAAATGGACTCAATATTTCTGAGATAAAAATTCGTGAATGTGGATGGCTGAGACCAATAAGCAGCCTTCATTAAATCTGTAATAGCTACACTATTTGTGTAAGCCCAAGATGTAGAAAGAGCTCTTACTTCATGAGCCGAAATCTTAAGCACAGACTGCTAGGAAGAAGATAAATTTTCATAAGCAGTACGGATAGTTAATTGAATCCATCTAGCAATAGAATGGACTGAAATGTCCTTTCTATTAGGCATCAGAGACAGAAAGAAACGTTTTCGTCCCTTTCTGATAAACTGAGATCTCTGTTTATAAATACGTAAAGCTCTAACAGGACAGAGTAAAGGCCTACGCCCGTCTGAAGATGGAAGAGCCTTAATAACAATAGGTTCCGGATATTTATTAGGAGCCTGATTCTTAGCTAAAAATCCAACATTAGTAGTGAAGGTGATAGTGTTCCCGACACTACGATAGTGAGAATCATCCACCGATAGTGCATGAAGCTCACTGACTCTTCTAGCAGAAGAGAAAGCTAAGAGAAAAGCTGTCTTATAAGACAAGAATTTGAAATCTACTGTCCCAAGAGGCTCAAATGGCTTTTCCTTTAGTTTAAGAAGAACCCAAGCTAAATTCCACTTAGGAATTAATCTAAGAGTTCTGGGTCAATTTATCGAGAAGTTTCTAACTAACTTAGATAAAGAGACATTAGATCCAATTTGTAAACTATCGTGGTGTGCATAGGTATCAGATAACATAGACCTATAACCCTTAATAGTAACAGGCTGCAGTTTGATTTCGTCAAACAAGTATACTAGAAAGTTTGCAATGTCTGGTATGGAGGGATCAAAAATATCACCAACGACGAAAAACCTTCCACTTAGCCGCATAGTTTAGTGAAGAGGAGGTCCTCCTACAGTTAGAAATCGCGTCCATTGCTCGTCCTGTAAAGTGCTTGCCATGCAAGAAGGACCGCACAACGGAAAAACGTGAAGGTTGAGACCTTGCGGGTTGTGATGAAGTTGACGCGGTTTCCCCTGGAAAGAAGATCCTCCCATGGAGGAAGCTTTCACGGTAGGTCCCACAACAGACACCTGAGTAGATTTATCCACAGTCTCTATGGAGACAGAGATGCTACCAACAGAATCTTGCATTGAGATTGTTTTATCTTTAGCAATACTTGCTGAATCAACGGTGCTGGAGGATACGCATATCCTATCATTCCGTCCCATGAGATCGATAGAGCGTCTACTGCAAATGCTCTTGGATCCGGGCACGGTGACACATACGTCTGCAACTGATTGTTGAGATGTGTCGCAAATAAGTCTATCATTGGCCGTTCCCACTGGTAGCAAATCTGATTGAATACTTGTTTGTTGAGAGTCCACTCCGACGGCAACAAGCGACCCTTCCGTGAAAGGGAGTCTGCTAGTACATTCAGACGACCCGGTATATGATGGACCGAAAGTAGAACTTGATGTTCTAGAGCAAACAGAAGGATTCTCTCCGTTAAATTGAATAACAGAACGGAATGAGTGCCTCCCTGGTTCCGTATATACGCCACTACTGTCATATTGTCGGACAGGATTTGGACATGAGCTTTGTGAATAATGTCCATCCAATGACGTAATGCAAGCCAAATTGACATCATTTCCTTGATGTTTATGTGCTTGCTTAGGAACTGTGGATCCCAAAGACCCTGGCATCTCGAATCCGTTGGGATCAATGACGCACCCCAACCTGTTTGACTGGCATCCATCATAATCGTAAAACTCGGATCGGCAACTGCAGCGGAACTCCCTGAGTCAACCACTGAATGTTTGCCCAAGTCTGAATCTCTTGTTTCACTTGATCTGACAAGAGAATGTCTATGTCGAGCGAATGAATCTTCACACTCCAATTCTGAGTTAAGAAAATTTGGAGAGGACGAGTGCGTAACCGCCCCATCGGAATGAGATCCGCAGCGGCTCCGCACAGACCTATCAGTCTCATGAACTCCCTCGCTGTGACTTTGTCTGCATGAAGACAATAGCGAGCGTAACAACTGACTAATTTCGCTCTGGTTAACGGCAGACGAACGAGATTGTTGTGCGTCTCGGAGCTCATTCCCAGATGAGTGAATGACTTGGACGGCACCAGATCCGACTTCTCCTCGTTTATAACAAAACCGAGACGTCGGAGCAATAGAAGCAGATTCTGCACATCGTTCTGAAGCGTTAACTCGTTGCCGTACCTCTGAAGAATGTCGTCCAGGTAGGCCGACGTTACCGCAGACGAATGAGCTCGGAAATACATCATTACCGAGTTCATTACCCGAGTGAAAGCCCAGGGTGCTAGGTTCAATCCGAAGCACATCGCCCGGAATTGATACACCACTCCTAGGACTGCGAAGCGTAGATACTTTCTGAATGTCGGATGTACCATGACATGAAAGTACGCATCTTTGAGATCTATGCTTGTAGCATAATCGTTCACCCGAATACTCGCTCTGACCGACCGAATCGTCTCCATATAGAATTTCGGAGCGACGATCAGCTTGTTTATCCAGCTCAAATCTATGACTGGACGGAACGAGCCGTCTGGTTTCGGAACCAGAAACAGATGGCTGTAGAATCCCGGTGTTTCCTGGTCTTCTACGACCTCTACCGCGTTCTTCATTAAAAGAGACTGCACCTCCGATAACAGAGCGTCTCTTTTCTGTGGATTTGACGGAAGTTGAGTCCATTTTGGACTTCGAGTTAAAGGAGGCTTTCGTTTGAAGGATATTCTTAGACCTTCCGAAATCACCCCTCTCACCCAAGGGTCGTCCGTAATCGACGCCCACTCTTCTGAAAAACTCGACAACCTTCTGCCAACCGGAACACGATAGAGGTTGAAGCCATCACCTCCTGGACCTGCGGGAGGAGAAACCACGTCCTCCACGACCCGCGCGCCTCATCCCGTCGACCTCGGGGTGTCCGACCGATTGTCCCGGCCCGAAAGACGTCCCGCACATGAGTCGCTGCTTTGACGGTCTCTTGAATAAGACCAAGAGGACGCACTGGAACCTCTATAGGAACCTTTCTTGGGCGCATTAGTCCCAGAAGTGCCTGTCTTACTCTTATCTGCCGTATCCGACTTTTTGGAAGCGGATTTAAACAGCAGAGAATAGGAAGCTTTCTTAGTAATTTTATCGTAGATTGCAGAAAGCTTGCCGTCGAAGAGAAGTTCTCCGGAGACCGAAGCGACTCTGAGAGAGTTCTTCACCTTACTATCAACGCGTGTGGATGTAGCTAGGGCTGCGTCACGTCTAACCAACTCCAGGTTTTCCACTGAGAGGGCGGAGTTATACGTGGAATAAGCCACTGCCCTTGAAAGAAGTCTTAAAGAGGATTGTATATCCTGGAATTCTTTCCCTTGAAGACGCAGTGATAACGCCTTTGTAAGGTGGTCTGCGTAAGATAAAGCGTCTAAACTGGCCCTGTTAGACGTAATTGTCCTATCCAACACCGCGGTTGGAACGGACGTAGACGACAGTTATGACAATTCTAAGTCTTCCGCCTCGTCGTCAAGACGCAGAGGAACTCTCGGAATACCCTGTCCTGCCGTATCAAATTTATTCCTTGCATTAATGAAAGGCAGGTTAAGAGCATTGGAGGACAAGAAACCAGCTTTGCCTGTTTTGGAAGCAAGCTTGAAGATAGCGTCGTTCAATAATTCAAATGTTCTTGTGACATTATTGGACTGAGACGGAAACTCAGGGACGATGTCTCTGAACCGCTCGAAGAATTCAGTGTCCAATGACGCTATCAGTCTCTTGTCCGGTACCGCAGCAATCTGGCCCGACGGAACAACCTGAGGAAGGAAGTGCCAGATGAAATCCACGGCAGCTTTATGTTGTTCCGAAAGGGATAGCTCCAAGTCATCCGTATCCCTTTTGCCATCCGGTCGGACCTCATGATGCTCCCGGTCGTCCGCACCCGATGCTTCGGCGGAGCGTACCGACCCAGCGCTGTCAGATAATTCCCGATCCGACACCGATTCTGTTGATTGCTGGGATGCTGTGATAATTTGTGCTATCTGAGCTAGCACGTCTGTCATCGAGGCCTGCGGAGTAGCGGTCTTTCGCTGCTTAGCCGCGGGAAGCTCCGCATCAACTGACTCCCGCATACTCTTCCTATGTGAACGTCCGGAGTCTACCGGCCTCGTGTCCCTGGCTACCGGATGGCGTGACCTGGTCGTCGAAGAAACCCTTATCGGCAAAGCTGGTAGAATATCTGCGGTCACGTAGCCAAGGTGCGGTCGTGTGCACTGGTGAGAGGATGAGGAAGCCTGAGCAGTCTCCGCGGACTGCCTATACAACGGAGCGTCCCGAGCGACGGACGTGTGCTCCGCTTGCGACACATTTTGTACCACAACATCAGGTCCCTGATGTTGCTGTACGAGAGAGGGGCCTCTCTCGCTCGCCGCCCGGCTGGACCTGGACGAGCTAGGAACCGGACTAGAAGGCTTCCTCCGATCTCTCCTATCATCCGCTGTCACTGGGTGTGCACCTTGTATGTTTATAGTGCTCGCATCACCCAACATTTCCTCCTGGACCGCAACGGACGGACCCGGCTGCCGAACCATTCGGTGAATGGACGCTACACCGGGCGAGCTAGCGGACGACAGCGCCGTCGATCCTACTAGGGACCTCTTAGGCAACTGTCGTATCTCCATGAGCACTTTTGCCGCTAGCTCTGCATTCAATTGTGACGACGGAAGCGCACTCTTGGAAGATAACATGGAAACATCACCCTGTTCTTGTTCCTCTGAAATAGAAACTGATAGACTAGAGTGACCCTGCGGAGAAAGGACCGGCATAGCCCTTTCTCCACTAACAACATACCGTGACACACGTTTCCAATGTTTGTAATCCCAATATTGACATATTGAACAGGAGTTAGTGCGAGTACACTGACTACAATTAATACAATGATCATGAAAGTCAGAGGAAGATTTTTTCCTATTACAATTTGAACAATGTCCTTTCATTGTGAAAAGACAACAAGTCCTAGTACTCCCACAAACCCCTAAACACAAAGATACATAATAACATGATCCATTAACATTGAAAAAAGCAATTGAAATTCAAAATAATTTTTGAAAAATATTTTTTCAGCGAAGCCCAAGTTTCTGAAAAGTAACGTTGAGCCCCAATGGATCCCAAGGGTAAGTGTGGTCAAAAATTTTAAAATTATTTTAAATAATTAATGCAACACTTACGGATAATAATAATGCATCTTATAATGAGATAAACTACTCCAAAGGCAAAAAGCCCCCCTCAAAAGAGACTGTTGCCAATGTAAACAAGAAGTGTATAAACACTAGAAAACGTGACTCCAGGCACTGACAATACTGGCCCGAAATCAGTTATCAACAATACACACTATCTGATGCAAAACAGAGACTTCCAGAGAAGAATCTGTAGAACATCAGATGGTAGATGCAGAACACAACGTCTAAACACCCATGGGTGAGAACGTAAACATGGGGAAAATAACAGAATTCATTCTGTAACCAAGCTAATCCTCCCAAGAAATTTTAGTAGTAATCTTACTCAAAAATATGCCAAAAGCATGGGAGAATAGCAAGGGGGGACTTACAGGATAAGGAGAGAGGAAACACTGAATAAGCAGTGCAACTTCAAAGCAAGAATGACAACAACAGGCCCATGCCTCGAAAGTAGGCAACTTAACATAATTTCATTACAAAATTTTAAGTTACAGCCCTGAATATTTTCTGTCACTCCTTTTTCCTCTCCTCCTTCTCTATCCTCCTTAGAATCACCATTTCTCCAATATTTATGTGTCTGGCATCATTTAAACTGAGATTTACAAGCACAAAGATCAGTGAGATGTTAACTGATGAAGGGCCAAACAAAGAATGATGATTGGCGCCAATTTCGGAACGTCCTTGACACTGTGCATGCGCAGTAAGGGCAAAGTATGGAGGTCCTTTAGGACATGATTTCTTTTGGTTTTAGATGCAAATTTTGGGGATTGGGGGGCAAAATTTGTGTTTGGCCCTAGATTTTTAAGAGTTAGCACCAGCTATGTCTGGGTCATTGGTTACAGTATAAAAATACATAGGTTACCACCCCTCATTGGAACGAGCTCCTATATAACGTATTAACTGCAGAAATTTGACTTCAAAAAGGCCTTGGATTAAACCTTGGATCATATATAGGACACAACTAAAAATATCTTGAAAAAAAACTTGAAAAAGTTTAATTTATACAAAACGTGCACATGATCAAACCCTTTACCTAACAAATTGTCTGCATCCACGCACATAATTTACAAATTCAGCAGTTACAAAAACTGATATTTTTTAAAATCTGAACAAAACCATATCTTGTGACCCTCACCCCCACCCCACTCCCACCCCCCCTCCTCACTGGAACAAGCTCATCAAACACCTTCCAATCAGGGATTACATGATATGGTTTTGTAAAAATGTTCTGAAAATTTGTTTTTAAAATTATTAACCGGTTGAGGGCTACATTTTTGGTGTTTTGAATTTGTTCATCAAAATTTGTTTTATTACAAATTACAGAAGAGTGCCCAAAGGCACTCTTCAATAATTTGTGATTAAACAAATTTATATAAACAAAATATTATTTGCTTTTGACTGAATATGAAGCATGAGCAAGGAAACGTTGGCTTTTGCTGTGGTACCTTCATGTTCTTGAAAGCCCTGATTGTGACTTCTAGCACTCAACCAGTTAAAATAACAAATTTTGATACTTCGTGCAGTAGGTCAAGAGTTAAACTTTCAACTTACTGTAATGGATCCCTTGGTTGTGGTTTCTTTCTCCCATGTTTATTCTGAGATGGATCTAACAATGAATGCTCCCAAATATTATTAGCACTGTTTGCATATAACTGTTGAACCATCTGTAAAAAGAATACATAAATATAAAACAAAGATTAATTAATTTATTATTTGCTAAACGATAGATTATTGAAAAAAATGCAGAAAGATAGAAATCATATCCCCCACTGTGAAGAAAATATTTTTTTTCACTTTCACAGTATCAATCAAAATGGCAGCTTTCAAAGCATAACTTCAAGGTGAATATGAGTCAAATTATCACTGGAAATGATCGATTTGTTCTAAAAACGAACAATGAAAAGAAAATCTAGTGTTTTTGAATGGATACTGAAAATTATCTCACTAGTGACCGAGATAAATGTCAATTTTCGCTCACGCAAGCACTCACGAAAAATAACATTTATCTCAGTCACTCATGGGATAATTTTCAGTATCCACTCAAAAACACTAGATATCCTCTATTTATTGGCGTATGTGGTCACTTTAAACATCAATGGCTATATCAGGACAACAACATGGACATGAAGTCAAGTTTAGCCATTCATTAACAGGTAGAGTGCTGGAAGCCCATATTTGGGCTTTATTCTGAAGAGCAGGTGCTGCAATTTAGAGGCTTCATATTCTGTGGATGTGCTGCATATTAACTTTGAAGTGAAATTATTAAGTCTGAGTGGATTTGCCTTGCCACAATTTATGGGAGAGTATAGGCACTCTCCAATAAAATATAACAATGCAAAGACAAGTAAGCAAATTTTGATGACCAAATTAATTCTGCACTCTACCAGTTAATACCTATGCCAGTCGTTTTAGAGGACTTCAATCCCAGGTATAATTTGTTACCAGATCCTATTTTATCAGTGAAGAAGAAATTGTTTACCACAGTCAATAAACACGGCTCCAATCCCGGATTCCCACATGCAAAAACAAAGATTACTGCTTCATTGCAATAACTGAAGCAAAAATGTTTCATCATTAAGTTTTTCTAAAGGAAATATGTCACTTTTAACTGGTTGAGTGCTGGAAGCCCAAAGTTGGGATTTACTCTGAAGTGTCTGTTAAAGGTTTCATATTCTGTGTATGTTCTTCATATTATCCTTGTAATGAAATTATTTGGTTTATATTTATTTATGTATTGGTGTTTATAAGGTCACATATTTCTGCACAATGGCTAATCATGTCCACAACAGTTTTATGGGTGGAGGAAGCCTGAGTACCTGGAGAGAACCGCCGAGCAACTGTCAGCTCCCCAACATACTAACTCCATATAAGCAGGCTATGCAAAAATTCTTGAAAAATGTTTTTTTATAAATAATGGCATTGGATGGGAGACGGCATTTCAGTTTCACTGCTTGTTCGATCTATCAGAACATGTATCTCACAATATGGACAAATTCATCATTAAATACCAAACTGCTGAAGAGGCTTGGCCAAAAGTAATGCTAACACCAATGAAACCTGTTATGAAAAGGCAGGTTGGAAGACAACAGAAAAGAAAGTTGGTAGAATCAGAACCAGTTGAAACTGACCCACAACCAAAGAAACATGTGAAAGAATCCAAAGGACTGCCTATAGTCAAAAGCCCTACATTGAAGACGTTACATAAGGGCATAGTAAATGAATCTGTCGTCTAACCTGCAACTGGAGTAACATGTGGGCATTGTAAACATTATTCCCCGAAAGAAAAGAAGAATGCTGTAGAAATAGTGAAATTGACTGGATTGAGACAGGCAGCACTTAGTTAAAAATCGCAAAAATAGACTTTATCTTGCTGGTCAAAAATCAATTTTAATGAGGATGAGAGAGATCAGAATAGTGGACACCTAGCAAAGAGTGATCGGCCTATCACCTATGGGAAAAGATCGATGAGAAAATTTTGGAATAGGTTCTCATCCAGCAAGATCTGCAAATGCCAGTACATGTATCAGTGGAGATTCTAAATTCCTATGCACAGGAACTGCACAAAGACTTGAATGAGAAAATCGCTAAGTTCCGTGATTATGTTAAAGAGAAGAGAATCGAGGATGAATTTGAAGATGACAACATCATCAATATGGATGCAACACCAGTGTATTTCGTTCTTATACCAATCAAGACAGTGAATCCAGTCAGTCAAAATCAGAAGTACAGAGCTGAAAAGCGGCATTTGACTTTAGTATTGGCAGTGCCAGCAAGTGGTAAAGTTTTACCACCCATGATTATTTTCATAGGGAAGAGGAAACTGAATCTCGAGGCACCAAATAATTGGATTGTTTGCGTCCAAGAGAAAGGATGGATGGATGAGGAATTGATGACACACTGGGTGAAGGAAATCTTCATGCCACATACTAAGAAAGAGAGATCACTATTGATAATGGACAGTTTTAGAGGAATATTACGGAATCTGTTAAATGAAAGTGTCAATGACACTGTAACTCAACTTGACAAACTTGAACTTGGTAAGTTATAAATGAAATGGCAAAATTGAAGATCATTGTGACCAATGTCAGTTTTTTTGCCAGTGGCAACATTTTTGGACAGAAACCGAAGAAAATCGATAGCTCCCATCTAGAGGCCTCCCCAAACAAGCATGCCAGGTTTCAAAGCAATCTGATCATAAATGTGCCCTGTAGGGTGTACAAAAGGGAAATATTGTGGTCTGACTAGACTAAATTTTAAGAACGTTGGCCGTGGCAACATTTTTTGACGGAAATGGAAGAAAATCGATAGCTCCCATCTAGAGGTCACTGTAAATAAGCATACCAGGTTTCAAAGCAATCTAATCATAAATGAGCCCTGTAGGGTGAGCCAAAGGGAAATATTGTGGTCTGACTAAACTAAGTTCTAAGAATGTTGGCTGCGGCAACATTTTTTGATGGAAATTGAAGAAAATCGATAGCTCCCATCTAGAGGTCACCCCAAACAAGCATGCCATGTTTCAAAGCAATCCAATCATAAATGTACCCTGTAGGGTGTGCCAAAGGGAAATATTGAGTCTTCTGACTAAACTAAGTTCTAAGAACGTTGGCCGCGACAACATTTTTTGACAGAAATTGAAGAAAATCGATAGCTCCCATCTGGAGGTCTCCCCAAACAAGCATACCAGGTTTCAAAGCAAACTGATCGTAAATGTACCCTGTAGGGTGCGCCAAAGGGAAATATTGAGGTCTGACTAAACTAAGTTCTACGAACGTTGGCCGTGGCAACATTTTTTGACGGAAATTGAAGAAAATTGATAGCTCCCATCTAGAGGTCACCCTAAATAAGCATATCAGGTTTCAAAGCAATCAAAACATAAATGTGCCCTGTAGGGTGTGCCAAATGGAAATATTGTGGTTTGACTAAACTAAGTTCTAAGAACGTTGGCTGCGGCAACATTTTTTGACGGAAATTGAAGAAAATCGATAGCTCCCATCTAGAAGTCACCCCAAACCAGCATAAGAAGTTTCAAAGTAATCTGATCATAAATGCGACCTGTGAGGTGCGCCAAGGGAAATTGTGGACGTACGTACTAACGTACTAACATACTAATGTACGTACGTACACGGACGAGAAGTGATGGCAATAGCTCAGCTTGACTTTGTCAAGTTGAGCTAAAAACAAGTGAGGAAATGCTACGTTGTCCCAGATGGCTGCACATCGAAGTAACAGCCACTCCATAAAAAATGGACAGAGTTTATAACAGCTGGAACAAAGGAAATTATTGAAAATAAAGAACAGCGAATTAAGCCAGTGGCCAAACAAGAGATTGTGAATTGGATTCGGTCGGCTGTTGACAATTTAGAAAAAAAACAATCTGAAATGATAAGGCGATCGTTTAAGGTATGTGATCTAAACAACCATTTGAATGGTGCTGAGGACAAATGTGTCAATGATGGCAAATATCTGGACCAAAGCAATCAAGGGTGATAATTCTTAACCCATCCAAATGTTTGTGTGGTTCTGTATTTATCACACACCTCCCATCACTGTTAGTTCACATGGTACCAACCCTAATTTGCTTTTTAACTTTTTACGGCACCGATCAGTGTCACAGTCATGATGATCAAATGAAATCGAATGTGTTTTGTATCACCACATGTGTGATACAACTTTATTTTTATCGTACAGGCAGAACAGAGGAAATCCCATCTTTTACATTAAAAGGTGTGTGAAAAATTGTATGAATCAATTTAAGCCAATCATTTATGTACCTATGCTGCCCATTTTAGAGGACTTTCACACCAAGCATTGGTTCCAGGTCCCACATCGTATTTTACAAATATAGCATAATGACCGGATATCAGTACAAAAAAAAAGATTTCAAAATTAATGAAACAGAATAAAGGAATTCAGTACATATGAACCAAAGTAAATTACAAAGCATTTCTTGAAACACCCCAGTCATGATTCGTACATAGCCTGCATTATGATCTCTCCACTTAATCCATTGTGCAGTGGGGTAACATACCCAACCTTGCGACTTCATTACATTACACGATCACACTTCACTTTCAAAAGCATTGGTGATGAGAACTGGCATATCTTTGCTCTAACTAATGCTCTGATGCCTTGCCGTACACTACTGGAAAAAAGAAGTCTCAGTTTGCCTTAGTAGCCAGAAGTTTTTGATCATGCTATAATGGTGTCTTCCAAAAAAAGGGGCAATTAATCTTTAACCTAACATGGCTATAAGTTATAAATGGGAGATATACTGAAAAACAGAAGCAATACCAATATTGCAGGAAACCAAACTAGAGGCTCTAAAGAGCCTGTAATCGCTCTCCTGGAACTACATATAAAAGTGTGATTTCCCATAGGTTTTCCATGGTAACTATTAGCTGCAATTGTGGCCATGTTTGCAACATTACATCAACATTACATGAGGATCATTGGTAGAACGTGTCCCAGTCCTCAATTACGTGAAGTTTCAAAACATATGAATCCATCAAACAGAATCATAGAATGTCTCTGGTGGCCATATTTTCCAACCAACAGGAACAAAAAGAGGATCGTTTGTAGAGGCCTCCTATAGACCATTCCTGCCAAGTTTTGGTTCACGTCGACTCAGTAATTCCAGAGAGAAGATGAAAATGTGATTTCCCATAGGGTTTTGTATAGTACGGTAACTATAAACCACAATTGTGGCCATGTTTGCAACACGATCAACATTAAATCACAATCATTGGTAGAGGGTGTCCCAGTCCTCAACCATGCAAAGTTTCAAAGCATTTGGCCCTGTGGTTTCAGAGAAGAGTTTTCAAAACTGACCAATCAGAATCAAAGAGTGCTTCTGGCGGCCACGTTTTTCATCCAACAGGAATAAAATGAGTAACAGTTGTAGAGAACCTCTCATAGACTATGCCTGCCAAGTCTGGTTTACACTGGCTCAGTAGTTTCAGAGAAGATGATGAAAATGTGATTTCCTATAGGGTTTCTATAGTAACTATAGGCCACAATTGCAGCCATAATTGCAACCCGATGAAGATTAAATGAGGATCGTTGGTAGAGGGGGTTACAGTCATCAGTCACATTAAGTTTCAAAACATTTGGCCTTGTAGTTTCAAAGAAGATTTCTTGAAAATGCACACATTTATGAATTCTGTTTCAACAAAAAAATCAGTAAAAGAAGGTTAAATATTATGAAAATTACATTTTTTTCTGACAGTATCATCTTTCAAATAGCTTTGGATAGGTAAAGGGTTACAGAAAATACATTTTACTCCAATTTTGTCATATCTTAAATGATATAATTTACTGGTCAGCTAAGCTGACATGATGGGAAAAGAAAATAAACAAAACGTCCATGCTTTCCAAACACCTGTCATCAATCAGTATTTCTGATAAGTAACTTGAGAGTAATACATGTATTAACAAAATTACAGCTGCACTTGTTTACAGTACAAGTCAAAATAAGTTGTAGGATAATCCTATAAACTATGTATCTTTCTCTTCTTACACTGGTAAGACCAGAAGCTGACATCATTTTCTGGAAAGCTCTCACTGATAGCTTTCCAGAAAAAGTCAGATTCTGATCTTGTCAGTGCAGGAGCAGCAGTTTACTTAGTTTATTGCAGTTATGCTACAACTTATTTTGACTTGTACTGTATACACAATATTTTGGGTTTTTTTCCCAGTTCTCAGTGGAGAAAACTGGAACCAACCCTTACCAGATTCTCAAAAAACAAGTATTTTGCTGACAGTACCGATATTTGTGCAGACAGGAGAGGCATTGGGTTAAGCATTAGAATATAGCCTCTGGCGGCCACATATTTCCATCCTCTCATAGACCATTCCTGCGAAGTTTGGTTCACGTTGGCTCAGTAGTTCCAGAGAAGATGAAAATGTGATTTCCCATGGGGTTTCTATAGTAACTATAAGCTGCAATTGCAGCCATGTTTGCAACCCGATCAACATTAAATATGGATCGTTGGTAGAGGGTATCGCAGTCATCAACCATGCAAAGCTTCAAAACATTTGGCCTTGTGGTTTCAGAGGTGAAAATTTTTCAAAATCCACCAATCAGAATCAGAAAATGCTTCTGGCAGCCATGTTTTTTGATGCACGGTAACTAAAATGAGGAGCATTTGTAGAAGGCCTCCCATAGACTACCCTGCCAGGTTTGGTTCACGTTGGCTCAGTAATTCCAGAGAAGAAGATGAAAATGTGATTTCCCATAGGGTTTCTATAGTAACTATAACCCGCAATTACGGCCATGTTTACAGCCCAATCAACATTAAATGAGGATCCTTGAGGGGGCCCCAGTCATCATTTATGTGAAGTATCAAAATTTGGCCTGGCAGTTTCAGAAGAGAAGATTTTTGAAAATCCATCAACCAGAATCAAAGAATGCCTCTGGCGGCCATATTTTTCAACCCACGGGAACAAAATGAGGATCATTTGTAGAGGACCTCCCATAGACCATTCCTGCCGGGTTTGGTTCATGTCAGCTCAGTAGTTCCAGAGAAGAAGATGAAAATGTGATTTCCCAAAGGATTTATATAGTAACTATAAGCCACAATTGGAGCCATGTTTGCAACCCGATCAACATTAAATGAGGATCGTTGGTAGAGAAGGTCCCAGTCATCAACCATGCAAAGTTTCAAAACATTTGGCCCTGTGGTTTCAGAGGAGAAGATTTTTCAAAATCCACCAATCAGAAGCAAAGAATGCCTCTGGTGGCCATGTTTTCAAACCCATGGCATCAAAATGAGGATTGTTTGTAGAGGACCTCCCATAGACTATCAGGTTTGGTTCATGTCAGCTCAGTAGTTCCAGAGAAGATGATGAAAATGTGATTTCTCATAGGGTTTCTACAGTAACCATAAGCCACAATTGAGGCCATGTTTGTGACCCAATCAACATTAAATGAGGTTCGTTGGTAGAGGGGTCCCAGTTATCATTTATGTGAAGTTTCAAAACATTTGGCCTGGCAGTTTCAGAGGAGAAGATTTTTGAAAATCAACCAACCAGAATCAAAGAATGCCTCTGGAAGCCATGTTTTTCATCCTACGAGAACAAAATGAGGATCGTTTGAAGAGGACCTCCCATAGACCATACCTGCCAAGTTTGGTTCAGCGGTTACAGAGAAGAAGATGAAAATATGAAGAGTTTATGGCCGACTGACGATGGACGACGACGGATGCCAAGTGATGAGAAAAGCTCACATGGCCTTTTAGGCCATATGTTCTTTCACATTTTCCTACATGTACATTCTCTATCTGAAAGGCCTTGTTGAGGCTTGATAACAGTTGTAGAGGTATGGAGTTAAAAAAAATTCTGCATGAAGTCACTCTAAATACTGAAAAATGCATTTTGGAGAAAAGAAAAAAAATGTCTAATTGGCGAGGGTGGGGGAGGGGGGGGGGGGTAAAGGGTAGGGCAATAACTTTAACAATTTTCATTGGATGATGGTGTTCATCGAATGTGACACAGACATTGCTGATGTAGAGACATATATTGAAAAGAATTGAAATGTTTAAACCATTGTTCAAGTTATGCCATAAACAAAGTTCGGAGGGGCAGCCAGGCTGATGGCCAGATGGACGGACGGAGCTCTATGCTATATCCCTCCCTTGTGGGGAGATAAAAAGTAACAAAGTATGTGGTAGAAGCCTAATTTGAAATTTAGTGAAACTAAGTTCGAAAACCATTTTGAAAAGGGTTAAATTAATGCCAATATTATTTGAAACCTCTGTACACAGGTTCAGTAGACTTTGCCCCAAATGAAAAACAATGATGTTGTAACACAGTGTTTGAAGAATGAAAGGCACAACCTTGAAAAGCAAAACTTAAATCCGAAACTTTAAGCCAGGAATACTAAGTAAAACTGACTGCCAAAACCGGGTTAAATAATTCCTAAAACCGATAACAAGAAATCATTGATGTAAATGCAATTATTAAATTGTACTGATCATGCAAGAATTAAAGTAAGAAAGTATGTGGCAAAGCCTAATTTCAAATACAAAGAAACTAAGTCTGAAAAATTGCTTAAAAGGGGTTAAAATCATGCCAATATTAATGAAAATCACTGTAGAAAGGTTCAGTAGATAGTAGACATTGTCCCAAATGAGAAACAGTGACATTGCAGTAAAGTGTTTGAAGAAATAAAGGTGTAACTTTGTAAACAAAAAAAAAAAACTTTAACCAAAATACTTTAACCTGGAAGTTCTAAGTTAAATTGTCATACAAAAAAGGGGTTAAATATTTCCCAAAATAAGATGAAAAACATAATGAGAATGATACAATCAATAGTAATTAATATTAATTTAAAAGAAAAAAAAACTTTAACCTTGACTAAAAAACTTTAACCACAAACTTTAACCAAAACTCTAAATGTTAACAGATGGACAGACGGACAGACAGATGGAGGAAAATCATGACTTTTGCCACAAACTGTAAACAGTCAGGCTAAAAATGACAAAATAATTTGTATATTTTTTATGCTTACCAATGGTCCAGACTAGCTGGTGCTAACTCAATTTAATTCAGGGCCAAACACAAATTTTGCTCCCCAATCCCCAAAATTTGCATACAAAACAGAAAAAAATAAGTCCTATCTGGTCCTCCATACTTTTGTTATCTGTGCATGTGCAGTATCCAAGAAGGTACCAAAATTAGCACCAACCATCATTCTTTCTACAGTGCCTGCTAAATGTTATAATCAGCGGGGAGGAATGAGGAGGGCCATCCCCATCTGGGCCATTGGTAAGTATAAAAAATATACAAATTACTTAAAATGTATATTTTTATACCGCAACCAATGGCCCAGACTAGCTGAATTGTAAAAAGGCTGGAGGGCCTAGGACTTAAAGGAAAATCCAATCTCTCAATTACTTCGATAAAGGATAGCTACTACAGGAGAATAGGAGAAGACATTGGAATTACCTATATCCTTCTCCTTTATGAGAAAAGACAATGGCATAACACCAACAATGTAATTGAGAATTACATAAATTCTCCATTTAATGCCAGCATAACCTGTTATGCAAATTCGGTGAAGGAAACCAATATATGAAGCTAGTCCAGAGAATGAGACACTTGATACTCATTTAAAAGTGTCCGAGGATTGTAAATTAACGCTCATATAACACGTATCATATACAAATGCTTCACAGTGAGCTACACTTTAAAAACAGTACATAAATGAGACGTAGTTATTGCTTCACACCAAGCTACACATTAAAACCACCCAGCACCAATGCTGGACTACTGTCTCTGGAGAAGGTATTCCCTTGCTTTTCACTAAAAAGCCAGATAACATAAGGGAAACCCAGCCCCCTCCCCTTTCCCTTGTTCTGAGGTAAGAATTCCTCAGAACGAAGAGGGCAGTGGAACGGAATCAGTGCTCGAGCAGACTGCCTAAAGACCTTATAGATGAATATTAATGGATGACATTCTATGCAACAGAAAGAGGACCCAAAGATCTAAGATCACCGGAGATGGACTCCAAATTTCTATGGTAAAACTTGGTAAATGAAGAGGGCTGTGTCCAGTAAGCAGCCCTCATTAGACCGGTAATGGCTATACTGTTAGAATAAGCCCAAGAAGTGGACAGTGCTCTAACCATGTGCGCTGAAATCATGTTGACAGAATGCTGATCCGAAGATTGACTTTCATAGGCAATACGTATTGCCCACTGAATCCATCTAGCGATAGAATGAACAGATATATCTTTTCTGTTAGGAATGAAGGAAAGAAAGAATCTCTTTCTTCCTTTTCTAATAAAATCCGATCGACGTTTATACATGCGCATTGCTCTTACTGGACAAAGCAAGAGTCTACGGTTATCCGAGGATGGTAAAGCCTTAATGATAATAGGCTCCGGCCGCTTATCCGGAATCTGATTCTTAGCCAAGAATCCCACTTGCGTAGTGAGGGTAAAAGTATTACTCACACTACGGTAATGGGAATCAGAGAGGGACCTCTCCCACTCGCGGCCTTGTCAGACCTTGCCGAGCCTCCCAAAAAGAAACTTGCTGACTTCCTCCCTATTTCCATCGTCGCTGGGTGAGCTTTTGATTTTGAGGTGCTCGCTCTACCCAAATCTACACTTCCTTTGACCGCAATGGACTTACCTGGTGTCACGGCTCCCATGGATGGAGTAACCGCTTCACCGGTCAAGCTAGCTGCTTGCAAGGGATTAAGAACACTAACTAGAGGCCTTATCCCTTGCTTAATATTCATGAGCACCTTTGTAGCTAGCTCTGTTTGCTCATCAGAGCGCGGCGATGGTAGCACACTTTGGATGGGTGTCACAATACCATCACAATGTTCTTGTTCCTCTGAAAAAGAAAATGAAAAACTTGAATTATCTTGTGGTGAGAGCACTGGCACAGGCATCTCACCGCCAACAACGCACTGTGACACCTGTCTCCAAAGTTTGTCATCCCAGTGTACACATGTAGGACAAGAATCCGTAGGAGTGCATCGACTACAGGCAAGACAACAAGCATGCAAATCCGAGGACGACTTCCTCACCTTGCATTTAGAGCAGTGAGCTTGAATAATTACAATCAAAATACAAAATCGATAGCACTCCTACAAACTCCACAATAAAATATATGACAAAGATACATGAACAATAGCAATCAAAATTAAATTCGAAAAATTAAACCAAAACATTTCGACAAATTTTTTAAAGTTCCCCAAGGGAACATGATGAGCCCAAGGGCATCCCAATAGAGCCTAAGTGTGGACAAAATCCAAATTTTTGAGCTACAATACCGGAAACATAATCAATGTATCCTACAGTAATCCTACAGTAATATAATACTAATCACTACATATATTTGAAGACGTTGCCAATGTAAACAACGTCAAAGGAAAAAAACGGAAACAAGACATCAGGCACAGAAAAAGTCCTAAAGTCAGTAACCGATTTAAATGCTACCAGATGCAATGCTAGATCTTCATACGAAGAAAAAACAATACATCGGATAGAAGATGAAAGACCAAAACGACCTAACACCCCCTAGGGTGAGGACGTAACCATGGGGATAAACAGAATAAACATTCTGTAATACACGTTAAACTCCCAAGAAATTTAATAAAAAATTTCCATAAAAAATAGCCAAAAAGCTTAAGAGTTTAACGGGGGGCTTCAAGGAATGATAGGGAAGGAACACTTAACAAACAAACAGTGGATTAATCATTAGCAAGAATGATGACGTCAGACGTATGTCCCGAAATTGGGATACATGAAGTAATTTTTATAATTATTATAAAGTTACAGCCCTGAATGTTTGAAACCACCATTGTTCACGTCCATCATCCATTTACAGCCTTAGATTCACCAATTCTTTCACTGATTTGTGTCTGGCATCCTCAAAAAAAAGAAGATTTTAAAGCACAGATGTCAGATTATTGTTACTGACTTTAGGGCCAAACAAAGAATGATGGTTGATGCCAATTTTGGTACCTTCCTGGATACTGCGTATGTGCAGATAACAAAAGTACGGAGGACCAGATAGAACTTATTTTTGGGGGTTCTGTATGCAAATTTTGGGGATTGGGGGGCAAAATTTGTGTTTGACCCTGAATTAAATTGAGTTAGCACCAGCTAGTCTGGCCCATTGGTTGTGGTATAAAAATATCAATGCCCAAAAGCTGTCTTGCCATCATTGGGATTTAGTTTTGTGGTATACACCTGTGGTATATACAGAACTTTTGTTCACTCTTTCCCATAAGCAAATCAGTTTTTTTCAGAAACAGACAACAAAATTCTTTGATATAGCTGCACATGCCCCTGGATTACTTCTGATGGCCGTTTTGGTGGGGGCAGAAAAAGTATTCTTGATGGGGGTGGGGTGAGGTGGGGAAATCTCACCCTCGGGACAAGATATTTTGTACAGATACTCGGCAAGCCTTGTGTCTGGACCAAATATCTTGCCCTCAGGTAAGTTTTCCCCATTTTACACCACCCCCATCAGGGATAATAATACTCTTGCTCCTCTAAAATCACCCAGTTCAAATTAGAGTTTCAAACAAATTTATCATAAACTCTTTCCAACTGTCACTTGTTCTCTTCCTATTTTTGTCTTTTTTTGCATTTTGTTTTGGTTATTTAATATTTGTTACTTGTCAGAAGTTTGGGATCACTTAGAATTTAAAGGATTAACCGTTTACCCAACGAATCGGCCGCATCCGCCCGCGTAATATGCAAATTCAGCAGTTGAAAAAATAATATTTTTCAAAAAATTTCAACAAAACCATATCATGTGACCCCTCGTTGGAACGAGCTTGACGAGCTCGTTCCAACGAGGGGTCACATGATATGGTTTTGTTGAAATTTTTCGAAAAATTTTGATAAAATGATATTTAAAATAACAAATTTTGATATCGTCTGCATTGGGTAAAGGGTTAAGCTTTCACTTGCATCACAGATGGTGTATTTTGAGGAGACAAGTTAAAATTAACTGAACAACACTCAAGATAAACATTTTATTTTTGTCTTCATTAACTGGTAGAGAGCAGGAAGCTCATATTTGGTCTTTAATCTCAACTTCAGGTGCCAAGTTAAAAGGCTTCATATTCTGTGGATGTGCTTCATATTATCTTTGAAATTAAATTATTAAGTCTGTGTGCATTTGCCTTGTCACATTTTATGGGAGAGTGCCTCTAGGCACTCTCCCATAAACTGTTACAAGTCAAAGACAAGTGAGCAAATTTGACCAAAAATAATTAAGCACTCCGGTTTAAAAAAAACACAGACAAAAGAGAGTGCAGGGTGATGGGGGTATCTTGGCTCAGAAGGATTGTGTATTTTTTTCCCCACATAACCTTTATAACAGTTATCTTAAATTTTTAATTTGGGCATCCCCAAGTTTTCAAACATCCAACCAACTGCCACCCATTCAGTACAAATTTGACCTGTAAGTTGCACAGACACGCAGGTTAGAACCAGATCCTGTCAGCAGACAATTTTGTGAATCACCTAAGAATTACATGACAATCACAAAATCCCCCATGTTTATAGACCAATTTAGCTTCAGTGCATCCATTAAAGACATTTAATTTATTATTTATTATATGCAGGAGCTTGGTCAAACAAGATATAACTGAATAAATGCTCCATTTATCACTATTACACCAGATACACAGGAAAATGACCAAATTCCTATGGAATGAATACTCCTATTAACTGATGGGAAGAAAATGCAGGCATGTGAATGATCATTCTCCTCATTTTGATTTTGCGAGAGTGAAAAATTCAGGAGAGTGATTTTAATCCCTTACCTATGATGACAGCCCAAACTGACAAGCACTATATACGAAAATGACCATACAAATATTCTTATTTTTTAAATTTTTGCTCTAAAAACCTAGCTTATGACTCCTCATTGGAATGAGCTCATTGGGATCATTCCAATGAGGTTTCATAAGATATGTTTTAAGTAAAAAATGAAAGATTTTAGTCATGTGAGATAATGTTTTGCAAGTATTGTCTCCTAGTTGAGTCAGGTAACGGGTATTGAAATGTAATTTATAACTTGATGTTTAGCCATAGTTTCTACACCCATCATGAAGGCAAGTGATTAAATGCTCCCCTACTGAAATGTTTAGGAGAGTAATGGCGAGTAAGAGTGATCACTCTCCTTTCACATCAGGCTGTCATGATCAGTTGCAATTTGATTGCTAGAAAGACTGCTTTTCAGACCGCAGAATTGTGTGCATAGTATTTTTTTCAACGCCAGCAATTGAACAACTGACGTCAATTGTTTCAATACTGAAGGCTTTTTCAGTTCTTTAATGACCTCAGTGGTTATTTTTATATTCCAAGGATTAACAAATTGGATAACCCATCATTAAATTCCTCCAAATTTATTTTCGCATTTATTATGGCACAACTACTTTAAGAAACTAAAACTTAAAGTGCCAAATTATAACTCCTAAAAAATCTGTCAAACCTACCGCAAGCTGCGTTGGCACCCACTGTCCCCGCTTCAAAGATTTAACTTGTGATATATGTCTCCCCAAACTACGATGAACACTGCAACACTCATCACATATAAGTGCTCCACGATTTATCGAGGCCCATGATGGATCTGTAAAAGATGAGACATGATAAGTTACATGTATTAATGAACTACAAAGAACCAAACAAAACAAATCACATTTTGAATCTTCAATCTGTAAAACATCACAACATTTATTTAATGTCAAAGTTAGAGGCTGGACACAATATATTACAATACAACCACGACCTGCTAAGGAATTCAGTTTATTGAGACAAAGGCTGCATTAATACAGTGAAAACTAGAAGTCGTGTCACGAACTGTGCGCTTATCTAGGCTTAATTGCACGTAGGAATTGCACGCAATTGCCATATCGAATGGCATCCAAAGCACGGCAGGTTCTCCTGGTTACTCATAGCAAACACAGGCAATGTTTCTGCCAATGGACCTCCGGGTTACCCGGAGGTCCATTGCCTGAAATATTGCTTGTGCACAGGCAATATGTACAGTATTTGATAGCCTTACTATGGTCATAACGCGTAGGTTAACACACATATCAATGTGCTATTTGTGTGCATTTTATGACAGGACTTCTAGTTTTAACTGTATGACAACATGAGGTCAATCCTTCTTATGGTCTGATGAATAAAAATCTGCTTTTTATACCATGCTCACCTGTTACTACCTGTGAAAATCCTGTATATTAAATTTTAGCTTTTAAACCCACTACCAGAGTAAAGTTTCCTCTGTAGTTAAAACGTTTTCAATGGAAATTCCATTACAAAAATTTACACCTATAGTAGAATACGTTGCAATGTTTCATTCAAACATATGCTGTTACTTAAACCTGATCGCCCATAGAGATGTTGTATACCAAATATGAAACCATTCCGATTGGTGGATCTGAAGATTTTTAAAGAAATTTCCTCATATTGAACGAAGTTAAAATTCAGGCTACCACAGGGAGCCCAAATATAAACTCAGGGACCCAATTTGAACAAACTTGAACCTGACCCCCTTGCACTAAGTTAAAATTTGGGCTGACATAGGGAGCCCAAATATTAAACCAGGGACCTGATTTAAACAAACTTGAATCTGACTTCCCTAGAGATATTGTATACCACATATGAAAGGGATTCTGATTGGTGGATCTGAAAAAATTTTTTACAGAAATTTCCTCATATTGCACTACATTTAAGTTAAAATTTTGGGCTACAATAGAGAGCCCAAATATGAACCCAGGGACCTGATTTGAACAAACCTTTAGAAATCTTATATGCTAAATATGAAAGAATTGTGACGGGTGGATCTGAAGAAGATTTTTAAAGATTATTCCCTACACTGCCCTAAGTTAAAAATTTAGGCTCCTGTATTGAGCCCAAATATGAACCCAGAGGCTTCATTTTAACCCTTTGCACCATGTAACGGCCAAAACTGGCCAGTGCTATTCATAAAAATTACCATTCCATTTTCATTATTTTAAAAATTGTTTGTATCAACATAGCTTATGACAACTCATTGGAATGAGCTCAATGAGTGGTCATATGGTATTTTTTGATGCAAAAATTGAAATAAGTTAGTCAATGAAGAATTTTGTTTGCAAGTGTTGTCTGCCCTTCATGTTAGGTAAAGAGTTAACAAACTTATATCTGACCCCCCCCTGTGGATGCTGCATCCCAAGTATCAAAAGATTCTGATCATTAGTTCTGGAGAATTTTTTTTAAACATTTTTACAAATATGCCGACTTGGCAGTTTTCAGATGCCTCCTACAGAACACCCTGACACAACAGATGGCAATTTTTTTTCGACATTCAGTTCTACTGGTCCTAAAGTTGCTTCGTACCAAATAACAGTTCTCTGTTTCATGTGGTTTGGGAAATATTGGAGTTTGAAAATATTTCTATTTTTAGCTTCAGGGGTTTCCATGGAGACACATGAACATTTTTTTTGCATGAATCAAGTACTCATGCCTCAATAATACTACTACAAACCAAATTTGGTTCAAATCGGACTATCGGTTCAGAAAATAGAACTTTTGGGCGGGACCAAAAATCTTGCCCCTCCCATTACAATGGCAAATATTGTGTTACAAACTTCGTTTGAACAAACTTGATTCTACACCTCAAAAGGAAGCTGCATACCAAATATCAAATCATTGTACCCACTGGTTCATGAGAAGATTTTTAAACAACTTTGAAGCATTTTCACCCATCCCTTCTATATGGGGATGGGTGCGTTGAGTTGAACATAAATGCAATGCCTCCCTCAGCACAATCACTCACACAAACTTCCACTTGAATTGGCCCAGTGGTTTTGGAGGAGAAGTCCAAAACATGGTGTTGACGGATGTCGGACGACGGACGGAGAATGACTACATAAGCTCAGCTTAGCTTTGTCAAGGTGAGCTAATAAAACAAATAGGCACTAGGGCCGGTACTTAGATTTAAATCACTCATAGAATAAGGGTTTTAACCACTCAGCAGAGCCTCATGGTTAAAACCCTTATCCAACTCATGGTTTAAATCTGATTACAGGCCCTAGTACCTATTTATTCTATATATTACCTGTACCAGCATGTTTCTTCAATTAATTGAAAAAAAAATCTTGTAATATGTCGAGAAATTATCCTGATAATCAGCAAATTGTTTTCTTTATTTACCTATTTGGTTTCAGTACATCCAATAGTTATTTAATCTTATCTATTGACTAAAGTGAATTTTTTGATTTGATTGGTTGATAGATACGTGGTATGAGACCATATTCATTGAAACCCACGATACGTCTGCCCAGCCACTGACAAATTTCCCATACCCAGTGGAAGCTTCGTTCCGAAATCTACAAATTGTCCATACCCCGTAGAAGACATGTCATTCCAGTTTTACAGTGTACATGTATTATATTTTAATTTTTTATCTCCAAAATATAGCTCTTGACCCCTTATTGGAATGAGCTTGTCGAATACCCTCCAATGTGGGATTCATAAGCTATGTTTTTGAGACAAAAAAGAAAAAAAGAAATTCAATAATTTTTTTATACTAGTCATATCGGCATATTTTCACAAAAACTCTTTTGCACAAAAATTCCACAGAAACCTGTATGGCTCAACAATGGAAGATAAAAGATCTCATGCTGTGTGTGTTCACACATGAAATAGATTGTTGTACTTCTAAAACGGAAAGTCAATAGATAAATTTGTTACCCCTGTGTCTGATCACGTGGTACGGGTTTTTACCTACCCAAAGCCAGCCGTATACGGCTGGCTTCGGATAGGTAAAAGCCTGTACCACAGGATCAGACACGGGGTAACTAATAATATTATATGTTGTTTGATAGAGCTTCATAAATGTTCAGTTTATCTCTCAAATACAAGAAAGTAGTCAAAACACTGTTAACCTTTTACCCAATGAATCGGCCACATTGGCCCACGTAATATGCAAATTCAGCCGCTGAAAAAATACTATTTTTCAAAAAAAAAATTTCAACAAAACCATATCATGTCACCCCACCTTGGAACTAGCTCATCGAGCTCATTCCAATGAGGGGTCACATAATATGGTTTCTTGGACATTTTTTGAAAATTTAAAAAAAATGATATTTAAAATAATAAATTTTGATACTGTATGCGCTGGGTAAAGGGTTAACTGGATACTGATGTCACCTGAATAATTTTCACTGGTAAAGTGTCAATTCAATTAATAGGGTTCCACTCTAGTGAATCTATGATCAATAGTTTTCATTTTAACCCTTTGCCCAACGCAGACGATATCAAAATTTATTTTTTAAAATATCATTTTTTCAAACTTTTCAAAAAATTTCAACAAAACCATATCATGTGACCCCTCGTTGGAACGAGCTCATTCCAACGAGGGGTCACGTGATATGGTTTTGTTGAAATTTAAAAAAAAATATTTTTTTCAGCTACTGAATTTGCATATTATGCGGGTGGATGCGGCCGATTCGTTGAGTAAAGGGTTAAATAAACTACAATTTAATGTCATCTTTGATTTACTGCTTCGGGGTCTTTCACAAATTTGCATTTTTTTTATCTAATTTTTGGCACATGTGGCATAAAAAGGTAAATACACATTATACTACTTTTTTTTCTTCTGTTTTCCCTTGTTGTTATGATTAACAAGACCGAACTGGAAGCAGCATATTTGACAAGTTCTAGTGAATTGTGATCATTACATGTACATCAGGAACCTTTGTGAGTAAAATCAAGCGATATCCTTTGCTGCTTTCTCAATAGCTGCATGTACATATATTTCAATTTTCTCAGTTCCCAGTTAGCAGTAGGCATCTTTCCTGGTGCTTTTCTGCTGCTGCCACTTATAAGTGATGACATGATACGGTCAAGAGAATTTACTCAATGTGTCCAATCTGCGATATTATCTTGTGACTGAGTTTCATTTGGATCTCAATCTCACAGCTGGCCAAAATACTAGCTATCTGGTGTTTGGTTTCTGTATTTATTATGAACCTAACAGATGTACATGTATTTACTCATAAGAAAAACAGACCTAAATGACTGTATTTAGTATTCACTATTTGGTAAGTTGTTACAATGTATCATCATTGATACACTTGATGCCAAACTGCTTCAGAAACAATTATTTTCAAATACAACAACAACTAGCATGTTTTAACAGGCCTGGCAGTCCAGAAAATCAAGGAGTGCAAAACAATTACCCTCCTCAGATTGCTTGGGAGTGCAATTGCACCAGGAGTTTTCAATACATATACTTGTATGCTATTTTGGTTACAGTACGTGCCTACGTGGAGGGTGGATTGTCACCCATTCACCTATGGAGTGGAGGTATCACCCAAGAAACTACTGAAATTTTGAACAGAAACACAAGAAGCACAAGCCAAGTTTCAACCAATGGACCTCTGGGTTTAACCCAGAGGTCCATTGGCTTACACTTTGCTTAAGCTACATGTAATTACGCTCTGCATCAAATTAGCATTTATTGCTTAAGAGAAATCATCACTCCATGGGTGATTTATTGACAATACACTCTCTTTGTACAGTATATGTACTTCAAGGTATTACTACTGTGACTGAAAAATTGTACTACATTCAGATACATAGTGGAAAAATTGGCACACACTTATTCTCATTATTCAAAATGTTGCATTCAATTCTTATGTGACTTTCTTCTACACTCAAAATATATTGAAATGCAACACAGAATGGGTCATGAATTATTGTGAATCAATGCAACATTGACAAATGATAATAGACTTTAAAGGCAATCCCAAACAGGTCTGGCATTCCAGAAAATCAAGGCATTCAGCACTCCTGCACTCCTAAAGAATACCAGGCCTGTGTTAACATGCCTTTTCTAACTGGCACCAAAGAAAAGGATAAGCCTCAAAACTACCATTCTTACTCACAGATGGTTTTCCAATTAAATGCTTGTTTGCATAATTTTACTATGGAAAACAAAGTTTGAATAATTTTTCTTTAAGACTCAAACATTTCAGTGTGATTTAACAATGAAAATGAATGCATATACATGTACACGTACATGGATATGTCCATGTGATGAATTGGATTGCACTGAAAAATAAAGATTTCTTGGTGTACATATATGAATACCACTGATGAAACCGATGCAACCTTTCAAAGTTCAAAATAAAACCCAAAAGATGTACATGAGAATTCGTTTTTGGACCTTAACATTTGTATTGATCTGCGAGCATTAGTTTTAATTCAATCAAAGTGCTGCTGCAAGAATCAATTTGAGTTTTTATCAATAGTTTAGAATTTGAGAGTTCTGTTAAACCCTTGTGAGTGCATCCAGTACATATTCTAAAGAATAAGAAAGTTTCATATTTATATATTTACTTGCGTTTAACACTTGGGAGCATATATGTAATTCCAATTGTGGCAAGTTTATTATCTTACATGTTCATCTAGAACACGTTTCAACATACCAGGTGTGGCATTTTCAGGAGAGCGATTTATTCGCTTGCCTTAAAAAAAATAAGGAGGATGAAAATTAGCCCTCCTGGCCTTAGAAAATACTGATTAAAACAAGAGGCCCCAGGGGACCTGAGAGCACTCACCTGACATGGTAGTATAAATATCAAACCAGGGACTTGACTTGAATAAGCTGCATACGCCCCTCATAAGAAAAGCATATACCAACTAGATGAAGTGATTCTGCCCACACAATACACAGGATTTTCCTTCTATTTTCAGTTCCTGCACTTTTATGTCCCAAAATTGGGATAAACGCATAAAAAAACAGATTTTTTTTCATTTTTGTTCGTAAATTTTCAAAGTCGTAAACAAAATATTTTTAGACTAAAAATTTGTTTTTCTTTTTCTTAAAATTGACCAAAACGTATGAAAAACCAAAAAAACTAATTTCCGGATTTTGGTCCAAAATTTCGAAGTCCCACCCGGACCCCAAATTTTCAGTGTAAAAAAAATAATTTTTCTTTTTAAAATTGACCAAAACGCATAAAAAAAACAGAAAACTAATTTCCGGATTTTGGTCCAAAATTTCTAAGTCCCACCCGGACCCCAAATTTTCAGTGTAAAAAAAAATAATTTTTTGTCTTAAAATTGACCGAAACACAAAAAAAACCCCAAAAAACCTCATTTCCGGATTTTGGTACAAAACTTCCAAGTCCAGACCGGTGTCCCACGGTATCTTTCCCCCTGTGTATCTTCCCCCAAAGCTGAATCTGACCCCCCTAAGGATGCTGCATACCAAATATCAAAAGATTCTTATTGGTAGATCTGAAGAAGAAGATTTTTAAAGAATATTCCTCATACTGCTCTAATTTAAACATTTGGGCTCCCATAGAGAGCCCAAATATGGACCCAGGGAATTAATTTCAATAAACCTGTGAAACAATCTTCCAAAGATGTTATATGTGAAATTTGAAAGCGTTTGGAGCTGTGGTTTGTGAGAAGAGTAGACTTAAAGGTTTTTCCCATTACCCACAGTGTTAATAAATGCTGACTCAGCACTTTTTCAAAGTCCCAAAAAAAGTACCCCATGATAAAACCGATAGCAATTTTTTTTTACCATTCCATTCTGTTGGTCCTAAGGAAGCTTCACACCAAATAACAATTCTCATTGCCGTGTAGTTTTGGAGATACGGCATTTTAATTTTTTTCTATTTTTAGCTGCTGCAGTTCCCATAGGGCGACGGGAAAAAAGTTTTGGCATAAATTAAGTACTTATGACTCAATAAGCCATCATATCAAATTTGGTTCAAATCTGCCTCTTGGTTTGGAAAATAGAAATTTTGGGTGGGGCAAACATTCTTGCCCCTCCCATAACGAAGGCAAATATAGCTCCTCGAACTTCCCTTGAGCAAATATCAAGTCTCTGCTACTGCTGGTTCATGAGAAGATTTTTAAGATTTCGGTCTCCCTTGGGGGCATGGCACCACCCAGGGAGAGGAGCAACTTCATTTGAACAAATCCGAATTGGTATCAGGTAATAAACATTTACCCAACATTTGAATAAAATTGGGCTAGTGGTTTTGGAGGAGAAGTCGGTTTTGTAAAGTTTCTGACGGACGACGGACGTCAGGTGAGCTAAAAACATCCTATTCCTAAAACCCACATCTTTTCAGATCTCGACAATGTTAGTGGTCTCTTTAAGATGGCCACACTGCCCTCCCACACCTCCAGGCTTCAGCAAGGTTCAGAGTTGTGGGAGGGGCAGTTTTGCAGTCTCACAGAGACTGCACTGTTAGCAGCACCAAATAGAATGTACAAAGTCCACTAGAAAGAATTCATTAAAAATAAAACTTCATTTTGCGACTTTAGCTTTTGTAAGCTTGAGGAGAGCTAATCGCTCGCCTAGGCCATGAGAGGGGAGAGATTTTTAGCCCTCCTGCATTTTTAATATTGCCAGGCCTGACATACAGACTTTTGGTGGTCTTGCTGATGGAAGTTACATTTCCTTGGCAGTGGTTTCAAGTTCAGGCAGCCAAGATTCCACTAGGCACCACTTCTTAGTTAGAAGATTACAAAATGTACCTTATTATGGGGGAAGCACGAAGAAATAGAATTTTCCAGATCTTTGACACTTTCAGAATCTATGACAAGAATCAAATGAGCATTTTGCAAGAAATGAAGTTAGTTTTCATCATTTTCTTTGCAAGAATTGATTCTGATTCTCACATGAATTTTAAGCCCTGGGATCAATTTATAAAGAGTGCAATGTATACCTGAACCAAGGCTGTGACAATAGGTTATCCTAATGCTCCAGTTATGCAGAACTCCAACAAATAACACTTTATGTTTCCATGTTTCCCTCCAGCAAATTTTTCATTCAGACACAAGAAGCTTGAGAGGAATACTGGGAGGTTATACACACCTTTTCACAGGTTGTGCAAATTTTAAATTCTTGACAGACCTCTTGAACTAATAACATGGGTATTTACATGTGTATCTATTGGACTGCATTATTTGCCTGCTGCATTCAGGAAGTTAAAGAACTAAGTATAACACTTTATTACATTTCTGTTCTATGTAATCCCCATCTACATGTACAGCAACATTAAATCATGTGGAAAATGAAAATCTGTTCCACACATATGTGGGGAACGAAAAGCATTGACAGATTATTTTTAAATATGAGGGAAATTTCACTGGAATTTTTACAAATTATGCAACGCAATTACAACTGGAATCGCTAGCGATAGCTGAAAAACGTCCGCCGAGTTCCAAAGTGCTCTAAGTGCCAGTAGGCACATAGAACACACTGGAACTAAGGGGACACAATAGTAACACAGATTTCCCTCGCAAATTTGGTTGGCGATGAAATGTGTTGTTTTTGTTGATACATGTAGTTGTCAAATGAATTGCTCAGTGTTCTTCTAATAATTGTTTTTTTTTTTTTATAGACGTGAAGATGTGTAATAAGTACAGAACGACACACATGTGAATGGCTTAACCCTTTACCTAACGAATCACCCGTATCCACGTAATTTCGAAATTGAGCAGTTGAAAAAAAAAAATTTTTAAAAATATTTCAACAGAACCATATCATGTGACCCCCTCATTGGAACGAGCTCAATGAGCTCGTTCCAATGAGGGGACACATGATATGGTTTTGTTGAAATGTTTTAAAAAAATTTAAAAATAGTGATTAAAATAATAAATTTTGATATTCTCTGCGTTGGGTAAAGGGTTAAACGATATGGCACTTGTGCCATCGCCGAAGCCAGAAGGATTAAACTCAAGGCCTGTGGCCTCTCAGTTTATCCTTCCGCTCTGTCACTCGTGCCATATCGATGAACCCATTCACACGCCTGTGTCGTTTTGTGTATATACATGTACATTCCGTCCTTACAATTCATTAAAGTTTGCGAGAATCAAAGTATTGTGTTAGCACATAAATACATGTATATCATGGTCTATTTCTGAAGAGCATAATTAGAATTCTGATTCTCGTCGGTTTTTCAGGCCTGGATCCATAATTTGGGGAAAATTATTATTCCTACAATGTAGGTGCTCCATCCACTTAATGATTAAATCTTCAACTACTAAACTCTCAAAGTTCTAACTCAGTTTTAGTTTCAAAACTGACCTGTCAAATCAAACATATTCTGAGGTCTGTTTCTGGCTCCATGACAACCAACTGCATGTGGTTAATTTATTTATAGATATGTGTATATAATTATCCACAGCCCTATATCTTGATGGCAAACAGACCACATCTGCTCAAAGACAAGACTGGACCACAGAGCAACAAAATTTGACAACAGCAGCTGAACATACAGCACAAACAGAAGAGCCTGAGGTAGACTACACTTGCCTGTTATGGCTCCAACATAACATGTAAGTGGCAGACTATACTTGTCTCAACACACGTCAGAGTCCTAGACCACGACAACCACAAAACTTTATTCATTACACAGTGTTTTGTTTTGCTGGGTTCTTTTTCCTTAACCATTATTGAACCATTCTAACCGTTATAAATTTTCTCATCCTTCACTCTGATCCCAAGAGTGGTCGTCCACTCCTTGGGAGGTGGGCATTAGTCCAGCATCCCCCCCCCACCCCCCCATCCCTGTGACTTTTTTTGTAAACGCTCTCAAAACACACTAAGTAGGTTAACTAGCAGGCCTGCCCTGAACCAGGGAAGTTTGGGCCTTTGGGTGGTCCACTGAAAAGGACAATTATTTGCACAAGTGGTCTACCAAATCCGAATCCACTCTTCCTTGAACACTTAGATCAGCCCAATGCAGACTATACTTGCCACTCCAACCATCAAATAAATGTTGTAAGTGGCAGACTGTACTTGCCTGAAAAAACATCACCAGAACCTCTCTCCTCTCCCTTACACTTTCCTCCTCTGTTGCAACTAGGCATGATGTCAATTTGCCAGAAATTGACAAAATTCCTGAAAATCTTAAATGGCACACAAAACCATTGGTTCTCATCTTGAAGGCTCTCATATTTTGGAGTGATGAGCAATAATAGTCAAATAAGAGTAAAATTAGGCAGTCCATGTCGTGAGACGGGCACAAGCGCAATTGTGCTTGTCAGCGCTAGTATTTTCCCTATTCCCGCGCGCTAAAAACTGCCCATAAAAATTATTACAAAAGTTTGAAAGGAAACTGTCTATCCCGTGCGCAAAAGTAATACCGAAGTATAGACTGCTTCTATCCACAAAGCTGTGGATGAGAAGACCAAAAACAGCAGGGAAGACCATTAACCAAAAGGCTGTATTCAATGTTTCTTTTGTCTCCCACCAGGTAACTCTAAACCAATGCGTTTGTGATATTCTAAACTGAATACCGGTATTGGTATTCCAATGCAGACGATATAAAAATTTATTACTTTAAATATTATTTTATTGAATGTTTCCAAAAATTTCAACAAAACAATATCATGTGACCCCTCATTGGAATGACCTTGATGGATGTAATGTAAAAAGATAATATTATTCATTAGAAACTACAGTTAAAACTCAAGACATCTTGAAAATTAAATTGTGGGTAAATAAATAATGACGATAAACCGATATTCTGTAATTTCACCGATATTCAATCGATACTGGTTTAAATACCGATATGTATCGGTTTATCGATATACCATGTAGCCCTATACCCAGGTATGTATGTGTGGGTAATTTACACTTGAAAGACAAGAGCAAAAAATTGCACTTGAAAATTTTTGTTCAGGGCATGGACTGATTAGGACATTTATTTTTTGCAAAACAGAATCTTTTAACACTTTACTTGTACATGTACCTGACAAAGGATGAAGACAACAATACCAACATCTACATGTACATGTATTCATAAATCCAAGGGAGAAACTTGTTTTTGCCGCTTTTGTGACTGGTATTAATGGGTTATCTGTTATTTTGTTGTGTTATTTTGAATGGTGAGCCTTCCTGGGGTGATCTATTCGGTGTCCACACAACTCAATGACATGAATGACATTTTCGTGAATGTTCTCCCACTTGCTATGTTAATTCTAGTCTGATATTCTTTTCCATACTATACTAATCAATGTTATTTTAATTCTGGAT
The DNA here is from genome assembly GCA_031216915.1 of Pictodentalium vernedei. Classification (NCBI taxonomy): domain Eukaryota; kingdom Metazoa; phylum Mollusca; class Scaphopoda; order Dentaliida; family Dentaliidae; genus Pictodentalium; species Pictodentalium vernedei. The sequence continues at coordinate 87,299,986 of CM062294.1, forward strand.
GGCACAGGTTTGGCTCTGTTGGTGTGTCAGTATGTTATCATTTGGTTTCGCCTTTCCCATGAACTGAAAACACATTACTGCACATTCTTTCTCTGTAGGGTGATTAATCCTATAGAAAAAGTAGTAGTAATTGGACCTAATTTTTATTGCGTAATCCTTGTCACTCCTCAGTTCGAATCCCACCTGCGGCAACCGCGTTGTGTCCTTGGGCAAGACACTTCATCTCCATTGCCCGCGTGGGGGCACGGTGACATTGTGTACTAAGGCGTACTGCACGTCGATGGTGCACTTGTCCAATGCTAACCCTGCTTGTGTGGAGTTCTATGTTGGGGAGCTGACAGTTGCTCGCCGTTGCTTGGTGGTTCTCTCCGGGTACTCCGGCTTCCTCCACCCATAAAACTGTCACGGTCATGATTAGCCATTGTGCATAAATATGTGACCTTAAACACCAATAAATAAATAAATAAATAAATAATCCCTGTCACTTTAGCCTCGTCCGGATCTTTATCCAACTTATTCACCATGTGTAGCTGTGTGAATGCTGCTTTTTCAAACAATTTCCCTCCCACCCATTTCCTTCCCATGTGGTTCTCTCCCAATCGGTTTTATGGGTATGAGAGCTTGTTCATCCATTCACTCCTTCAATGCATATTCATCTGATTTGGGCGTGTTTTGGCCCAACTATTTTCAGGAGCTTTATTATTATTATTGCCTGTAACTTTGTAATTATCGGCTACACTGTTCTATGAGCCTCTGGAGGCTCCTATTAGTAATTTAATAAATATCTGTGCAGCCCTTATCGCAATCAGTGTTCGGTGTTGTTTTATTTGCCATTCCATCCTTTTACAAATATGTTTTTTAAGGTTTCATTTTTTTCATCCAAAACATACATTTATCACATAATCATCATCAAATGGCTCTCTACGGAAAATATCGTTCATGTCTAATACGAGAATGAAATAAGAAGAAAACATTAATATCATAACATTTTGAGATGGTTTCAAAAGAAGAATTGAATTAATCTTATTTTATATTTATGCTGCAATAAAGGCTATATATGGCTAAGAGAATAAACTATACAGTTAAAACTAAAAGTCCTGTCCTGAAATGCGCACACATAGCACATTGATATGCGCGTTAATCTACGCGATATGACCATAGTAAGGCTATCAAATTCTGTAAATATGGCCTGTGCACAAGCAATGTTTCAGCCAATGGACCTCCGGGTAACCCGGAGGTCCACTGGCAGAAACATTGCCCGTGTTTGCTATGAGTAACCAAGAGAACCTGCCGTGCTTCGGATGCCATTCGATATGGCATTTGTGCGCAATTCCTACGTGCAATTAAGCCTAGATAAGCGCACAGTTCGTGACAGGACTTCTAGTTTTAATTGTATGAACAGAAAATAACACATAAATGCATTTAAGGACTACACTGTAATGTAGATTTTATTACTTCAATTGTTTCAGATAACGTACAGTGTATCCAAACAGATAATTCACTAACATTAATGTTAATTACAGTAGTGGGGAGTTTCGAAGGGAAAACTAGCCTGACAAGAGCAAAGTGGGTGGCATAAATAAAAACGCCCACAAAACCGAAATAGGATAAGATGGGGAAGCAAAACCCATACTGATCCAAGTAAAGACCCCAATGGATGGGTTGAGGTGGGAAGGATTTTCAACGCATGTTACCTCAACGTTTTGTCAGTAAATGAATCACAAAACAAGATGATCATGTGACCAGAATTCCCTGTAAAATCTCATCGGGCATGACAGCAGCGTGCAAATGGAACTAGCCTTTCTAAAACATGATTGAACAGTGGGAAACAGTGAAGCAAATAGAGCTCCACTGACCCCAAGTTGATTTGGAATTAATATTATATAACCCATTAATTCTCAATTGTACTTGAGTGAACCAGAGAAATTTATTGCTGCATAAAGTCAACCATCATTCTTCTGGTTTTGGACTTATCATTCACTGTTTATCTAATGCAAATTGCAGATGGCATCACAGTGAATGAATCTTCCAAAGATGTTATATGTGACATATAAAAGCTTTTGGAGCAGTGGTATAGGAGAAGAAGATTCTTTAATGTTTTTCCCATGACACACAGTGTTAAAAAATGATCAGTCATCATTTTTTCAAAAGTCCCGGAAAAGTACCCTTTGAAAAAAAACGATGACAATTTTTTAGGGGACCATTCCTTTCTGTTGTTCCTAAATAAAAATTCTCAGTGCTGTGTAGTTTTGGAAATATGGGCGTTTTAAATTTTTTCTATTTTTAACTCCTGCAGTTCCCATGGGGAGACGGAAAATGTTTGGGGGGGGGGGGGGGGGCATAAATTAGGTACTAATGACCTAATAAGCACTTATATCAAATTTGGTTCAAATTTGGCCTCTCAGAAAATATAAATTTTAGTAGAAGTCGGGCTCCCACAGGAAGCCCAAATATGAACCCAGGGACCTGGCTTTAACAAACTTATATCTCACCTCCCTAAGGATACTGTATACCAAATATCAAAAGATTCAGACTGGTGGATGTGAAGAAGATTTTTGAAGAATATTCCTCATATTGAAGTAAGTTATAATTCGGGCTCCCACAGGGAGTCCAAATAAGAACACACAGACTTGGCTTGAACAAACTTGAATCCCACCCCCCTAAGGATGCGGCATACCAAATATCAAAACATTCTGACTGCTGGATCTGAAGAAGAGGATTTTTAAAGAAAATTCCTCATTTTCCCTAAGGATGCTGCATGCCAAATATTAAAAGAGTCTGATTGATGGATCTGAAGAAGATTTTTAACCCTTTACCCAACGAATCGGCGGCATCCGCCCGCGTAATATGCAAACTGAGCAGTTGAAAAAATATTATTTTTCAAAAATATTCAACAAAACCATATCAAGTGCCCCCTCATTGGAACGAGCTCGTTCCAACAAGGGGTCACAGGATATGGTTTTGTTGAGACTTTTTTAAAAAATTTCAAAAAATGATATTTAAAATAATAAATTTTGATATTGTCTGCGCTGAGTAAAGGGTTAAAGAATATTCCCCATATTGCACTAATTTGAACATTTGAGCTCCCACAAATATGCACACAGGGAACTGATTTCAACAAATATGTGTATCAATCTTCCAAAGATGTAATATGTGAAATATGAAAGCTTTTGGAGCAGTGGTTTGGAAGAAGATTCTTTATGTTTTCCCCATTACCAACAGTGTTAAAAATGATGACTCAGCAATTTTTCAAAGTCCCGAAAAAGTACCCTGTGATAAAACCTATAGCAATTTTTTTAGACCCTTCCATTCTGCTGGTCCTAAGGAAGCTTCACACCAAATAAAAATTCACAGTGCTATGCAGTTTTGGAGATATGGATGGTTTAAATTTTTTCAATTTTTAGCTCCTGTGGTTCCCATGGGGCGATAGGGAAATTTTTTGTGCATAAATTAACTACTTATGACCCAATAAGCCCTCATATCAAATTTGGTTCAAATCAGCCTCTCAGTTTGGAAAATATAAATTTTGGGCGGGGCAAAAATTCTTGCCCCTCCGATAACGACAGCAAATATACCCCCTCAAACTTCTCTTGAACAAATCTGAGTCTACACCTCAAAAGGAAGCTGCACACCAAAAATCAAGTCTCTGCTACTGCTGATTGATGAGGGATAAGACTGTTATTTCTGGTTTTAATGTGCCCAAATTAGGGCAATATGGTGCAGTTTAACTGGTAGAGTGCTTGAAGCCCATATTTGGGCTTTATTCTAAAGGGCAGGTACTGTAACATAGAAGCTTCATATTCTGTGAACGTGCTTCATATTATCTTCAAAGTGAAATTATTTAGTATAGTGTGGATTTTCCTTGTTACAATTTATGGCACTCTCCCATAAATTGTAACAAGGCAAAGACATGTGAACAAATTCTGATGACCAAAAATAACTTAGCACTCTACCAGTTAAAGGCCTGACTTTGGGGGTCCTTAGCTAAAAGTTTAAATTCCACTTTATGTGATAGAAAAATCTAAATTGGTCATGATCTGACATGAAATTTCTGAACCTCGTTCACTAAAATTGATCTGTGACTCGGCTCAGATCAATTTTATTGAACTTACATGTAGTACAAAAATTTCATATGAAATCACGACTCATTAGAGATCCTCTCAGTTGCTTAGAACTCCTCATCAGGAGCAACTTATCCATCTGTTTTTTTCTGGGCAGGTTTAAATACATATATGCTTTATGTCCATTACAGAAATAAAAATAAAACTAAGAGCGCTCTCCTGTCATGGTAGTCTAAATATCAAACCAGGGACTTGACTTGAATAAGCTGCATATGCCCCTCCTAAGAAAAGCATATACCAACTAGATGAAGCGATTGTGCCCACACAATACACATAATTTTCCTTCTATTTTCAGTTCCTGCAATTGTACATCCCAAAATTGAGATAAATGCATAAAAACAGATTTTTTTATTTTTGTTCGGAAATTTTCGAAGTCCCAGACAAACTTGTTTTTTTCTTCTTCTTAAAACTGACCAAAACGCATAAAAACCAAAAAAGTTAAAAAATTTATAGTAATTTATATATTTTTTATACTTACCAATGACCCAGACTTAGCTGGTGCTAACTCCACAAAAACCAGGGCCAAACACAAATTTTGCCCCCCAATCCCCAAAATTTGCATCCAAAACAAAAAGAAATCATGTCCTAAAGGACCTCCATAGTACGACTCTACTGCGCATGCGCAGTGACGCAGTCGTCCCGAAATTGGCGCCAAATATCATTCTTACTGGCAGTGCCTGGTCAGCGCTATGTACTCAGCGGGGAGGCAAGAGTTCCCAACTCAGGGAGGGCCATCCCCGTCTGGGTCATTGGTAAGTATAAAAAATATATAAATTACTATAAATTTTTTAACATTTTTATACTGTACCAATGACCCAGACTTAGCTGAATAGTAAACAGGCTGGAGGGCCTAGGACATAGATGAAAATCCAATAAGCTCAATTATAAAATAAAGAGGTAACCCCTTAAGGAGAAAAGGAGTATTAGGCTTTACATGTATCTTTCTTATTTAATATTTAAATTAGAAAGATACACTACCCTTAATAATTGAGCACAATAACATTCATGTTCTCTATTAACATCCAGTATAACCTTTATACTAATTATTTTTAAAACAAGCCAATAAATAAAGTAGTCCAGAGAATTGAGACTCTTTATAATCATTTAAAAGTGTCCGAGTATTGTATATTAAAGCCCGTTTGACACTTGACATATACAAATGCTTCACACCGAGCTACACTTTAAAAATAAGACATGAATGAAATTAAACATTAATATTACACTTTAAAACCATCCCGGAAGCGACTCAGAAATACTGTCTTGGAGGAGGCATTCCCTTGCTTTTCACTATAAAGCAGGTGACCTAAGGGAACACCCGCCCCCCCCCCCCCTTCCCCTTGCCCTGGGTCAAATAGCCCAGAGCGAAGAGGGCAGCCGGACGGAGTCACTGCCGGAACAGAAAGCCTGCATAACTATAGTTGCAACTGTTTAGTGGACGACATTCTGAGCAACAGATAACGGACCTAAACAATGCAGGTCTCCAGAAATGGACTCAATATTTCTGAGATAAAAATTAGTAAATGTGGATGGCTGAGACCAATAAGCAGCCTTCATTAAATCTGTAATAGCAACACTATTAGCATAAGCCCAGGAAGTAGAAAGAGCTCTTACTTCATGAGCAGAAATCTTAAGCACAGACTGCTGAGAAGAAGATAAATCTTCATACGCAGTACGGATAGTTAACTGAATCCATCTAGCAATAGAATGGACTGAAATGTCCTTTCTATTAGGCATCAAAGACAGAAAGAAACGTTTCCGTCCCTTTCTGATGAACTGAGATCTCTGTTTATAGATACGTAGTGCTCTAACAGGACAGAGTAAAGGCCTACGCCCGTCTGAAGACGGAAGAGCCTTAATAACAATAGGTTCCGGATATTTATTAGGAGCCTGATTCTTAGCTAAAAAACCGACATTAGTAGTGAAGGTGATAGTGTTCCCAACACTACGATAATGAGAATCATCCACCGATAGTGCATGAAGCTCACTGACTCTTCTGGCAGAAGAGAAAGCTAAGAGAAAAGCTGTCTTATAAGATAAGAATTTGAAATCTACTGTCCCAAGAGGTTCAAATGGCTTTTTCTTCAATTTAAGGAGAACCCAAGCTAAATTCCACTTAGGAATTAATCTAAGAGTTCTGGGTCTATTTATCGAAAAGTTTCTAACCAATTTCGATAAAGAGACATTAGATCCAATTTGTAAACTATCATGATGTGCATAGGTATCAGATAACATAGATCTATAACCCTTTATAGTAACCGGTTGCAGTTTGATTTCGTCAAACAAGTATACTAGAAAGTTAGCAATGTCTGGTATAGAGGGATCAAATATATCAACAGAATGATCCCTACACCAACGACGGAAAACCTTCCACTTAGCCGCATAGTTTAGCGAAGAGGAGGTCCTCCTACAGTTAGAAATCGCGTCCACTGCTCGTCCTGTAAAGTGCTTGCCATGCAAGAAGGACCGCACAACGGAAAAACGTGAAGGTTGAGACCTTGCGGGTTGTGATGCAGTTGGCGCGATTTCCCCTGCCAAAGAAGATCCTCTCGTGGAGGGAGCTTCCGCGGTAGGTCCCACAACAGACACCTGAGTAGATTTATCCACGGTCTCTGTGGCGACAGAGATGCTACCAACAGAATCTTGCATTGAGATTGTTTTATCTTTAGCAATACTTGTTGAATTAACGGCGCTGGAGGATACGCATATCCTATCATTCCGTCCCAAGGGATCGATAGAGCGTCTACAGCAAATGCTCTTGGATCCGGACACGGGGACACATACGTCTGCAACTGATTGTTGAGATGTGTCGCAAATAAGTCTATCATTGGCCGTTCCCATTGGTAGCAAATCTGATTGAATACTTGTTTGTTGAGAGTCCACTCCGACGGCAACAAGCGACCCTTTCGTGAAAGGGAGTCTGCTAGCACATTCAGACGACCCGGTATGTGACGGACCGAAAGAAGAACGTGATGTTCCAACGCAAACAGAAGGATTCTTTCCGTTAGATTGAACAACGGAACTGAATGAGTGCCTCCCTGATTCCGTATATACGCCACTACTGTCGTATTGTCGGATAGGATTTGGACATGAGCATCGTGAATAATGTCCATCCAGTGACGTAACGCAAGCCAAATTGACATCATTTCCTTGATGTTTATGTGCTTGCACAGGAATTGCGGATCCCAAAGACCCTGGCATCTCGAATCCGTTGGGATTAATGATGCACCCCAACCTGTTTGACTGGCATCCGTCATAATGGTAAAACTCGGATCCGGCAACTGCAGCGGAACTCCTTGAGTTAACCACTGAATGTTTGCCCAAGTCTGAATCTCTTGTTTCACTTGATCTGACAAGAGAACGTCTACATGGAGCGAATGAATTTTCACACTCCAATTCTGAGTCAGGAAAATTTGAAGAGGCCGTGTGCGTAGCCGTCCCATCGGAATGAGATCCGCGGCGGCTCCGCACAGACCTATCAGTCTCATAAATTCTCTCGCTGTGACTTTGTCTGTATTTAGACAATAGCGAGCGTAACAACTGACTAATTTCGCTCTGGTTAACGGCAGACGAACGAGATTGTTGTGCGTCTCGAAGCTCATTCCCAGATGAGTGAATGACTTGGACGGCACCAGATCCGACTTCTCCTCGTTTACTATGAAACCGAGACGTCGGAGCAATAGAAGAAGATTCTGAACATCGTTCTGAAGCGTTAACTCGTTGCCGTACCTCTGAAGAATGTCGTCCAGGTAGGCCGACGTTACCGCAGACGAATGAGCTCGGAAGTAGATCATTACCGAGTTCATTACCCGAGTGAAAGCCCAGGGTGCTAGATTCAATCCGAAGCACATGGCCCGGAACTGATACACCACTCCTAGGACTGCGAAGCGTAGATACTTTCGGAATGTCGGATGTACCATGACGTGAAAGTACGCATCTTTGAGATCTATGCTCGTTGCATAATCGTTCACCCGAATACTCGCTCTGACCGATCGAATCGTCTCCATATAAAACTTCGGAGCGACGATCAGCTTGTTTATCCAGCTCAAATCTATGACTGGACGGAACGAGCCGTCTGGTTTCGGAACCAGAAACAGATGGCTGTAGAATCCCAGCGATTCCTGGTTTTCTACGACCTCTACCGCGTTCTTCATTAAAAGAGACTGCACCTCTGATAGCAGAGCGTCTCTTTTCTGAGGGTTTGACGGAAGATGAGTCCACTTTGGACTTCGAGTTAATGGAGGCTTTCGTTTGAAGGATATCTTTAGACCTTCCGAAGTCACTCCTCTCGCCCACGGGTCGTCCGTAATCGACGCCCACTCTTGAGAAAAACTCGACAACCTTCCGCCAACCGGAACGCGATAGAGGTTTGAGCCATCACCTCCTGGATCTGCGAGGCCTGCGGTAGGAGAAACCACGTCTTCCACGACCCGCACCTCGCCTCGTCGACCTCGGGGCGTCCGACCGATTGTCCCGGCCTGAAGGACGTCCCGAACGAGAGTCGCTATCCTGACGGTCTCTCGAATAAGAGCTAGAGGACGCACCGGAACCTCTATAGGAACCTCTCTTGGGCGGATAAGACCCAGAAGTGCCCGCCTTATTCGTGTCTGCTGAATCCGACCTTTTAGGAGCGGATCTAAACAACAGAGAATCACTAGCTTTCTTTTTAATATTATCATAAATAGCGGAAAGCTTGCCGTCAAAGAGAAGATCTCCTGAGACCGAAGCGACTCTAAGAGAGTTCTTCACCTTAGAATCCACTAGTGTGGATGTAGACAGGGCTGCGTCACGTCTAACCAACTCCAGATTTGCCACTGAAAGGGCGGAGTTACACGTGGAATAAGCTACTGCCCTTGAAAGAAGTCTTAAGGAGGATTGTATATCCTGAAACTCTTCCCCTTGAAGACGCAGTGATAACGCCTTCGTAAGGTGATCTGCGTAAGATAAGGCATCTAAATTGGCTCTGTTAGACGCGATAGCTGTTTCCAACACTGCGGTTGGAATAGAAGCTGACGACGGTAAAGATAGCTCTAAGTCTTCCGCCTCGTCGTCCATACGCAGAGGAACTCTCGGTATACCCTGACCTGCCGTGTCGAATTTATTCCTTGCATTAATGAAAGGCAGGTTGAGAGTATTTGCGGACAAGAAGCCTGCTTTCCCTGTCCTGGAAGCAAGTTTAAAAATAGCGTCGTTCAATAATTCAAATGTTCTTGCAACATTATTGGACTGCGACGGAAACTCGGGAGCGATGTCCCTGAACCGCTCGAAAAAATCAGAGTCCAATGACGCTATAATTCTCCTGTCCGGAAGCGCAGCAGTCTGGCCCGACGGAACAACTTGAGGAAGAAAGTGCCGGATGAAGTCTACGGCAGCTTTGTGTTGTTCCGAAAGGGATAGCTCCAATTCATCCGTATCCCTTTCACCATCCGGTCGGACCTCCCGATGTTCCCGGTCGTCCGCCCCCGATGCTTCGGCGGAGCGTACCGACCCAGCGCCGTCGGATAATTCTCGATCCGACACCGTCTCTGTCGGCTGCTGGGATGCTGCGATAAGCTGTGCTATCTGCACTAGAATGTCCGACGTCGAGACCTGCGGAGGAGCGGTCTTTCGCTGCTTTGCCGAGGGCAGCTCCGCATCAGATGGCTCCCGCATACTTTTCCTATGCGAACGTCCGGAGTCCATCGGTCTCGAATCCCTGGCTGCCGGATGGTGTGACCTGGTCGCCGAATAATCCTTCATCGGCGAAGCTGGCAAGATATCGGAGGTCACGCAGCCAAGGTGCGGTCGTGTGCGCCGGCGAGAAGAGGAAGCCTTAACAGTCTCTGCGGACTGCTTATACAACGGAGCGTCCCGAGCGACGGACGTATGCTCCGCTAAAGACACATTTTGTACCACAACATCTGGTCCCAGATGTTGTTGTACGAGAGAGGGGCCTCTCTCGCTCGCGGCCCGGCTGGACCTGGACGAGCTAGGAACCGGACTAAAAGGCTTCCTCCGTTCTCGTTCACTATCCGCCGTCACTGGGTGTGCATCTATTATTTTTATAGTGCTCGCATCACCCAAAATTTCCTCTTGGACCGCATCGGACGAACCCGGCTGCCGAACCATTCGGTGAATGGACGCTACACCGGGCGAGCTAGCGGACGACATTTGTCTAATCTCCATGAGCACTTTTGCCGCTAGCTCTGAATTTAATTGTGACGACGGACGCACACTTGAAGAAGATAACATGGAAACATCACCCTGTTCTGGTTCCTCTGAAATAGAAACTGAGAGAGTAGAGTGACCTTGTGGAGAAAGAGCCGGCATCGCTCTTTCTCCAGAAACAACATATCGTGACACACGTTTCCAATGTTTCTCATCCCAATGTTCACATACAGGACAGGGATTAATGCGAGAACACTGACTACAATTAATGCAATAATCATGAAAGTCAGAGGAAGATTTCTTCCTATTACAATTTGAACAAGTTCCCTTCATTGTGAAAGAACAACAATAAGTCCTAGTTACTCGCAAAAACCCCTGACACAAAGATACATAATAACATGATCCATTAATAAATGAAAAAACAATTGCAAAACAAAATAATTTTGAAAAAATATTTTTTCAGAGAAGCCCAAGTTGCTGAAAAGTAACGTTGAGCCCCGATGGATCCGATGGCAAAGTGTGGTCAAAAATTTTAAAATTATATAAAATAATTAATGAGACACTTTCGGATAATATAAATGTATCTTATAATGAGATAAACTACCTCAAAGGCAAACAGCCCCCCTCAAAAAAGGCTGTTGCCAATGAAAACAAACAGTGTAAACACAGAAGAAAACATGACTCCAGGCACTGAAAAAACTGGCCCGGAATCAGTCATCAATTACACTCTATCTGATGCAAAACAGAGACTCCCAGGGGAGAATCTGCAGAACATCAGATGGAAGATGCAGAACACAAACGTTATACACCCATGGGTGAAAACGTAACTATGGGGAAAATAACAGAAAACATTCTGTAACCAAGCAACTCTCCCAGGGAATTTTTAGAAATGAAACTTCTCAAAAATATGCCAAAAGCATGGGAGAATTGCAAGGGGGGACTTTAGAAGGTTAGGGGAGAGGAAACACTGAATAAGCAGTGCAACAATTAGCAAGAATGACAACAAGAGGCGTTTGCCTCGAAAATAGGCAACTTAACATAATTTCAACAAAAAATTTTAAGTACAGCCCTGATTATTTTTTGCCACTTCTTTTTTCCTCTCCTCCTTCTATCCTCCTTAGAATCACATTTTCTCCAAGAATTACGTGTCTGGCATCCTTTAAACTGAGATTTACAAGCACAAAGATCAGTGAGATGTTGACTGATGAAGGGCCAAACAGAGAATGATATTTGGCGCCAATTTCGGGACGACTGCGTCACTGCGCATGCGCAGTAGAGTCGTACTATGGAGGTCCTTTAGGACATGATTTCTTTTTGTTTTGGATGCAAATTTTGGGGATTGGGGGGCAAAATTTGTGTTTGGCCCTGGTTTTTGTGGAGTTAGCACCAGCTAAGTCTGGGTCATTGGTACAGTATAAAAATAATAATTTCTGGATTTTGGTCCAAAAATAAGTCCCACCGGGACCCCAAATTTTCAGGGGAAAATGTTTTTGTTTTTTTTTGGTCTTAAAATTGATAAAATGCATAAAAACAAAAAAACTCATTTTCCGGATTTTGGTCCAAAATTTTCCAAGTCCCACCCGGACCCCAAATTTTCAGTGTAAAAAAAAAAAATTAAAAAATTTTGTCTTAAAATTGAACAAAACGCAAAAAAAAACTAATTTCTGGATTTTGGTTCAAAATTTCTAACTCCCACCTGGCCCCTAAATTTTCAGTGTAAAAAAAAATAAATTTGGTCTTAATTTTCAGTGTAAAAAGAAAAAAAAATTTTTATCTTAAAATTGACTGAAATGCATAAATGAAAGTGTCAATGACACTGTAGCTTAACTTGTGTGTTGTGTTTGATGAAAAGGATGATGTTCAAGGATGTTTATGAAAGGATTATGAAATAAGACAAGAATTGTGATAATTGGGAATATGTTCATTTCTATTCCCTGTATGCTATGTTTTTGATAAAAATAATATGAGGTGTACACTGTACTAAAGAGCTGAGGGGTGGGTTAATATAATGTAATGTAAGTGGCCCTCAGTTAACGTATATCAACGAAAGTTACCAAATTACAGTGAAATTATTCCAAAATGAGTCATCCTATCAAGTTACATTGAAATCCCTTCATAAATATGGCCTGTAGACTGAGCTAAAGGTTTTCGGGCTTCGGGCCCATGTAGCCGTCAGTTTCCCAATTGCGTCCAAAGGTGACGTTCTCATCTAGACATTATATGAAGTCAACCTACTAAGTTACAATAAAATTCCTTCATAAATATGACCTGCTGACTGTGCTAATGGTTTTTGGGCTTTGGGCTTGGGCAGCCATCGTGGTTGAATGATCGCAACCAAAAGGGGACATTCTCATCTGGGCATCATCTGGAGTGATCCTACGAAGTTACAATGATATCCCTTCATAAATATGACCTGTAGACTGTGCTCAAGGTTTTCGGGCTTCGGGCCCCTGTAGCTGTCACAGTTGACCAATCACGACCAAAAGGGGATTCCATCATCTAGGCATTATATGGAGTCAAACTAACAGGTTACAATGAAAGCCTTCCATAAATATGACCTATAGACTATGCTAAAGGTTTTGGTGTTTTGGGCTCGGGCAGCCATCAAGGCTGAATGATCGTGACCAAAAGGGGACGTTCCATTCTAGACATTATTTCGAGTCATCCTACCAAGGTACAATGAAATCCCTTCATAAATATCACCTGTAGACTGTGCTCAAGATTTTCGGGCTTCGGGCACCTGTAGCCATCACAGTTGACCAATCACGACCAAAAGGGGATATCATCATCTAGGCATTATATGGAGTCAAGCTAACAAGTTACAATGAAATCCTTCCATAAATACGACCTATAGACTATGCTAAAGGTCTTTGGGCTCGGGCAGCCATAAAGGCTGAATGATCGCGACCAAAAGGGGATGTTCTCATCTAGACATTATTTGGAGTCATCCTACCAAGCTACAATGAAATCCCTTCATAATTATGACCTGTAGACTGTTCTAAATGTTTTCGGGTTTCGGGCCCCTGTAGCCGTCACAGTTGCCCAATCGTGTCCAAAAGGGGACGTTCTCATCTAGACATTATATGAAGTCAGCCTACCAAGTTACAATGAAATCCCTTCATAAATATGACCTGTAGACTGTGCTAAAGGTTTTTAGGTTTCGGGCTTGGGCAGCCATCATGGTTGAATGATCGCAACCAAAGGGGACAATCTCATCTGGGCATCATCTAGTGATCCTATGAAGTTACAATGAAATCCTTTCATAAATATGACCTATAGACTATGCTCAAGGTTTTCGGGCTTTGGGCACCTGTAGCCATCACAGCTGACCAATCACGACCAAAAGGGGATGTCATCATCTAGGCATTATATGGGGTCAACCTAACAGGTTACAATGAAATCCTTCCACAAATATGACCTTTTGCCTATGCTAAAGGTTTTTGGGCTCGGGCACCCATCAAGGCTGAATGATCGCGATCAAAATGAGACGTTCTCATCTAGACATTATTTGGAGTCATCCTACCAAGTTACAATGAAAATCACTTCATAAATATGACGTGTAGACTGTGCTAAAGGTTTTCGGGCTTCGGGCCCCTGTAGCCATCACAGTTGCCCAATCACGTCCAAAAGGGGACTTTCTTTCTCATCTGGACATTATATGAAGTCAACCCACCAAGTTAAATGAAATTCCCCAATAAATATGACCTGTAGACTGTGCTAAAGTTTTTTGGGTTTTGGGCTCGGGCAGTCGTCACTTCTAAATTCTCATCTAGACATCATAAGGAGTCATCCTACCAAGTTACAATGAAATCCCTCCATATTAAACATGACCTGCAGACTGTGCTAAAAGTTTTTGGGTTTCAGACTTGGGCAGTAATTACGGTTGACAGATCAGGCCCAAAAGGGGACATTCTCATCTAGGCATCATACAGAAGCATCCTACCAAGTTACAATTAAATCACTTTATAAATATGACCTGTAGACTGTGATAATGGTTTTCAGGTTTTGGGCTCAGGCAGCCATACTGGTTGACCGATCGCGACCAAAAGGGGACGTTCTCATCTAGACATGACCCCAAACCTGCATATGAAATTTTCGTGATGATCAGACAAGAACTGCGGGGTGTAGCCTGCGCTAAAGGAAAATGTGAACAGACTCACAGACTAACAGACTTCCGCACGCGTGATGGCAATAGCTTATCTTGACTTTGTCAAGTTAAGCTAAAAAACAAAAAACTCATTTTCGGATTTTGGTCAAAAATTTCTGAGTCCGGACCAGGACCCCAAATTTTCAGCCTAAATATGAACCCAAGGACTTGGCTTGAACAAACTTGAATCTCACCCCCCTGAGGATGCTGCATACCAAATATCAAAAGATTCTTATTGGTAGATCTGAAGAAGAAGATTTTTAAAGAATATTCCTCATACTGCACTAATTTAAACATTTGGGCTCCCATAGAGCGCCCAAATATGGACCCAGGGAATTGATTTCAATAAACATGTGAAACTATCTTCCAAAGATGTTATATGTGAAATTTACGGAAAGCGGGCTGGGGCATGCTATTTGCTGTTTGCTAGTTGTATTGGACCAATCGCACTGGTTCTTTCTTCGGCTGCATTGAACAGCCAATCAAATTATTCATTGTACATAAGACATGGTAATACAAAGAAAAAAAAGCTTTTTGCTATTTGCTCTTTGCTGTTTGCTTTTAGCTTTTTGCTGTTTGCTTTTTGCTGTTTTCTTTTTCGTATAATGTATGTCGACCAATGAGAGCACTTCTTTCTGTATGATGACATTTCATTGGACAACCAATCCGTTTTGTAACTGTAGGGTAACAGAAAGTGTATTTTATCAACAGAAGTTAATTATTTTATTTATAAAATGAATTTTGACAACATTATTGAAGGTTTATTTCACAAAGGCTATAAGATACACGAAATCGTTGTGTCACTCGGAATTAAATACAATGTGTGGAGAAGGTGTGTTTTTGTCGGCCCCTAGTTATATAAATAAAATGGTAGTGTTGGTAACTCGCAAATAAATAGCAAATCGCAAAAAGCAAAGAGCAAATAGCAAATCGCAAAAAGCAAAGGGCAAAAAGCAAAGGGCAAAAAGCAAATTGCAAAAAGCAACTAGCAAAGAGCAAATAGCATGTCCCAGCCTGCTTTCCGTAGAAATTTGAAAGCTTTTGGAGCAGTGGTTTGGGAGAAAAGAAATCTTAAATGTTCTCCCATTACCCACAGTGTTAAAAAATGCTGACTAAGCACTTTTTCAAAGTCCCAAAAAAGTACCCCATGATAAAACTGATAGCAATTTTTTTTATCATTCCATTCTGTTAGTCCTAAGGAAGCTTCACACCAAATAAGAATTCTCAGTGCCGTGAAGTTTTGGAGATATGGGATTTTAATTTTTTTTCTATTTTTAGCTCCTGCGGTTCCCATGGGGCGACGGGAAAAACAATTTGGGCATAAATTAAGTACTTATGACCCAATAAGCCCTCATATCAAATTTGGTTCAAATCTGTCTCTCGATTTGGAAAATAGAAATTTTGGGAGGCGCAAAAATTCTTGCCCCTCCCATAACGACGGCTAATATAGCCCCACAAACTTCTCTTGAACAAATCTGAGTCTACACCTCAAAAGGAAGCTGCACACAAAATATCAAGTCTCTGCTACTGCTGGTTCATGAGAAGATTTTTTTAAGATTTAGGCACTCTTTTTGGGCATGGCCCTACAGGCGAGGCAACTTGATTTGAACAAAATCAAATTGCGATGTTATAACAAACTATTATCTCAAATATCAATTAAATTGGTTCAGCGGTTTGTGAGGATAAGATGCAAACACCATGTTCAAGGACGACGACGGACGGTGAGTGATCACTATAGCTCTCCTGACTGAAAGTCAGGTGAGCTAATAACTCAAAACTGGAAGTAGGAACTATTTCAGTACATTTTGTTTAGGGGGTACAGGGATTGTGTTTTTCAATTCTTGTCTAGGCTTTTTTCTGTACAGTTATTTTTTTTCAATATTAAATATAATTTGACAAAAGCTTTATCGTTCCAATACATCAACAGAGGTAATCAGATTTTTGACGGACAAATGGTAAAATCAATAAATTTATCCATTATAACTTGGTTGTATGCTTACAGAGGTTAGGTCTAGTTTCGCCTACAGTGCAATTTCACCTACAAAATAGTTTTTGTAAAAGTGTAGGTGAAAGTGAACTAAATTAGCTAGGGGGATTAGTGGTAATTACCTGATGTACCTACAGAAAATGGAGTTGTCCTGTTTTTCCATCAGTCTCTCACCAAATTTTTATTTAAACATTTTACAAAAAACACTCTCTGGTCCAAAATAAATTATTTTTAATGTTTGAGTGATAATAAGCATTTGTTTAGTTAAAGTTACGAAAACAATGAACAATAATCAAAGTATTAATTAATAAATCAAAGAGAAAGTTAAGAATACAAAGAAACAAGAATCAAAGTATTATTTAATAAATCAAAGGGAAAGTGTTTGTCTTGTCATTAAAAGTAATAAAGTCAAAGTGTAAAATCATTCTTCTTAGAAATGGCTACTGTGCAACGTGTTGAGTATGTAACGTCCCAGAGAGGTGGAATGCTAGTGTTACTTGACCGTTATAGATACAGACTAAATGTTCGTAGAAAAACATGTGTACACTGGAAGTGTGTTGATCCTGGGTGCACAACTGTACAAGATTATGTCAAAAATGTAACATCTGCACATAACCACCCAAGAGAAAATGAGGATGCCAATAAGTGGGTGTTTCTTCCAGTACACTCAATCTATATGGAAGAAAGTGCAAAAACTTGAAATGGTGAATCAATACAAAGACAATGAAGAAGTTCACCAATAGGTTCATCGTGCTGCTGCGCTTCCATTGTTACCAATTGAACAAGTGCAGGATGTATGGATAGAAGTAATGAACGAAATGCCAGACATTCTCCAAGCAACTGCTTTTAATGACTATATTGTGCAGAATTGGGTTGATGATGATGCACAATTTCCTCCAGCCTTGTAGAATCATCACAACAACAGACGACCAAGAACTAACAACCATCTCAAGGGATGGCATCGCCATTTAAACAAGACTGTTCAGCATGCTTATCCTAACATATTTTCATTTGTGAGTGTACTCCAAAAGCTGGAAAAGGCATAGAGAAACAAACTTAGTCAGTATATGTATGGGGTGTGTCCATGAACGCGACCCAAGACTTCAAAGAGTTAAGGATTAGTTAGCTCAACTTAGCTGTCGGTCAAAAAACTCCTACAGAGTTTCTTGATTCAGCAGCACATTCAATGAAACTTGGTTAATGAAATTATTATTATTAAATATAAAAAACATAAAAAACATACCCGCCGAATACAATGATATACCCGACAGGTACAAACATATACCCGTCAGGTACAAAATATACCCGCCGGGTATATAAAAAACATACCCGCCGGACATAATAATATACCCGCCGAGTATAAAAATATACCCGCCGGGTACACTACTGTGACGTCACGCACAAAAAAGTATATAAGGGGAGAGAGTCTGTGGTTCCAACGCCTCTGATGAGTCTAAAAAAAGACGAAACCGGTCAGGCTACTATTCATTCATTCACTACCCAACAATAGAGGAACGTGTGTGCCACCTCTTGGATCATATATAGTTTATTTGAAATTATTATTATTATTATTCTTATATTATTAAGGCTATATTCCTTGAAGAGAGTATATCGTGAAGTTGACCAGTGACTTCAAAGACTTAAGGATCAGTTAGCTGTCGGTCAAAAAACTCCTATAGAGTTTCTTGATTCAGCAGCACATTTAGAGAAACTTGGTTAATGAAATTGTTATTTTTACTATTCTTATATTATTAAGGCTAAATCCAAGTAATACTAATAATTTTTAGTCAAAACTATTATATGATGTATACAGTTAAAACTAGAAGTCCTGTCATGAAATGCGCACAAATAGCATGTTGATATGCGCGTTATGGCCCAAATAAAGCTATCAAATTCTGTACATATGGCCTGTGCACAAGCAATGTTTCAGCCAATGGACCTCCGGGTGACCTGGAGGTCCATTGGCAGAAACATTGCATGTGTTTGGTATGAGTAACCAGGAGAACCTGCCATGCTTTGGATGCCATTCGATGTGGCAATTGCGTGCAATTCCAATGCGCAATTAAGCCTAGATAAGCACACTATTCGTGACAGGACTTCTAGTTTTAACTGTATTATGCCTATGCAGTTCCAATATTAATCAATTTGATCCCCAAGAAGTATTGAACAAAAAATATCAGTGGGTAAATCCATTTTCTGTAGGTACAACAGGTAATTACTGCTAATCCCCAAGCCAATTTAGTTCCAATTTGCCTACACTTTTACAAAAACTATTTTGTAGGCGAAATTGCACTGTAGGCGAAACTACATGTAGACACCACCCTTACAAAAACTTATCAAGGTAATGCCTGAACTACCAAGGTACTAGTGCTGGCCAAATCTGCAAGGGTAATATTTGTATTTGTTCGTAATTTTGGGCTGGGCAGAAATGTTTTCTGCCCTCAGAAAGCTACCATCATACCAGTTATTACAACTTGCTGAATGAACTTTCAATTTTGGAATTGATTGCTATTGCTGTAGAGTTGTGATGTCGAAATAAATACATGTACATGAAAAGTTTTGCTGAGTATTTTAGTCGTCCAACAGTTGCAGAGTGGATGACTAGAGCAACTTCATAAGAAATCTGGGACCTGAATGAACAAGTCGAACTTTGACCTTGTCGCACGGTACAATAAAGTCGTAATTAAATCCTTGACAAACAAAATACAGCCACAGCCGCTATGCCACAATGAGACAGGGTGAATGGTCCAAGTGAGGGAGCTAATATAGAATATCTCCTGGCCTTTAGATTATCCCAATTTCACACCGTTTACAGGAGTGCCCAAATTAGATAAGGTGTGAAGACATCAAGAGAAATATGTAAATTATCTGTGCTTCTTCTACATTTGAGAATAGCTTCCATCATAACATGATCATAGAAGCACAAAGAAAGGCATGGCAATAAAAACAAAACAAGATAAGGCTGTTACTTCTGGTTTTAATGTGCCCAAATTAGGGCAAAAGGGTGTGCCCAAAATAAAAGAATTTAAAGGCCTGACTTACTCACTGGAGATCTCGGACCTAAACGTAGAAACAACCCAGGGTAAAAACAATAGAGAAAGAATAATGGAGGATGGACCTTAATTGGCAAGAGGGGGGTCAAATCAAATAGGTCTTTGGGTGGCCTTTGTGAGAAAAAGAAGCCTGGTTTTGAAGAGTACCTTGATGGCACCTTTGGGGGGGTCACTGTGAAAAGGAGTGTTAGATGTAGATGTGTAATTTAGGCGTGGTGGAGACCCTGGAACACTTTCTTCTAGAAACAAGCTATTAATTGAAAAAGAATATGTTTTCATTTTTGAAATTTCACAATCCAGTGTAAGTATTTCCAATAGTTCCTTGAATCTAGTGTTGAAACGATTACCTATTTTTGAAAGTCGACTAGTCGACGGGAGTAATCGATTCAAAATTGACTAGTCAGCTTTTCTGTTGAAAACATAATTGTCTCAGTGAATTAGGTGATAAGAGACTGTTACATGTAAGTTGATAACCCTTTCGTTTAATGACTTGTTTGATAGGTGTTTAATGAAGTTTCCTTGTCAAAGTCATGAACGTAGCTGTTCTCTTTTTCGTATTTTGAGTTTTTTAAAACGTCGTTTATATTTTAGCTTTAACCATTCAGTAAAAAAATTAGGATACCTGGGAAGTGCGTTCCTCCTAGTCCACTGTCCGTACAGTGGAAAAAGTACCCAATGATGTTAAAACAGAAGTTTCGTGAATTTGTAAAATGTTTGAAGCGTGCCGCCATTCGCCCAGTGCAATTAATTAAAAACTTCCGGGTCAAATTTAGTGACGGACAGTTTCCTCACCTACATACCTGGTTTTCGCCAACTCGCACCTAAACCAATACAGTAAATTCATGTAATATGTTTCTGGGTGTTTCAGGCATGTATTTTATTTTTATATCAATTAAAAAGTGTGGCGACTTGGGTGAAGGACAGAACGCCTGCATGAATTAACGACATCTTGTACATCAAAGTATTTTTCTTCAACGTGTGCCAGTGATTAGGTTAGGTGAAATCAGTGCTTGTAATGCTGCTGAAATCTAAGTTGTAACATTATCGGCATCAACAAACGACAATGATTACATTAATATCCACTTTTCAATACAATTTAAAATAGGTCCATCACGAAGCAGAAACGTCTGATGTTTGTAATCATTAACCCCCACTATTGGCATTTTATGACTTCATCTTTGAGTTTCCCGACTAGTCGACTGGCAGATTTCAGAGTCGATTTTTCCGAAAAATGAATCGACTTCGACTAGTCGTTTATTTATTTATTGATGTTTAAGGTCACATATTTATGCACAATGGCTAATCATGACCGTGACAGTTTTACGGGTGGAGGAAGCCGGAGTACCCGGAGAGAACCACCGAGCAACGACAAGCAGCTGTCAGCTCCCCAACATTATAACTCCACACTGCTGCACAGGCAGGGTTAGATTGGTTGAAGACATGCTACCATCGACGTGCAGTACGCCTTAGTACATGGCGTCATCGTGCCCCCACATGGGCAATGGGGGTGAAGTGTCTTGCCCAAGGACACAATGTGGTTGCCGCAGGTGGTATTCGAACCGAGGACCTCTCGGCTTGCTGCCTGCACCTCTACCTACTGAGCCACTGCACCCCCGACTAGTCGTTTCAACACTACTTGAATCCTGCACACTATGTAACAACATGTAACCAACTAACCCTGTGGATTTTTACTGCTTTAGTCAGTGTATATTTTCATGTAGCGTGTGGCATGGCAGTTCCCATTTTTTTATAAACAGAAAGTGTGACTAACCCTGTGCATTGCACAGGGTTAGTCACACCTTCCGATTATATTTTTTTTTTCATTTTTAACTGAATAACTAACCCTGTGCCTTCTACAGCTGTTATATAGCCCCCCCCCCCCCCCCCCCCCATATTATATCAAGATTGATACATCCTTAGTTGATAATTCTACAAGATTGATTTATTTTTTTCTGCATTTTCTGACTGGTCTGACTCATTTGCACTGAGTGACCTTTGTTTACATCTTTGTTACACTGATCCATTGTACATATAGCTGTTGATTGTTTAAGTAGGTTAAGGACCTTGTTTACTTGAATTATGACAGAAACACCTACAGTTAAAACTAGAAGTCCTGTCATGAATTGCGCGCTTATCTTGACACAATTTCGCACAGGACTTGCGCGCAATTTTCCTATTGAAAATACCCAAATTACCACAGAGTCTTGCCATTACTTACAGCAAACACAAGCAATGTTTCAACCAATGGACCTCCGGGTTAAACCCGGAGGTCCATTGGCTGAACCATTGCTTGTGCATAGGCTGCGTAGAGAATGTGATAGCCTTTCCATATGACCTAACGCGCCGATAAACGCGCTAAATGACGAGGTGTTTGCGCGCAATTGATGGCAGGACTTTTAGTTTTAACTGTAGAAACTGATAGAACTTTGTAGACATTTCATCTTCTAGGACTTTCTATCTGGTTACTATATAAAGGTTTGTCAACAGAATTCAAAAAACTCATTTATTTTTAGAAAGCCAGTTCAGAAAGACTCACTTCAGTTGTTTCCATTAGAGATTATTATTGTTTCAGAACAGTACATTTATTATAGAAGCAGTGCTTCTTTGTGAATTTGGAAGATTGATTCCAAAAGAGAATTTTGAAGAGAATCTATTCGTCTTGAAAAAAAAGAATTTATACTTTCTATGAAACAGAATATTATTTTGAGAAAAGCCTGGATTCTACTGGATTATTTGGAAATTACCTGTGGCGCCAATACTTCTTGGATTTTTACTCCATTTGAATTTTGTGGAGCAATTTATTATATTTTATTCGAGACTACTGAAATTTCTATGTGAAAATTTTATTACAAATCTACGGGATACTATTTCTGAAGACACATTCTTGGACTTAATACCACCAGCTGGAAAACTTCTTCACAAGATTCTTCACCACTGGGTTACAGGATTCTGTCAAACTGTACTTTGGACTAATTCAATAATTGATAAGTACCACTGTTTTTATTTTCTGTAAACCAATTAGTGTAAAAGATATTTGTATCATTTTTTTTATATTAATTTTTTTTAATTAAATTTTAGAATAGTTAAATTCATAGTTATTGTTGCTGATTCTCAGATTTCTTTCTGTTACCAATATCATTAATATTTTCACACCATAACAACAGCCTTAATGTAAATCTCATCTATAATAGTATATCAATTCTTTACCCAAGATAATGGCCCAAAACAGCCAGTACAGTAGAATCCTCTTAATTGAATATCCATTTTGCCAGTGAAAATTATTCAATTAACAGGTGTATACAATTAACAGGGATTTGGTCAGTTTCCTGTGTTCTGGAGGTAAACTGAGCATTTATTCTATTATATCTTGTTTGACAGAGCTCATAGAGCTCTGTCAAACAAGATATAATAGAATAAATGCCTGTATTGGATGTAGTGAGGCCAAAAAGGTTGATAAATAATGGGAATTTGGTGCGTGTTACAGTACCTTTTTCGACTTATTGCAAAAATTTATATACAATTAACAGGAGTTTACTCTACAACCCACATGCAATTAACAGATCAAATTTGTACAGAAAGTATGGTAAATGATTTTGTGTTTGAAAATTATATTCAATTAACAGGGATATACAATTAAGAGATATCCAATTAAGTGGGCTCCATTGTACTATTCAAACTTAGCTTAAGACCCCTCATTGTTTATTTTTTTAGTGAATTCCAAAAATGAAAACATATTCTATTTTCAATTAATAGCTTGTTTAGAATGCCCAAAATACCAGTCTAAAAGAATAATATTCACTGGGAGTATAATGGGGAAGTGGGATGGGAAAATGAAGGGCATGTGGTTAGTGAGTGACTCAAAGGAGAGGGTTAATATCTAATCAGAGAGATTGGAAAGAAAAGGGCAAGGAAAGTCATCAAGCAGTTCGTCTCCGAGTGTTGGGAGGAAAGAAGAAGCGTAGGAATAGGGAGGCAGTTAGGAGCACAGGGGTAACCAAGGCCTTCTCGTCCGAGAACCACGACAAATCAGTGGCCGGCCAAAGTGTTATTATTATTATCTGGAATATTATTTTATTATCCATTCTGGTACGATTATGGTAGCAGACTTCCATTGGTGCCTGCTGTTTCTGTGAGTTAATTGCATATATTTCTCATGTTCTATACATCACATCCTTCATTTTGATATATAATTAGTGTATATTTTAATTTAATTTTAATTTAGGGAATATCAGAGGTGGAAATCTAAAAGTAAACAAATTTCCCTTACAGGTTTGAAAGTTTTGTTATCATAAATGCAAAGAAAGAGAGTGTTGCGTGTGACTACATGTACATAAGAGGTATGCCTGGTTGGATTATGGTAATTAGTAGCCCTCATCCAAAAAAAGAGTACCTTTAGACATCCCCGGGGGTGGTTTACTGACGTTTCGGCCTTGGGACGTTTCGGCCTCCAATCGGGCCGAAACGTCCTGCCTATCGGGCCGAAACGTCCCGGGTTTTAGTGAATTTTTATAAATTTTGTACATATTTTGGAACTTAATTTCCTTCATGCTGATGATCATAAAAGGTTGTCTTTGAATAAAAAAAATGAACTTACCTTTATCGAATTTTAATTTATCCATAAAAATCCACGAAATTAAGCAGCAATTAATTATATTTTATATTATTTGTAAGCACAAATAAAGCATGTTCACTATGTTGAAGACGCATAGAAATAAATGAAATACAAGATTTTCCCAGCAAGTGTTGTTTTGACAAAACAAAAAGCCACAGCTGTCTGTCGCTGTTGCTACTAGTCTTTTGATACTTTGTTTGACGCTTCTGATTAAAAGTTACTGATGAACTTTTTGAGTTTGTTTATACAAGCTTTTGGGAATAAAAGTGACTGATGAACTGTTTGTATGTGCTGATACAGCAGGCTTGGCAATTTCTGGAGAGCGATTTTTTAGCTCTCCTTACTGCCCTCCTGAAAGAATTAAGGAGAGCGAAAAATTGCCCTCCTAAATATTTTGGTCTGGGATGATTGAGATTACATGTATTATGCTCACATTAAATTTTTGTTTTAAAGCAAATATGTAATTTAACTTCGAAGTCACATAACATCATGTAATTTCATTTTGAAAGTGGTTTAGTGGTAAAAGGTAATGGCTGCAACCATACCCAAACACAGCTGCAATCATCTGAAGCAAAATGGGTCACAGCAATATTTTTTTTTCTGTCAGTTTCAAGTTCAACAACTGACATCACAGTTTGAGGGGTAATTATTCAAGGAATATTGACACTATAATATTCTACCATTACTACTATCCTGTCACTTGAAGCACTTGCACCAGGATGTGACTGTAGATTCAAGCAGACCTGTTGTCCAAGAAAGTCATATGCCTACCACTACCACCTTCAACCCCCTTGGGGGGTTGAAGGTGGTAGTAGTAGGCGTATGACTTTCTTGGACAACAGGTCTGGGTACACACACAGGTCTTGTCAAGTGTGTGTTCGGTTGTTGAGTGAGACATCTAGATGTCTAAGAGATTTCGCTTTACCTTAGTAAAGTTAATAAAATCACTGATGTAGTCTGTTGGTTTCAGTTTCAATGAGTTCGTTCAACTGGATACTTAAAATGCTGTGTAAAGCTAATTGCTCTCCTAAGGTGATTGAGGAGAGCGATTTTTTGCCCTCCTGCATTTTTTAGAATGCCAGGCCTGATACAGCACTCTCGATGTGGTATCTTTGGTGACTTCTGATCTACCGATGACAGTGGGCTCAGATAGTTTTGTGTATAAATAATGTATTCAATGTTTGTAAATAATGTAGCCACGAGAGCTACCAAACGAATAAACTTAAGTACTCAAAATGCTAAGGGGCACCACCTGGGGTGCAAATGAAACTGTATTTGTCAAGTTGTACAAGGCCTTCATACGACCAGTAATTGAATACGGGGCCCTAGTCCTGACCGATACCTACAAGACAAATATTGCAAAACTCCAAAGAGTCCAGAACCAAGCACTGAGAATAGCCCTCCAAACCCCATACGACACCCCTATCAAACTTCTCCACCAAAGGGCCAATATCCCAACCGTCAAAGACTGCCTCGCCACACTAGCTACCAGAAACCTAGAACGGTTCAAAGATAGCACTCTGATACCTAGACTCAAAGACATATGCGACAGTCGACAAAAACCCCCAAATTTGCCAAAAATAAACAAAATGGCCTAACCACTAAACAGAGAGAAAAACAGGAAAGTAACACCCTCGGGTGTGGTATTGTGTGTTAACCTGTCCTCTGCTCCTAACAAAAGAAAAATGAAATAGCAACAACCCCGGAAGATCCCAAATGCGCTGGTAGCCATTACCAATCCCACAGGTGCTAGCAGTCCGAGCACATTTGTGCGCGATTTAAGTGGCAGACTACACTTGTCTGAAAAACACACTCAACAGAAATACATCCAGAAAAGACTTAACAAATGCACATACTTCCTTATTCCACTCTATTTTGTGCTGCTTTAATGCTAAGTTTTTTTACTACCTTTCAGACTCTACAATTCTCCCCAATAACCGCTATGGATATTAGTAACCGCTATGGCAATTCAATAACCATTATGGGTTCAGCACATCCTTCACTCTATCTCCGGAGGTGGGCGTCCACCCCGAGGGAGGCGAGCGTTGGTCCTGTGCCCCGATTTCTTGGCCAATTTTTGTAAAGCGCTTCTTTAGCGCACAGCATGTTCCGACCCAATGAAAATAACAGGCCTGTTACCTGAACCAGGAATGTTCAGGTTAGGTGGCACCTTGTTAAGGTCTGTTGGTTTCTTTCGCTTGTCAAGTCGCCTCAACCGTACACGCCAGCAAAGAGCCCAAGGCAGACTATACTTGCCGATGAAGGCCTACCTTGTCTATAAAACCACAAGCGGCAGACTATACTTGCCTGAAGAATAACAACAAGAAACATCAACTTCCATGTTCTTCTGCCTATACACCGCTCAAACATGATGCAGATGACACTGTCTCAAATTAATGGAATTATACCATACTGCAAACGAGGGTCGAAGAGGGCTTGCCCCAAAACGTCCCAGCGCGCCTTTGGCACGCTAAAATCATTCTTTTAGTTTTTAGTTAGTAAATAATGTATTTCTTCTTGTCAATAAAATGAAGGTAAACTGCATTTTCGTTCCGTTATTACTGTATACAGAGATAAGTTCTATAAAACCTAGCTATGCTGAAAAATGCTTTGGATATCCTTAATTTGTCTGATATTTTAGCCTTGTACTTGGATATCCTTAGCATCTAAAGCCATAGCTAGTTTTTATATAACTTATCTCTGCATACAGTTATAACGGAATTGCAGTCATTTTGGTGCGAAATGTAAATATTTCCATTTGTTGTAAATAATGTCATTTTGGATGCGAGATGTAAATATTTCCATTTTTTATTAAAAATTTTGCTGCTTAAGTTGTATTAATTATACTTAGAGACAGTAATAAAGAAGTCTTTCTGTTCTATTCGAACTGTGTGTTGTCAATCAATTAATTCCCTAATCCATATTAACAGTCAATAGTGATGGAAATTATCTCATTCGGCAGGTTAGATAATAGAGGTTATAAGGTTGTTAAACTGAACAATACTGATCAATTTGCACCTCTTAATATCCTATATTATCTATCCTGGTGGATGAGATAACCCCCTTCACTACTGACTGTTAATATTGGAGGCCGAAACGTCCAGGGCCGAAACGTCTCATTACCCGGGGGTCTCCTTGTAGAGAGAGCATTGGGGAGAGGTGGAAGACACAGGGAAATGGCTTAAGCTAAGTTGGTTAATTACAGGGGAAAAATGATCCGAGTGAGAATATCATATAAATAGTAATAGCTGTGCTGTGTAACAAATGAAAATCACAGCACAGCACTATCCGGCATCCAGTGGCACTCAGCATCAGTGGGCTGTGTGATTTGTTTTCCTGTTACATTCTGCTGGAATTAACATGAGATCTTTGGCTATCTTCAGTGTTATTATTATGCCTTGAGTTTGAATGATTTCTTATCTTATCTCGAAGAAACATGAATCATTCCTTCAAATTCTTATTCCAACAGTGGCATTGCCATGAAAGAGAAACTGACAGAACCATCAGCAGTCACATAAAGAAAGAACAAAACATTTACCTGGTGCCCCACAATCCGCGCATGTTTCTGCAGCGGTTCTAATTTTACCCCTAGACATTAAAACACAACTGCAAACTGCAGAGAGCAGGGATAAAAACAAAAAATGATCACAGCATTTATATCTGTTACACTTCCCAGTTTGGAAATTCAATAGAGTTTTCTTTCCAGTGGAGCCAGTTTGTTTGGTTTCGAATCTGCAAAAATAAACCAATTGTCGTTACTACTTTAACATTAAAATCTCCCCGTTTAAAAAAATAATAATTCGACACTTAAATACGCGTTTATTCAGTCTCTAACAACTTATTTAATAAATTCTGATTTGTTGAATAAAAATGCTTTTAGGTTTTGGCAAGGCGTGACTTCCTGTTTACGACACTCGAAAACAGGCACGTATGAAATCTCATTAGAAATTTAGAAATGATTCAGGAAACTAATTTTACGTTTTAATCACACTAATGTGAATTAAATCAATTGCTTTGTCTCCAACAGCAATGGCTAGCAAAGCTTTGGAGCAAAAATATCCTTTGCACTGGCTGGTATGGCATAACAGATTTGAAGATCTTGACGGAGAGCTGTCAAAGGAGCTGGTGAGTGATGCACACAAAATCACACCAGTTGTCATGCTATCAGGACAGTAATAATATAGTATCATGGATACATAACCACACAATGACAATGTACGCCAGTTGTCATAAAGAGGATTTGAGCAGCATTTGAATGTACTATGTATTACACACCAGAGTCTGTTAAAAAATAAATCTTGAGTAATTCATAAGACTTGATAAGTACTAAAGTCAAGAATTATTATTTGGGTGTTTGTTTGTGTGTCTGTGAAGAAAGGGTCTGCAGAGAAGTCGACCCATTGCGAACTCGCCCCAGAGAAGTCGGTCTAAACAATTTAGGAGAAGTCGGCCCACGAGAGAAGTCAGCCCTGCAAACTACAGGAGAACTCGGCCCACATTACGTGTACAGTACCCATATGAGACTGGTCAATAAATACCCCAGTTATTGATGCTAAATTTAGATTAGTGCTGTCTATTTATAGAGGAACTATTTATGAGTGGGCGTGTACAATTAATTACTTATCTTCATTGACAACAGAGCAACAATAATAGGAACATTGGCTTTGATATATTTTATTTCATTCAAGTGTTCTAACTTTTAACGAGCAATAAACTATAGAAACATAATACACTGCACATAGATATTAACATAAATAAGTTTGTTTTTTGCACATTGATATTTACATAAATGAGTTGTCATTTTTTAATCTTTTAACTTCATTTGGTTTCTTATAACTAACATTGCAGTACGTTCAACGTGGATTGAAACAAAAACGCCGCCACGGTGTGTTCTCCTCCGTGGAGTTCCAGTGGACCGCAGTGTTTGATCAGTGGAAGACAGTTTTCAAAACACTGTGACCCACCGTGGTCACAAGCGTTAACGATTAGTTTAATTGCTTTCGCATGTCAGTTTCTCTGCTGATTAATAAATACTGTCTTGTGACGTAAACTGGCAAGACAACTGCGTTTGTTACTGGTAGTAGATAATTTATTTTAAATTAAAATTGGAATTTGGAGGAGGCAGACGGCGACTATTGCTGTGGTTTGAAATTGTAAATTGGGAATAGAATAGTCAGTTACATTTGGTTAAGTACAAAGTCCTTGTCACTTTCGAAACTAAACTGTTGTGTTTGCGCGATCGATTTGATCGAGGAAATGAATAAACGAGACTTGAGAAAAACAAATAATATTCGCGAAGTTCAC